>JMRO03000024.1:600000-1183672 GCA_000743665.3 Scytalidium sp. 3C
TCTCCACCGGTTATGACAGCAACTTTGCTCTCTCCAAAGGAAATTCTGCGGGCGGCGTCATCGAAGAGTTTGGCTGGCTGATTTCCACCATGAGGGCTGTAATGTTTATGCGTGGGGTTCACTCCTAGCTTCTGGCTGAGGAGCCCTGGCAGGTCTGGATACGGCCATGTCCAAGTAGAAACCACACCGACGCTATCGATACTTTGCTGAAGCTTCTGCGCTGCGGAGACCGGAATGCCTGTATCCTTTATCGCACCTTGGATTGCTTGAAGCATGAGTTGCATTGGTTCAATGGCATCCTCTACTTTCTGGGAACGATTCTTCACATCGGCGACCCCAATGACCACAGGTATTGACCGCGTTCCCGCCATTTTTTATTATATTCTGGAATATATACAATGAATCAAGGAGATACAATTATAAAAGCCCGATATGACTGGAATGAAGGCTATGGCCCGGGATTCATGTTATATGTAACGGGAAGATTTCTTTGGCACTTACATAACGAGCACGCTGCTTCTATGCCGAGCTCTATCACACGGGGGACGTCGCGGGGCATGGAGCAGCAGCCGAGGCTCTCAGCCTTTCGGTAGTGACCAATGATTTAGTGGCAAAACGCCGCTGCACGTGAACAACGTCTTCGGCCAATCGGATAACTTAATGATAGTCAACACAACTTCCAAGCAATTAATTATTAGGGCTCTCGCCGAAATGGGCAATCAATGTAGATACGGTGCGGATTAGCTCCCCAAGCAAGTGCCTCACACCCATTTAATAGTCAAATCGAATCTATTCATAACACTCATGTAACTAGTTTTCCCTTTGCATTTAAACGGCACCCCGTATACAAACGACGGAGGAGAGCATCTCCAAGACCTATGCCATTAGTGAACCCAGCCATGATATAGCAAAAGAAGATTCTGGTGCAACTTAAATCAAGCACCTCAACCGATAATTTCTTCCGTTTCTTCGACAATCTCCTCGACAATCTCCTCGATGACTTGACTCTCTCCTTCCGTCTCGCCAACAGCGGCTTCAGCACCATCTTCAGGGAGGCCTCTCTCATGTTTTTCCTCCTTGATCTCTTCTTCCACACTTGCTCTCCAGGCACGCCACTCATCAAGCAGTCTCCTTCTGTGCTCAACCACTGCAGCATCAGCAGAAGCACCACGGTCTGCGTCTTCCTGTTCGAATACTTTGCTGTATTCACGGAGATTCTTGCGGATTTGTTTTTGCTCCTCCTTTGTCAGTAGAGTTGGTGGTCTAGGACGCCAAAGCCATTGCTTGAACTTTTCAACGTGCTCTTCTCGCAGCAACTCTCCCTTGAAGTCGTACAAATGGTAACCATTTTCCATCTGCTCGATATGTCAGTTTATTAATCGATTAACTTCATGAGGTATATTTGGAACTTACCGTGTGCTTCCAAATACTTGCGCTAGTTGCAACATATCTGCCAGTAGGGTCCCACTCAATATCCGTGACACCATAGTGCTCAGCAGTGTTCATCAGTTGGAGGTTAGCTGTGAGGTCCTTGTCGCTTTCCGGTTTCTCGCCCTCGAAGTCCATGTCGAAGAACTCCAACTCAAAGCTTTGCTGGGAGTGAACCGTCGCAATAATTACAAAACGACCCTTTGGCGCCCAGTAGATAGCATTGCTGTTCTTTTTATCATATGTTCGGAGATGTTTGAAATTGCCGACGCCAGGACCCTTGACCTTCTCGGGGCAGTAGAATGATACCGATGTTTTGGGAGGAACTGCAGTAGGGGCGACCACCTCAGCAGTGGTTATGATAACGAATCGGTCGCCTTTAGGCTCCCAAGCGAAGTTGATGACAGTATCCTTAATCGAATCGACAACTTCGACTGGGACACCTTTCTCTTTCACACGGAAAATTTCAAGACTGGTCGCAAGAGATTTCTTCGACTTAGAGTGCCTGTCAACTTTAACGCACAGATATGATGCATCTGATTGCCAGTGCAGTTTTGCATCAGTGACGCTGAAGAGATTCAAAGTTCTCACAATTTCCTTTGACGGGATGCTCATTAAGCCGACCTTTGCGGGGTTGCTGCCAATCTCGGGAGTCCAGTAGCAGAATAATTGTTCGTACTTCTTGACACCTTCACGTTGAGGAGTAGATGGTGCCCAGTCAAAGTCCATAACCCCTTCGATCTTGATTGAAGTCTTGTCGAGGAGACCCATTCGAGGAAGCTCATAGACCGAAATTGATGCACCCTGGGTCAAACGAGCAACATACTTATCATCAGCAGACCATTTGAAAGCTGGCCACTGGATCTTTCTCTTGACTGGTCGGCCTTCCGCATCCACGCTATTGCTTGGAAGATCAAGGTTCGCAAAAGATCTCAAAGGTTTGCCAGTCTCAATATCCCAGATCACGTAGTTCTTGCCGTCATCATCAACTGACAAAGCCGGGTGTCCTTCTTCAGGAATAGAAATGGGCCTGTTTGACCAAGTCACCAAATATTTCTCTCCCGGAGAGAAATCAACGAGATTTACGAAGGGATGAGGGAAACGCTTTTGACGAGACCAAGATGGGCCACCCCACAGCTGAACACCTTGCTGATGCATAGATGTCAAGAAGGTACCTTGTGGGGACCACTGAACGAACGACTCAGTCCAGTGTTGGCGGTCGACGATAGGCTCCGGTGTATCTTTCTCGTTGTTCCAGAAGACTTGCACTCTGTCATCCCTGTACATTACAAACTGATCTCGGCCACGACCACTTGGGTCAGCTAACCAAGATCGAAGATGTTCCTTTTCAGTGAACGGCTCAATCTTTGGTGGCGTGTAGTTTTCGTCGACTCGGCCCTCCCTTCCATACCGATCAATATCCGTTAACTTGTTCACCCTCAATGTATGCTTCTTGTCAAGGGGGACGCCATCGAGCGCCTTGCAGGCAGCAACGGCCTCAGCAGGAGATGAATACTCCACGAAGGCAAATCTGTTATTTAATTAGCGTTGAATAGCCTCTAGAAAATTTAGGTTTGCAAACCTGTATGATTTTCCGTCGTCGCCCAGAGGCATAAATATTGAGTCCTCGCGGGTCTTCCCAACAGCATTAAGTTTCCTTAATAAGAACTTTATAAGTTTAGGCCTTGTCTCCTCCGTAACCTCTGGCAGACCGTCGATGACTACAAATGCGTCAAGACCTTGTTCTAGTTGAACTTCGAAGCGCTCGCGAAGATCCGAAAAGTCAAGCTCCTCCTCCTCATCATAATCATCTTCCTCCGGGTCTGGTAAATGATCGAAACTCGGCGCCATGATTGCGGTTGGAAGCGACCAAAGTGGCCCTTAACTTCTTTGCTCTTGTGCTCGATCGATCTCTGAGAGGCGTTCTGAAAATACTGTGGGGTACGTAAATTTCTGCCCCTCCATATACGTTAGTGTGTGATAACTATCGCTATGAAAATCGGAATAGAATTCAATAATAGTTATCTGAAAGATTTCTGCTTACAGAATATGCACCAAGGTGAAAGAGTAGAGCAACTATATCACCGCCTTATTCCAAACGTCGAAAAGTGCGTCAAGGAAGTTGATTGTGTGGAAATTCGCTAGTAGGGTCCACTAGCGCGATATTATTTTCGATGCAAGTTAAGCTACGCGACTACATGCCGCGACATCTGATTATTTTCTTTTGAGCAAACGTCACACATTAATAAGGGGTTCTCCTGTTGTATTTCCGGTATCAGATACCAGAAGACCAGAAGATGGCATCTTTCAGCCCAACGCAGATCTTTGAGGATGGCACTACTGAAGAGAAAGGAGAAAATGCCCGCCTTTCTGCCTTCGTAGGGGCCATAGCTGTTGGTGACTTGGTAAAGAGTTCCTTAGGGCCTCGTGGGATGGACAAGCTTCTCCAAAGGTTAGAAATATGATAATGGAGCTTTAGATGCTAGGCTGACTCCAAAATTAGTGCCTCTACAGGCGAAATCCTGGTAACAAATGACGGTGCTACTATACTCAAAGCTATTGCATTAGATAATCCAGCTGCAAAAGTGTTGGTCAATATTTCGAAAGTGCAAGATGATGAAGTAGGAGACGGAACCACCTCTGTGACGGTGTTAGCAGCGGAGCTCCTCAGGGAGGCTGAGAAGCTGGTTGACAAGAAGATCCACCCCCAGACTATCATTGATGGATACAGGATAGCCAGCCATGCAGCGTTGGCAGCGTTGGAGAAGTCTGCGGTGGATCACAGCAAAGATAGAGAAGCTTTCAAGAAGGATCTCCTGGCGATCGCAAGGACGACTCTGAGTTCCAAAATTCTGTCTCAAAGCCGGAGCCATTTTGCAGAACTAGCTTGCGAGGCCATCTTGCGTTTGAAAGGATCTGCAGATCTCACAAATATCCAGATTATCAAGAAAAAGGGTGGCAGACTTGAGGATTCTTATCTGGACGAGGGCTTCCTCCTTGATAAGAAAATAGGAGTGAATCAGCCAAAGAGGCTAGAGAAGGCAAAAATCCTTATTGCCAACACCGCAATGGACACAGATAAAATCAAGATCTTTGGAGCAAGAGTCAAGGTTGGATCCACCGGGAAACTTGCAGAACTTGAGAGGGCCGAGAAGGAGAAAATGAAGGCAAAGGTGGACAAGATCAAAGCACATGGCATAAATTGCTTTATCAATCGTCAGTTAATCTATAACTGGCCAGAACAACTATTTTCCGATGCTGGTATCATGTCTATCGAGCATGCTGATTTCGATGGCATCGAGCGTTTAGCTCTAGTCACTGGCGGTGAAATCGCTTCAACATTCGATCATCCGGAGCATGTCAAACTAGGCCAATGTGACTTGATTGAAGAAGTCATCATTGGAGAGGATACTCTTATCAAGTTCTCTGGAGTTGCTGCTGGAGAAGCTTGCACCATAGTCCTCAGAGGCGCTACAGAACAGATGTTGGATGAGGCAGAGCGTTCTCTTCACGATGCTCTTGCTGTTCTATCACAAACTGTCAAGGAACCAAGAACCACTCTTGGAGGGGGTTGTGCAGAAATGCTAATGGCCAAGGCGGTAGAAAATGCTGCGGTCAAGGTAGAAGGCAAGAAACAGCTTGCCGTGGCATCGTTTGCAGTTGCGCTTCGCCAGCTACCTACTATCTTAGCCGACAATGCTGGCTTTGACTCCAGTGATCTCGTTGCAAGACTTAGGACTGCTATATACGATGGTATGAACACATACGGTTTAGATCTGTTGACTCCAGGAGGTGGTATTGCTGATATGAGGGAATTGGGGATTATTGAGAGTTACAAGTTGAAGAGAGCGGTTGTATCATCTGCTTCAGAAGCAGCAGAAGTAAGTTCCCTTGACTAAATCCGCGGATATTATGCTAACAGTCTACAGCTCCTATTAAGAGTCGACAATATTATACGCAGTGCGCCTCGAAAGCGTGAGAGGTGAAGAAATAAATAAAAGTCTCTGTATCATCAAAATTAAAAGCCGAAGTCTTGTACCATATCATAGATATCGAGCGAATAATGGACAGAATGAACCAGGAATGTGCGATCCGAATACACTGTGTCGACTTAGACAACCTCTTGTTAGTCATGTGACGAGCCTTTAGGTTCTCGTCGATTTTAAGAGGCGTTTGAAAGTCATTATAGAGAAAGCGATCATGCCTCTTCTATTGACATAAGCCTTGCCATGTTGACTCGTAGTTGTGGTTCGTCTCCAGCTTAAGTATGGGGGTAGTCTAGATTATGATCTTGAATTTCTGAACGCTGTTGTGGCTGTGTTTCTCTAGCTATGCCCATTCCAGCATCAACGTGTACTACGGTATCTCTGGTTTCCACGTTAATATTACTTGGCATACAGGAACCGCACGGTTAAATGCGCAAAAGCAACGCGAAGTACACGCATAGCTCCCTGGTTGGGCAACGAAACATTCGAAATTATGACCTTAGAATGAATATGAACAACTATTGTCCAGCGACTAGTCTGCTTGGGTGAGATACCGGCGGCGAATTAGAGTCACAGTCTACTCCGCTGCGTTTCATGTACGCGCTGGTGAGGACGGCTATTGTGTTGAGGTTGACAAAAACACATAGGAAGGGGAAAAGCAAACGAGGGCCACAACTGGAGCCCATTTGATAGAAATATTGAGCGTGTTTTTGAGCGGTATGCAGCACCCTAGACAGCCGCGGATCCCAGGATGCGCTTGGCAACTTTAAAGACTGGCCTTGAGCAGGGGCAGATGGGAACATGAACGAGACGAGCCGGCGGATAAGCATAATATCTTGCCTGGTCTAAAAGCCCTTTAGCGTTCTAATGCTGGATGCAAGGTCAACCCTGAGTAGACAGACGATTATATCCAGAGCAACAAGACACCGGAATGGCTTTGATGAACTACACTGCACCAGGGGTGTCATTAATTGTTGTGTAACTTATTAATTGCTTCTTCCATTGTTGACTAAGGAACTTATTGGCACTGGTGCATGCACCGCGCGATCGGCACAGGCACGACCAAACAGTTGATGGAGCTCAAACCGAAAAGCTGATTTCAACTTCACAAGGAGTTGTTCGTACATGCTCTCACCACGCCATAATATTTATTCCCTGCATGAAACACCAAGTTTAATTATTTAGAGCGAAGCTACAAAATCAGATTTCCATCGGTATTCCGTTCCCTACAATCTGTAGTGCGCGGGCGGAGGTACCTACGTACCGCTCTAGAACTAGTTCTCCAGCCACTTCAGCCACGGCACACTGAAATGCCGAAGCTCTCCATATGACCATTCCCTCACGTCTTCACCAATCGCATCCACGTCAACATACCTGATCACGCCGGCCAATGCCCAGCACGTTGAACACAAGCTCCGTTTGTGTCTATCTTCTTCAGCAAGAACGCAGGACCCGATGCGACAAAGCCACTGCTAACAAGTAACTGGCGCATTCTTTGTCGCCAAATCCACAACAGCCCGACTTGCTTTGCCGTTGGCTGCCCCAAACCGAGAGGGTTGGAATTCTTGGTTGCGATCACCACTGCCTACGGACGAACTGCATCTGCAAGGGAACTGACTGTAAAGAGTCAGCTTCTTAGCCCGGAATTCACTCAGTGAACAAGATGTCTTGTAGGGCAAGCATACCCGCAAATTTGGTGTCGAGACTGATCTGTTTTTAGTGAGTCCAGAGGAAGTTGCTCAATACTCTAAAATCATCGATGGCATTCTTGCTACAGCGGATCTTACTACGATCTCAGCAAAGCAGATCCGGAAGGGACTGCAAGCCGAAATCGATCATGATTTAACCGAGCAGAAGGTAATGGAGATATTTTGATCGCGAAGCGGCCACTACAAACACTTATAGGCTCATTACTGATATCTTCTAGAAAGCCGTGCAAGATTTAATCCACGAGCGTTTCGACAAGTTCACCAGTGCGCAACAAAATGGCACTACAGCAGCATCTGCTACAGAATCTTCACCACCCGAGTCAAACGGTGATGCAGCTGAAAAGGCCGCGGATAAAAGACAATCAGACGATAGCCCCAATGAGAGTAGCTCCCCGAAGAAGAAGCGGAAAATGGAACAGCATATTGATGATGCGAAACTTGCCGCAATGCTACAGGCGCAAGAAAATAGCCTAGCAAGGCCCACACGAGGTGGAGCGAATAGGAAGACTATGACCGTGCGGAAGAAAACGCCAAAGAAGAAGAGCGCAGCGAAGATCAAAACCGGAGATGACAGTGACGTTGAATTAGGCTCTGATGGCGAACCAAAGGAGGTTGTGAGGAAGGGAGGCTTTCACGTATGTTTTCCGAAGCTTCCTACTCGCTTCATTCTTCTCAGGCGTCAGGGCTAATCTTTGCTAGAAAAAATACAACCTTTCCGAGCCTCTGGCAGAGTTAGTAGGGGAGTCTAGCGTGAGTGTAGCCATATATATTCAAGCTAGAATGATGACTAACGATTCATAGCTGTCGCGGCCTCAAGTGGTTAAGAAGATTTGGGATTATATCAAACAACGTGACCTCCAAGATCCGACGGACAAACGGCAAATTATCTGCGATAGCAAACTGCAATCTGTTTTTAAGCAAGAGAGGGTGCACATGTTCACAATGAATAAGATTTTAGGAAAGCAACTCTACGATATCGATGAATGATTTAGGCGTATTTTTAAACCGGAGTTTGGAAGGTACGGTGAGCACAGTGGCAAGTATCACGGATTATCTAGGTACGGCAAGGGCGTTCAGCTGAGTTTGGTTTGGATGTGTGTCACGCTCCTTAGGATGGGGAGATGGACGTGCTGGGGTGGTTTTTGAAAGTGGTAAATACATGTCTCCTTCGAACGAAGCTGAGAAACATCCACCTGTGTATAACGGGTCATATAGTCAAACGTTTTCGATATTCAATTAGCATCGTATGCGTTTGTAGGACGCTTCGAGTCAGAGTCCTAATTTGTCAGCCTTGTGTCCACGCCTTGCCCGCGCTGGGTGACCCTGAGTTCGGCGTGACTCCACAGCCTATGGAGGGGTCGCTTAATAAACACCCCACTACCCTAGCTCCCAAATATCAAAAGACCTTCTAAATTCCTTAGGTTTCCAGCAGTACATCGCATAGCAATCAACAAACCAGCTACTACTCAAGAAGAAGACCCGCCCTTGGTGGCGGAGTTGGAGCTCCCTTCCTCAAAAATTCAGGAGCACCTTAATACGGCATCCAGCACCAGAAATCAGAAGCAATGGCTTCAGCTCCGAGCCCAGCTACAACCACTACCGCTTCTCTGGGTACCCCCGGCGATTCACAATTGCCTGCCCGAACGGAAGGACAGAGGGGAGGACGAGGTCGAGGACGAGGTCGTGGAAGAGGTGGCCACAACAATGATGGACGCAATACAGATTCAGCTCACCAGACTGACTCCCGTGGCGGTAGACGTGGTCGAGGTAGAGGTGGCGGCAACCGCCATGGGACAGCAGCCCACAGTGCACCTCTCCCTCCTCTGAATACAGCGGACCTCGCTGCTAAATTTTCAAAAGCACCGCAGCAGCGTGCGGACCTGGCTGCGAAGGAGGATGCCCAACCAAACGAAGGAGAAGAAGATGCGGAAGAGGTGTGCTTCATTTGCGCTTCCCCTATAGTGCACCATTCTGTTGCACCCTGCAACCACCGGACTTGTCATATCTGTGCCCTGAGGATGAGAGCACTTTATAAAACAAAAGATTGCGCACACTGTAGGGTAAGTATCAGCCTCTCTTCAATACCTCCTAGTCTGCTGTAATACCGCTAACATAAGAGCACAGACACCGTCGCAATTCGTTGTGTTTACAGATGACGCCAATAAGAAATATGAAGAATACTCTGACGCTGATATTGTGAGCACCGATGCAAATATTGGTATCCGGTACGAGAAGACAGAAATTGTTGAAGACACCGTGCTACTCTTAAGGTATAACTGTCCTGATGGTGACTGTGATGTTGCATGCCTAGGTTGGCCGGATCTACATCGTCACGTACGATCAGTTCATCACAAGAAGATGTGTGATCTATGTACACGGCATAAAAAGGTCTTCACGCATGAACATGAGTTGTTCACGGACAAGGAATTAGAGCGGCATATGAAGAAAGGCGATGATAATCCTGGAGCTGTTGATCAGAGTGGATTCAAAGGTCATCCCCTCTGTGGTTTCTGTGGCCAGAGATTCTATGGCGATGATGAATTATATGTACATTGTCGAGAAAAACACGAAAGGTGCTTTATTTGTGACAGGCGCGGCGGACAGCCACAGTACTACATTGACTACAATGCATTGGAGGCTCACTTTCGAAAAGATCATTTCTTATGCCCAGATCGAGAATGCCTTGAGAAAAAGTTCATTGTTTTCGGTTCGGAAATGGATCTGAAGGCGCATCAACTTGAAGAACATGGCAATTCCTTATCAAAAGACGTACGAAGAGATGCGAGAGTGGTAGACATGTCTTCGTTTGACTACCGAGCTCCTTACGTTCAAGAAAGGAGAGGAGGAAATCAGCGGGAAGGAAGAGGAAGAGGAAGAGGTAGAGATCCCAACGCCGAGCCTATATCTCCAACAAGTACTCCACCTCTTCGTCGAGACGAGCAGATTTTCCAGCGACAAATGGCAATTCATAGTGCTCAGTCAGTGTCCACCCGAAATTTCGGTGGACAGTTAACGTCTCCACCATCAGCCCCTGCCCCTGTAGCGCGAGCTCCAGCAGCTACTCAAGAACCTCAAAGTATAACTGTTCCTCGACCATCCGGGAATGTCGACGCTGTAGCCGACTCCCTAAGAAACCTTAGCACATCTCAAGCTGAACTTACCCCTCAGGATCATGCTCGCCAGCTTAGGCATCGTGCAGTCCTCGAACGAGCTGGCATTCTGCTCCAAAATGATGAGTCCAAACTGAATCAATTCCGAAACTCGATCTCCTCTTACAGAACAGGCGCTCTCAGTGCCACAGGTTTGATTGACGCTTTCTTTGCTCTCTTTTCTGATACCTCTTCTACTGCTCTAGGGACCTTGATACGGGAGGTAGCGGATCTCTATGAAGATAAATCAAAAGCAGATGCTTTACGAACAGCATGGAATGATTGGAGAGCTATAAATGAGGACTACCCATCTCTCCCCGGGCCTAGCGGATTAAGGGGCAGTTCCCAATCACTTGGTTGGGCTGGAGTGACTGCTTCTACACCAACGTTATCAGCACCGACGACTGCTAAGAGCACAAGGGTGTTGAAACTAAAGTCCTCTACCGCTCAAAGTTCTCGGTCTTCTGTATCTCAAACTCGGTCATGGGGCACTGCCTCTGCATCTCCTTCTTCCGGTAATCACTTTCCAGTATTGCCAACTCCTGCCGGTGTTTCGTCTCCCAGTAGAACAAGCGCCTTCAGGGCTGGCGCTCCATCTTGGGCAAATCCGTCATCTGCCGCATCATCTGGCCCAAGTTCAGCACGACCAACTCCTCCCACTTCCAGGCCGGCATCTAGAGGCCCTGGCAAAGCTCTTGCCGCGGGTAGTGATGCCTTCCCTGCTCTTCCGCCAGCTGCGAAACCCCAGAGCACTATCTTTGGCTATGGAACTGGCATGGTGAAACGAGATTCAGGCAAGGCTCCTGTCAATGCATGGGGTGGCGGAGGTAGTGCGGAAGCTAGTTCACCAGCTGGTGATGGTGATGATGGAATCCAAATAAAGAGAAAGGGCAATAAGGGCAAAAAGCAAGTTCTGATGAATTGGGGCTAAAGCGAAACAGAAATTGAGGTCTGATTTAGATACTCCCGTAGGGCTCCCTTTATCTCTACGATTCCGGTGTATAATTTATCAGTAAACTTCCTAATATAACAAATCGAGCAACTCGATATCGATGGCATTACAATAGAGCCTGGCTAGCGGCGTTGTCTCCCAGCGACCATCAGTTAATCTCGATTAGCTAGTAACTGAGTCCAGGAGTATTACCCAACTTAACTCTTATATTCCATCATCTCAAATGGTTATGGCCCAAGGCTACGACGCTAGCAGTAGCCAAATTGGCCAGTGATACTTGATGAGATAATGCACACAAAAGACCAGGCTGAAAGGCTGGAATTCAGCCTTGTAATTGACCGCCATCACCAAGTGTTGGCCCCACCACTTCATGTCGAACTCATAAACCTACGAGCTTTGATCTTGGATATTGATATCTCTTTGGATCCGTCCATCCTACTAACTTTGATTGTTACAATATTCCCGTTCAGACTTCCACGTCGCGAACACATGCCTAATGGTTGTCGTCACATGTGAGTTGTCGATCCATTACGTCAGAAGTCTCTGGGCCAGCGCGAGGCTCAGAAAAGTCGGCCCAAGTGACAAGAATGTACTCCAACACCAGCCGAGGCAGTCCTAATACAGCTGACACGACATGGTTACACATAATCATACCGTCTTAGTCTCTCGGGAGGCGAATTGATGTTGCTGTTAAAAGACGCGTAGTTGGACCTTTGGATTCACTGGCCCTGCCAGAGTGTCGACGATAGCCACTGGTCCTCCCTCAAAGGCTGTCCTGAATTTTCACACAATGAACCCTCAAGCCTTGTTCAAACCACCAGAATCACCGACTCCCTCACAGCTGTTTGCAGCTTATCGTGGCTCGTACAATGAATTGGAGGCAGCGCACCAGCTGCTCCCACTACTACTGCCCTACCACATCCTGCCTGCCGGCCTTCTGTTCGTCTACCTCTGCATTCCACACACCAATCGTCCCTGGCTTTATGCGGCACGGTGGCCGTTGTTCATGTTTATAGCTGCCTTCTGTATCAATGCGGCAATAAATCTTAACAGCATCAATCCCGTGGTTGCATTCTTTGCAGGATTGCTCTGTTCCTGGCAAATGGTGTGGTGTGCCTCATGGCTGATATTCAAGCGCCCACAATGGGACGCGAAGAGGATCGAGAAGCGAAAGCGCCAGGTCCCTGTGGACGAGAAAAGCAGCTCAGCAAATGGTACAATTGAAACTGCAGCAAATGGAGGGATAGGTGAACATGGGAAGATTCGCAGGAGAACCAACCTTTCCAATGGCTCGACTACCTGCAATCACAAGCAAGCTGGAGTCACCAGCGAGCCTGACATAGTCAAGAAAATCGAAGAGGAAGAGTATTACTGGCAAGCGTATCCGGATAACTTCTGGGAGAGGGTATGCTGGGTTCTCGATCTCCTGGTCAACTTTCGCGGACCGGGTTGGAACTGGGCTATTCCCACAATGCCTGAACTACCACCCGCTGTAAAGCGCGATCTTGGAGAACCGGTAACTGAAGGTTCCATAAAGGGTATCTCATCAGCAGGTGTAAGGAGGTATAATACCCGTGAGGAGCTTCTTCGTGCTACCGTTCTTAGATTTGTCATTGGCTATTTCATGATCGATATCCTCAAGGTTATCATGACGAAAGACCCATACTTTCTATTTGGACCTGAAAATGACTATCCAGTTCCAGCCTATCTCTCAGGAGTACCACTAGGGATCTTACGCTTTTACCGGCTTTTTTTAGCCTTCCTTGTTGTCACAATTTCCCTGGAAATGGCGTTCTTGCTCATGCCTATTTTTCGCCTCATCTTGGGACCCGAAATTTTCGGGCTGAGAGCCGAGCCGTGGTATTACAACGAGCACTGGGGCAGCTTTAAATCTATTTTTGATAAAGGTCTCAACGGATTATGGGGGAGCTGGTGGCATCAAACCTTCCGATTCCTCTTCGCGGCTCCAACAGTTTATCTCGTAGATCAAGGTGTCCTACCTTCCGGTCGGAGTCAGCTCACGAAGTTTGTTGGTGCTTTCATTGCGTTCTTTATCTCCGGCTTGTTCCATCTCACGGGCTCGATGGCGCAATTTCCACCGACCAAAATCCTTCATCCAATGATATTTTTCCTGCTTCAAGCCGTTGGTATCATAATTCAGACGGTAATCTGTGCTCAGCTCAAGCCCTATATACAAAAGCTCCCAACCAGCTTGCGGAAAGCTGGAAACTTCGCATACACTTTGGGTTGGTTGTATTTAACAACTCCCTGGCTAGTTGACGATTTCGCTCGTGGGGCCATATTTCTTTACCAGCCAATACCGGTCTCTCTGTTTCGAGGCTTAGGTTTTGGATATCCCGACGAAGGATTTTGGTGTTGGGATATGAGTCTTTGGTTCCGTCTGTACAGAGGGAAACATTGGTGGGAGAGCGGTGTGGCTTTCTAGATGTATATTATAGATAAGAAATTAATTTATATTGCACAACTAAACATCTTACTCTTGTTTCATTCCAACTAGGTGTGTATATCCCTACTAGAGCTTCCTCAGGCGTATCTCTCTTGCCATGGGAGAATGCTATTGGCCTCGTACCAACCAGACAACTCAATGGAATTCTTTCTGACCTTTTAAGGCTGTTCCAGATGGACATAGTAGTCTCACTTCATGTGTCCATCGATGCTGAAGAATTACAGTTCGCAATACTAATATCCGGCGATCCTCCCGTCGTATCTTCCCAACCACCAACCGGCAGCCAACCCTCCCAACCCATCATAAACCAACACAATCAATAAATTCCTTTTTCCATCAGCAGTAAGACCACCTCCTAATATAGCTTTTGATCCAGCCAGGAGACCCAGAAGAACCCTGACAGGTACACTGGCATGCAAGAACTGGTTCTCCTCGATTGGCACATAGGCTGTGGTCAAGTAACTGAGACCCACCGCCGTTGTAGTGACTCCAAGCATGGCGGAGGCATCAGACTCACGAGATGGCTGTCCGCGCTTGAAGATCAATTGGAGGCCTATCAGCGTTAGACCTACGGCGTGGAGCATTATGAACCAGGGAAGGTTAATTGGCCACATCTTTGCCCTAACTTGGATGATTCGAGGTTTGGCTTTGACAAGGCGAATGATTTGCTTAACTTTGTCGGATCTAGTAGCAAAGATTATTCTTGGTGAACGTTTTTGCTACACAATTGAAAGGTGACTCTCTTTCCCGGGTTTATATAATTACAGCATTTCATCAGGATTCGGTCGGTAAGCATAGGCTGCTCGTACTCGGATTGCGGCTGAATGCAGCCAACCTAATGTAAGATTTGGGCGTCCGCGGAGTAAAAATCATGCCGCGATGAAACCAACGTCCAAGAGGCAACTATCTATTTGATATTTCGTCACAATTAAGACTAGGAAATAAAGCACTTAATATACCTGATGCGGTTGGAGCGGCCTAATAATTTGGAGCGACTTGTGATCTGTTTCAAGCGAATGCGGTTTACATAGTAGCAGCTATGTAACAACGATCTACCCAAACTCTGGATTTTGAACGCTTCCCTAAGGTATCTCATCTAAGCTTATTTGTTAACTTGTAAAGACTACAACAGCATATGCACTCCTGGTTTGTAGCATTGGTGCCGCTTCAGATATTAATTTCTGCTCCTACTCCAGAAGTAACGATCTTCTCACATACGTATTCTCATGAGCATCATGACGGCCAATTCACCTCACGCTGAGCTAATTGAAACCCTAAACGAATTCTATACGCTCCTTGATGACCTGTCGGTGCTTGAGCCAGGAGTCTTACGGAGACCAGACGTCACAACGGGCAGACATGCTGCCGGGGAAATCAATACATATGCGGCACGAGCCGCAGGATATTCAGAAGATGCTATAGAGGTGATATGCCAGTTACCATATCTCCATGAAGCAGGAATTTTTGAGATTCTTCCCAGCACTTTTCCCACGAGTTACCTCGGCAGTGAGCTTGATGAAGGAAGTTTCGAATGGCGGCGTGAGATGCTTTTTGATGCATTGATGCCACCATCTGCCATACGTCTGACTTCTAATTCGGGCGCATGCGGTCATATAATAATCTACGATGTTGAAACGCGTGAGTACCTATTGTAATGTTTTCAATTCCAATTTAAGTCTAATGATAATGATAGGCTTAATGACAAATTGGGATCCGTTCACAGATAATGAGGACGAGTGCGACAACTATTTCCATGTGCCTGCACGACCTGTACGTGAAATTTTAGATCCAATCATTAATGACTATCGAAGGCTGCATTATCTGGCTGCACCCGGATATGTAGATTTCTTTTGTTTCGTGGACTTGCCTGCACCACCTGAACACTTGGGTGAAAGCTGGAAACAAGCCTGGCTCGCTGATGTGGCTGTGAAACGGGCAGTGGGTAAGTTGAAAGACATCCAACTTGAGTATGGGTGGAACCCGACGACGAAGACTCAGGAGAGCTTTCGCAAAGACGGATATCTTGAAAGGAGACAACAGTACTGGGACACCACCGTTGTACCACTGGAGGAACAGAGAGATGATGCCAGTACAGTCGCTCGCGGACGTTAACGGCGATGAATAGATTTCTATACAATATGTATCATCTAATAGACCGATCAATAGATCCACCCTCTGTATTTTGAAATGCCTCTTCCAAAGGTCCGCTAGACGCCCAAACACCCGAACATTTGTTTTGTAATATCCATAACTTTACATAATCAACATTAACATCTCAGCGGCAACACATGCTGGCTCTTAAGATCTCTCCTGCAAAGTGGGCATTCTTCTTTCTCCTTGACCCAGTCACTGATACAAGTCCAGCAGAACACGTGGCCACATACGGCCGCCGAGGGATCCTTCAGCTCTTCCAGACAAAGCGTGCATTTCCTCGCCTGGTTGCCCTTGACCCATTTCATGGTCGCTGCGTCTGTGAGGTCGTAGCGTGCCTGTGAAAGAACAGGCGTATGCGTGGTTCGGCTCAAAGCGTTAGCCGGAACTGGGAGAGACGATATCGTTGAAGAAACTAGAAGTTCATTATTGGATGTGAATTTCTTCATGCTGAGAGAAGCATCACCATTCTCGAGACCAACGGTGCCTTTGAGCTCCGCAGTCATGTCTCCCACAGTCAGGGTTTGAACTGTGGATTGCAGATGCAGATATGCCTGAACGCCCATCTGCAAGAGCAGTAGTACCCCAAGCACTTCATATCCTACTCTAGCCTCCGATGGAGCAATTCTCTTGGTAAAAATGTATCGAAGACCAAAAATTCGTTTTGACAGCTGGTAATAGCTCCCGGAGAAGTAAAACACCGCAAGCGTAAGGGCGTGCACAGGCGATGGACTTGTAATCGTGTTGAGATTCTCTAGAAGGTAGTTCTGCAGCCGAAAAGAGAAGGTTTTCTGCTTGTTCTGCCTCGATAAGCGCCGCAGATTACTCTCCAACTTCGCGCGAACCCTTGATCGGAAGCTGGGCAATATTCGATTCAAGCCGTATGGCACCAGAACTGAAGTCAATATGTATCCCGCTCGTCTATACAGCTCCGGTAATCGACCTGTATCATCCTCCACTTGTATGATATCACAGTACTCCTCTCCTAATGTGCGGTTGCCCAGAAAGGTCGTGAGGCCGAGGTAGAGGAGTCCAGAGAAGGTTTGCGCTTCTGAGGCGTAGGTATGTACAAAACGTACACCGTATACGCGACGAAGGAAGGCGGTTAGGTGCGATGTTATGACACCCTCGAAGTATGCATCTTTCTGGTGGGCGCGGATGATATCAGGCGCAGCGGCGAAAGGGTAGGAATACGTCGGTTTCGAAGAGGAAGGTTCGTCGGCGACATGGTCGGCCATGGCGAGGGAGGAAATTGCAAGAATCCACAAGGAAGCCGAAATCACCTGGTTGTCTTTATATCAGGAGTACGTTTGCGGTCGGTGTCTCGACCTCTGCGCCCAAAGTGGGTGAATAATCCATCAAAGAAGGTAGCTTGGATCATCACACGAGGCGGATATCTCCCTCTGAGCCTCGGCATTGTTTGGAGCCACAGGTACGTACCTCCAGCCGAGTCCAGGAAACTCCAAGCGACCAGAAGACGTCAATGTTAGGTTTGTGGCTTGTGGCTTGACTCCCGTATTGTGGCTGAAACGGGGAGTTTTTGTGAGGCTGCGGCCAACATTTATTTTGGGACAAGTATATCGAACTGTACAGCTTCCTCTCCAACTCAGCTATCTCTTCCCCATTACGCCTATCGCTTGTGTCATTTGTCGCGCACGAATCTACCATCCTTCCACCTCACTTCAGTCACTTGTTGAACTTCTTCGGCGTTTCAATTCGATGCAGTCTTCTTCCTGGCGATAGCAATGGATAAGGATCCAGCGGTGGAATCCGAACTCGATAGCTTCAGTCTCACGTTCCCTCTTCCATATAGGGTTGCATTACTTCTGGTTTTAGGTGGGTAATTGTCTCCCATGACTGCTAGAGCATGGGTATTAGCCGCGATGGACGTTTGAGTAACATGAACTTGTTATAGGGGTATGGGCATGGGGAGCGAACCTACAATACCTCGCCGCATCCAAGATTGTAAGAAAAACCTCTTTCCACCTGTCATAGAACGGATTATTGGACTATTCTTAACAACCTCTCCCGTTAGGATGTCGCATCTCTTATCCGCTACCCACCACGGCAATCTCACAACCAACCACCGCACTATCTAACGACATATCGCCTAGCAACGATCCTCAGCATCCCCCTCGCGTTCTCCTACATCTTCTTCCTCCTCGTCACGCGCCGCGAGACTTCCCTAGTTCTCTACTATGATTACCTCCCGATCTCGCTCCTCATACTGCTCTTTCTCATCCTCCTGCTGCCTGTTCGATTCCCCCTGCCCATCAACTACCAATTCTCCCAAAATGGCCGCCTCCGTTTCCTCCAGATCCTCCGCCGCGTCTCCACCGGCTACATAGCGCAGGCATCAGATGGGAAATTTGGCGACATTCTCCTCGCCGATGTGCTGACATCGTATGCGAAACCCCTTGCCGACCTCTTCGTCAGCTTCTGCATGTTCTTCACTCCGGGCACCACCTCAGCAACAGCCACACCAGATCGGTCCTGCGGTGGCGAGATTCTCGTTCCACTCATCATCGCCATTCCAAGTGCTATCCGGTTCCGCCAGTGCTTGATCGAATACTTGCGCGTGCGAGGAGGGAACATCCGCTCGGGTAGCATTGGCACCGCAGGGTGGGGTGGACAACACCTGGCCAACGCGCTGAAATACGCCTCTGCGTTCCCCGTGATCATTCTGAGTGCCATGCTACGGAGCAAGGGCATCGTGGCTGATGAAGGCATGACTCATCATTATTACAAGGCCTGGCTGCTCGCGGTGGCCGTCAACTCTTTGTACTCTTTTTACTGGGACGTGGCCAAGGATTGGGATCTCACGCTGTTTTCGAGCTCGCGCGAACGCAACGATCCCCACCACCTGTACGGCCTGCGCTCGCGTCTCTACTTCTACCCAACCTCGCTGTACTACGCCGTCATTGCCGCGGACCTGCTTCTGCGCTGCACGTGGAGTCTGAAGCTCAGCCCTCATCTCTCGCAGTTTTCGGACTTTGAGAGCGGCATCTTCCTTGTCGAGCTGGCCGAGGTCGGCAGACGCTGGATGTGGATATTCTTCCGTGTTGAGACGGAGTGGGTGCGGAACACGACGTCTGCAGGATTGGGTGGGCTAGGTACCGCGGAGGATGTGTTCCTGGAAGACTATAATGGGAAAGATGGAGAAGATTAAAAGCATTAAAAAGGAAGAATTACCAAGAGGAAAGGGAAATATTGGATTCGTCCGTATGTCATAATTACGAAAGTGAATGAAGGGACATTGCAATGTACGCATTGTTTGCATGTCAGCGGGCTATTCGGGAGTTGTGTGCTCTCAAAAGGTGTTGGAGCATATTGGTATTTGTAGAATATGCCGGATATATTTCTACGTGTATTTTTGAAACACTGGGAGTCGCCCTACGGGGTGTCAAGGCGCCGAAATCATGTAATCTAAGCAAGAACGTGTGGAAATGGTGAGTGGGGTTTAGTAATGAGCCAATTTTTTTGTATGTAACAATTTGGAATACCAATTTCCCAATATGATTTGCGATTTAAATTGCAGTACTTTGTCTCCTTTGAGCCTCGTTTTCTTACTTTGCAGGAGAACACAGAATTAAAAACGATTGTAAATCAAGAAGGTAGAAGTTAGAGCGACAGTCTCTCTCCTCTCTATGCAAGCGAAACCCTTATCCTCTAAACGCCAAAGGCAGGATCCTCGGGAAAGGAACCATTACTGTGATTTGCGCAAGGTTCTATTCCGATAGCTAGCCATCTCGCAGCTCGCAAGACGACCAAGCAATGTTTCAAGCTCTTCCCAATCCCAACGATCCTCCCTTGGGAAATGTAATGCATAAGAATACTAGGTATGTCATGCTGTGCTGCGCCATCCTCTATTCCGGGAAACCCATACCAAAACCCTGGATATCGTTCCCAGGCCAGTTGATCCAGACGCCAAAAGAGAGCCAGCCCAATCCCCAATTTAAGTAATGATGTGAACTGTATACAGAAGGACGGCAGAATTTCAAGTCCAGCACAGTAATTCACGTATGTATCGAGTCCGTTAATCCAAAAACGAAGTATGGCAGACCTATCGTTGAAACCACTTTAACTCCAAAGCTAATTGCACAGTAACAGTCTAATCCTCATCGTATTCGTCCCTGTTCGAGCTCTTACTCGGTCCATCCTTTCGGATCGGAATCTTAATTCCCTGAGTAGCAAAACACTTGCTCAGATGCGTGCTTTCCACCACACCTGGGAATTTCTTGGCTGAATAGACTGTGAAGATGTCGGAGAAACAGGAGGCCAGAACCGGGGCTTTACCCGTGTTCACAATGGAGGACTGGGTCTGGGACGTCTTGGAGTTGTTGCTGCTATTTCCTGCGTTATTACTGGTGTTATTGGCGCCGACATTCACGAAGGAAAATCGTAGACTGACACGTGTTAGCTCGCACAGCTTAAGAAATCACAACAGAAGGGAGAAGGTACAGGGCGAGTGGAGCAAGAATAAAAGGACTTACCGGAAGCTTCCTTCTGTGCGGACGCTCAGGTCTTGAAGGACGAACCAGATGCCAATTCTGTCATCAGGGTCGGTGAGTCTAAAAGCGCTCGCAGACAAACTACCAATCAAGTTGCGGGTAAACATGCCCGTGGGTTGTGTCTGGCTAACAGGCATACGATGGATTGATAGATCATTTGCAGCGAAAGTACGATACGAGGCCATGGCATGACCCGGTAAAGCCTGGGAAGACGGAGGATACTCGGACCCGCTGTGCATCGACGTCTGCCCCGGAATTGTTGGACCGCCGTAATAGACCGGGATCTGGCCTTGATAGCCATTCTGACCAGGATATGGTTGGCCTCCGTTTGTGGAGGGAGGATATCCAGCGCCACTTCCGTACGGTGCAGATGGGTTGTAAGGGGTAGTTGATGTTGGAGAAGTTTGGCTGTAAGGGTTCACTTGGGGAGGGTTAGGATATCCGCCATACCCAGCAGGCCCTAAAAAAGGGGGATTGTAAGCCTTGGCACTAGGAGAATGCAAAGATAATAGAGAGGAGAGACATACCTGCGGATAATGCGTAGGCTGGAGCATCAGACACCTGTGAATATGAAACAGGGATAGTTGAAGAGATTGATGGCGAGGTCGCTGAGTGACGAACGAGATTGACTTCTCGAGTGCCATCGGCCGACCATAAGTCTACGTTCAAAACATACATGCCATGCTCAATTTCACTACCACTACCCGTTAGAACAAATCGCAAACTGGGTGCAAGACCGCACGCGCAACTTACTTTACATCAACTTGCTTTCCCGTCTGCACATCCGTAATTATCAGCTGAACACACGGCGGAGGAGTTATAGGACGTCGATCCTGCTCTCTTGTTAACATCTGACAGTGGCAAGTTCCTGCGCTTCGCATCTAGATGCCCCCAATTCACGTACCTTGTCTCCAAATCCACACATTCGCGCTCGTCGAGGCTGCTGCACAACGTTCAACCTAGAAGAAGAAAAAGAAAGGTTAGCATTCGTCCACTCACATAAAGACAGAAACAGCGTAACCCGCAGCTGGCGGTAACATTTCCACACCACTTTCAATTCTAGACTCGTAGACCCGACGAAGGAGAACCTACTCGAATTTCCAGCTTCCCTCTACGCAAGACCTGGGTAAGGGCTCGGGTGCCGTAGCAGGCGGTAGAGTTTCGACCACGCCATGAATTGGATCTGGCAGGCCAGCGCGCGTCGTGGCGAGCGCACCATATTGTTCGGCATAAGGAGCGACTTGCGACTGCTGGGGATTGGGCAATGTATGGGCCATGTTGTAGGCCGGAGCAGCGTTGGAGGGCACAGGAGCGCGATACGCAGGATCGGTCATGGTCGCGACGGGTGGTGGGCGATGGATGTCGTGCGGGGGTGATGCTTGAGCCGCATAGGCAGCGTTCATGATTGCTAAGAAAGGGTGAGCGCGAGGAGCAGTCGAGAAGTCGAGAGCAGATAAGGGAGTCGCGCGGGCGGAAGACAATTGTGGGATCGACTGGAGATCGAATTATCCTGGGGTTAGTGGTGGTCGTCAAGCCTTGAAGGTTGCAAGGAAGCTCTGGCGAGCCAGCGGGGGAGCTAGCTTGGGAGTTTTAGCTGGGCAGTTCACGTGCCAGCGTTGCAGCCGCGAGCGAGCGCGAGTAGACCCAAGCGGTGGGATGCGTGTTCCGGGCAAGACGACAGCAATGACTTTCAGCAGCGCAACGGTGGGTGTCACGACTCGTGAAGAGTGGCGGAGGGGGTTCTGATGAGGCTTTTGAACCCAAAGGCTCCGACGACTGTGGGGGAGGCGCGATAGCCCAGTGAGGGTCAATGCGCTGGGTGCTGGGTGCTCTGGGCAGCGGATTCCTGGGCTGCTGGAAAGGGAGCTTGGATCACCACGGGCGCTGGTTGGGCGCAGCGCTCAGCAGGGCCTGGGCCGCTGGAGAAAAGCCCTGGGATGCTGCACGATGCCTGGTGATGGGCGGTGGGTGGGCGGTGGGTTGCTCTGCCCGTCTTGCCTGTCAGCCAGGTGGCGATCGAAAGCTGGGAAGAGCAGCAGCGAAACCAGAAGCAAGATGAAATAGGGTAACACCAAATCCAAAGCGTTTGTTGGTCAGATTACAGGTTTTCCCGGCTGTCGACAAAGTCGCTGATCGCAGCTGCCCTTCTTGCTATGCTCCCAACGACGTCCTGGCTGCGCGCACTTTCACTTCAAAATTGATGAGCCTTTTCCTCAGGAACTTTTTCGCTTTTTTTGCTTTTCCGTTGGAAAGCTACTTCCCTCGGGCTTTCACGGAAGGCGGTCAGCTCTGGCAGCACAGAAGAAGAAATGCAGCAGCGTAACCAGCCGTGCCTGTGAACCGCAGCAAATGATCGGGAGGAGGCCAGCCAAGAAGCGCAAGCCAGCAGATAGACTCAGATTCGCAATGCAGTCGGCTCCAGCAGGCCGACGATCAGGGTTGGAGTTCGAAAGTGCTGAGGTGGAAATTGCTGCCCGTGTCCAGATGGGGAGTGTTGGTCGCGCTGTGGGGAGTCCAATAGTCGAGAGTACAATGGATTATCGGACAGCTGACGTCCCAGAGAAGTGGAGTTGTGCTGTAACGAAACCGCGCCGCTGGTGGCTGGATGAGAGATAGATGAGGCTTGAACGGCAGAATAGCGACGGGGTGAGTAATGAGGCTGCTGGAGGCGGTTTGCTAATAGCTGGATTTTGGGATGACTAGAGAGCCGCAGGTCCTCGACCAGACCCAACAGCTGGGTACGCTCAAATGGGCGGCCCCTGTTGGTCTGTCGACAACAGCTCGCACCAGGCGCGGTCCAGCTGCTAACGAACTTATCAGGAATGGACCCAAGCTCGTGGGTAACGGACAGCCGCCCAAACGACGGGACTGGAATGGATTGGACGGAACGGGACTGTAGCTCTGGGATCATCGACTGCCTTCCACCCCGTGGATTTAATACACAAGAATGCGCGGATGGCTCCTCGAGACGACCGCTCCTGTTTTGGACCCTTCTTGAATTTCTCCCTCTTCTCTGCTGTTGCACGACGCTCTGCAACCGCACTGCTAAGGGAAGGCAGGGTAAAGGCAGGGAAGGAAGGTAGCACCATGAACAGCAGGGGGGAGCCTAGGGGAGGCAGGGAGGGTAGTTTAACTCCCAGATGGGCACCCCCGCCCATGCCCGAAGAACCCAAGCCACCTTTTTCGGCGATTTGGGATCCTAACAAGGCGTCACGCATACGGATGTCATTATTGATGCTTGACGATTACGGTGACGATACTCTACAGCAGTTGCAAACTGGGACCAGGAGCAGTCACAATGGAAATGGTGTGTCGGTGTTTCAGCGCTCCATGCTATCTGCTACACCAATCCCATCTCGAGGGTGGGAGATAGGCAATTCCTGATGCCTGTGAGTCAGGCTCTTGTTCAGGCGCTGCCTACCCTCGGTCTCTTCTCATCCGTATACAGCTGGCACAAATCAAGGGATCCTTACCTCCCAGCACACCACGAAACTGCTCCGTCCTCATCCGCATCTCTCTTTCGAGCAAAGGGTATCATGACATGGGCTGCAATGGGGATAGCATGCAGCGTAGCCCACTGCACCTCGCCCAAAACTTTGTGTCTAGTCATCCGCGAGTGCAGCCAAGGCGCCATGAGCCCTCGGAGAGGTGCCGAGCCATCATCAATGAACCCATCGTGCCCATCTACCCCTCAGCACATGTCGTTGAGGTCGCCTCCACCCTCTCGAAAATCCTCGGGGGGTTGTGCTATTCCCAAGTTATTCCCAAGCCCTGTGTTACCCTTGTATGGTCTATGAGGCCCGGATCAGCAAGAGGCGAAAGACATTAGATGTAACTTTTACGATGTATCATTCTCTGGACCGGCAGCCGGAGGCGGGGCGGCGCCCGAGCGAGCGTAGAGAACTGCCGCGCGGAACGCAGGAATGAGACAAGAGGACAAAGAAACAAGACAAAGCACGACCTGATCGCATAAGGAAAATAAAGGTCCTCCAACACCGCCCTTTTGACGGAATGCATCCCATCCGCGCGGCAGGGCTTGACTCGCACCCAGCTGCTCTCTACTGGCCAGCTGCCTACCCGTCCCTCATGCGTCCTCTTCTCGATGCAGATGGGCGCCGATAAAGAAAAGGCTGGTGCATAGTGGCCGACGAGGGCCACGCGCTCTGCTCGCAACAGTAGTCGAACCCCCTCGCCGGTCCAGTACGGTACAAATCATACACCCAGCACGGTGCTGTATCGTCGTAGGTGCGAGTCAAGCGAAGGCGCGCCATCCGCTGCCATCCGAATCCGCTGCTCTGGCTCTTGGTGCGGGACTAAACCGACCAGCCCTGCTGGTCTCGCGGGCTTCCCTGGTAGCTGCCCTGCCCCTCCATTATTTCCCCCTCCATCGCCGCCGTGACACAAATGCTCGTCAACTGAATCATCCGTTGCATATCTTACTTCGGGAAGGTGGAGATGAGGCATGACAGCACAGCATATTGCACAGATCGATGGCCACGTAGTCACGCGCAAACTCTCCATCCTTACGAAATCTAGAAGCAAGCCCGGCGCTGTGATATAATAATCGCCCTGTGTGGTGGCGGTATCATGTATAGAGGAGGCTTCACAGAGATGCCTGCGTGGCTCAACTTTGTGCATCTTGTTGACCGGTATGCATATAAGAGGAGTCTGCGTGTATAAGTCACCCTATCTCTGCGCCACAAGATGATAACAGCGCCGTAGCTCGTGTGCCCAAATCCGCTCAAGTCGTGCTATTCTGACTCGGAAGGATCAAGTACGTAACGTCGCTCCATATGTCGCTCAAGATATAGCGATGGCCGACTCGTACCCAAGCTTAAGGCGCCTAAAGCGCGCAGTAACCGCAGCATCTCAGGCAGGTCAGAGGTATGCGAAGGGGACTAAAAACATCCCTTTGCTCCTTGATTGGTGAGTGTATCTGTAAGGCTTCGGACTGCCACCATCCCCCAGCTCGTTTTCTCCCAGGGTCATTCGCTGCCAGAGTTGACTCCCGTGGCGTCTTCTCCGGTGGTTTCTGCCCGCCTGGCTGGGTCCTAAGCCATGTGTCCTGGGCCACGCTTTCTCCCACGAGGTGCAGTGTTCCGCTCCAATGCCATGGTTAGAGCGACCCTTCGTTCCTCGGGAAGCCTGGCTGCTTTCTTTTTCTCGTCCATTGGCGCTGCGCCGCGGTGCTGGGCATTGGAGAGGGGAGTAACGGAGCGTCGACAGCAGGGTCACCATGCCCCGAGTACAAAGACGATGGTCTTCCTTGATGTGTGATAGCCATGAACACACGGAAGACGTCGCACTCTTGCTTCAACCCCCCTCCCCCGCCTCGCGTGGACATTCCCACTGTCAAGCACGTCAAGCTGCCAGGGTGCTTCTCTAATGTTACAGTTGTCACTATGGAGAGTGGCGGGGAAAGAGTCAAGTGCTTGTGCAGGGGAAGGTCAGAGCAATTTTACGGAGAACTTTAATCCACAAGCGTAGGGTGAATGACATTTTCTCCGAATGGCTACGATCAATCTGCTGGCACCAGATCATGGATCCACAGACGTGGAAGGGCGGAAGAACCATGGGCAGGGAGAGTAAAAAGTAAGGACGAGAATTGGTGAAACAAATGCCGCTCTCTCGCAGCAGTGCGACGAATCGGGCGGGGCAGAGCAATCAACCTTCCTTTACCTCCCTTCTTTATCCAATCTCCAACTCCGCTGAGCAGTCGAACTATCCGTTTCTACCCTCTGCTCAGTCCGATCGTGATCTCCGATTCACCTCACGTAGCCTCCTTGCCGACTCTGCTGCTCCGTATCTCGCAAAAGTCGATGTGCAGATTTGAGATTCGGCCAGCTGTGTCACCCATTCCGTCTGTCGCCCGACACGGCCTGCATGTGATACACTACCCGCTCACGACAAGAATTGGCTCGACGAGATAAGACAATTGTGAGACGGGTTAGTGGTTCAAGAGAAGCTCTTGTGCCTTGGAATTCCCATGTTCTGCCAGGTTTTGTTGCGTCGAGCTAAATATCCAATATAAAAAGGCGCATTCCAATTACTTCCCTTATCCGCTGGCAGGTGTCAATTAGCCTTCAGGACCCCCGGTTGTCGAATTTTGGCTAAGGTGCGGATTTATCTGGAGGAACAAGGTGGGGTAGAGCGAGAGATATCGCTGGCACCGTAAACTCCGCAAATTGGGTTCACGAGTAATCTCTCCCAATCTAGTCTTTTCTGTTTTTGACTTTCAAGCTGTTTAAAGTATTTGATTTCAAAGTATTGTTTTCTTATTGGTTGTTCTCATCCAACTGCCGCCTATTCCTTTGGCAATGGCTCGTACAGAGCTGAGAGAATCTGAAGTACCACCGGGCCCTATGGTTGGACTTCGTTTTATTAGGAGAAGCAGCGTAGCTTCCAAAAGATTATATCAGAAAGAACAGGTAATTGTATTGGAGATGTCTACATGGCTATTTTCCATCTTGTTCTTTTATTCCACGGTGGTTTCTACGGTTCTGGAGCGTGGCCTAAGTGGCCCGCTTGGAGTTCTTCAAAGACTCATTATGTTGGGTTTTGAACGATATATCTTCTTCGCTTTGCAAACCGGAGCTATGCAGTAGTAAATCTAGTGGTCTAGCAGCTTATTCACTATTGATAAGCGTGCCTATTCTGTTGAGGAAGTTGTATTCACTCATTTTATCAACCAACACAAAAGACAGAATAGTTGGAATATATTTTGATTCGAATATACGTTCTTCACAATTTTCTCTTCTGAAACCTGCCCTTTTACTTTCCCTTTACCTCTTATCTCCTTCTACTGGCCTGCACAGAAGCGGAGTCTGGTTCCGAAACCATGCCCAAGATGCCAACCTCCAAGGCCGTCCCTTCACCGACATCTTCAACTTCAATACAAGCTCAGCTTGCCGGGGTAATCCGCGAAGCAACACTGGATGATCTTGCGGAACTCATCGGACTACGGCAAGTCAGCTTGTCCAACGACCGGATAGGATCATGGATCTTCGAACATCGAGAAGAGTTTCCCGAGGCTCACTACAGCAGCTGCAGAAAGGCGATGCTCGACAGACTCAATCCACTAGCATCCGATGACCTCGTAGTTGTGTCCGAGCTTTCTATGACGGATCATTCCAACCCAGGCAGACTTATTGGTTTTGTGATCTGTCGATGTCCCGGAATTGGAGAGCAGAAAGCCAGGTATATAGGTGACCATCGTAAGTATCAGTTCCTGTCTCCATGCCATTTCCAAACGCCAATCTCATTACCCTCTCTCTCCTCTTTCCCATATCAGAAATACCCCCAATAAAGTCCAGATCGTTAAGAGAACAAAAGCCGGTCTAGAAGAGGAAATTCGGAACAGAGAGACCTGGCTGCAAGATCTCTCAGCACAACCAGATGTCAACCCGACCCGCGAGGCCCTATTCACTGCTTTTATTCAGGAAGCCAATAAAATATTCAAGCACAGACACAGCAGCTCTCCTCTTATGCATATCGAAGTACTAGGCATCCACCCAGACTATTACAAGGACCACGATCGTCACCGCCGCCGCCATCTTGTGTCACTCGTCCGCTGGGCCATGAGCAAAGCAGAGGAAGACGGCGTCGTGGCCGTCGCGGTAGTTGATGTCATGACCTCGATTGTGCTGATCGACTTGGGATTTGATATAGTGATGCACAAATGTCTTAACGCGGGAAACGCGGGTAACAGGGATTGTCTTGTGCATTGTATGGCTTTACATTACATTCCACCGTCTAGCTTGAGAAGAAGGAAGGTGGCAACAAAAAGTAGATTAGAAGCTGGGAAGTTGATTCTATGAAGAGGGGATTTTGTTCACAGCGGAATAGAATATTTCTTCTAACCTCCTCACCCATGAGACCACCAGATTGTCCACAACAAAAGCATTATTTTTTATACCAGTTTTATTCGGATATATGAATGATGATGGGAGACAAGAAAAACGGAATTTCTTTTTCTTTCCTAAAAGGGTACTCCGGGGAGTACAAGGTCCAGGGTATCGCAATTGCGGATAATAAATGTATAGCACCGAGGTACCGGCACCTAGAGAAATTAGACGCACATCACTATTTTTCCCACTAGCAATTAGAAGCTCTTCACTTTTGAGACAAGCCTTTTCCAATTAAGGAAACCATACAACCCAAAGGCTCGGACCCGAAAAACCTGAAGCGTAATAAATTTACCGCGGTACGCGCTGCCAGTGGTGGGATTGGGTCAGCATCGCACTCTGGGAAATTTTGTTGCACGTCTGGATTTTTGCGGACCGTTTTGCAACCGTTTTGGGGCCGCCGGCGGTCCGTTCGCGCCACCTCGTAGTCCGCAGAATTGGGAAGTTGATTCGGGCCTGGTCCCAGCGGAACCTCCTGCGGCGCATTGATTGGTGTGACAAAAAGGTACTGAGAAACCAAGAAGTTTATTTTTTTGAGTATATTTGTTGACATGTCTCATCTTTTCCCTTCCCTTTGGGAGGTCTCTGCTGGATAGCCCAGCGTGGTCGTTCTACCTTCCTGCCGCGGTAAGGAACAAAGCGAAAGACTCCAGCTGGTCCGGGATCCCGAAAGGATGGATCACAATCATGGGGCTAGTTAAGCCATGGGACGATTGTCATTCCTCTTTTGAGATTGGCTCCTAATTGATCGAATTCATAATTAGAATAATTACAATGTGAAGGAAAAAAATTTTGGTATTCATGAAACTTCTCTCTCGGTCGGGTGGTTTTGTTGGTGATGGATTTTCATATCAGGTGCATCGTTTCTACAAAGCCTCAGTGGGTCGTTGGCGGTCATCAGTTGACCCTCAGCTTCCCAAATTCAAAGTGCTACCACCAACAGTCGCAAAGCCCGCATAACACGTTGTTGGATCCTTCCATGGGAATAGTCAAGTATAGAAAATAGTGCTCGAGTTTCCAGCGGGTGCTGTTCGAGCAGATTATCTCGCCCGGCTTTTGCTGCCATAGGTTTGATGAGGCAATAAATTCCGGGCTATCTGGCTCCTTTGGGTATGAACAACGACTTTTTTTGGCCCTCTGTATCAGCTATGTCACTGATCGAAGTGCTCTCCTCCAGTACGTTGTAACTTTAAATAGCCATACTGTTTAATAGGTGGGGGCCAAGATATGAATATAGAGCTGGCCGAGCTACTTGCAGATTATGGATAAGCCCCGAAGGGAGATGGGGAAAGTAAACGCGAGCAAGGCTAGACACCACTTTATGCAAGGAAGAGGGCCCAGTATTTTCCTCTTTTGAACATGCTTGTCTTGTACAGCTTCCTCAGTGAAAGAAATTAGTACTTTCTTTTCAATCTTTTTCAATATTTGTTCTGTACTGCAAAGTCCCAGTGATATACTGGTGAGATAATGGAGTTATCTGATTGCTTGGCATCGAGTGTGTAACGTAAGATGTACCCGATGAGAGAAAGACACAGGAGTCATGCAATGGCCGGAAATGCACAGGAGACTGTAGTCTGTAAGTTTCTCTGTAACAGAGGGCGAGCACGATCAATACTCAAAACATTTCTATTAGGTTGATAGTTCAACAGAAGTCGAGGAATATGAAGCGTAACTAGCATTCTGGATACATAGCGGAACAAGAAAAGCGTACGGAAAGAAATGCCTTTATTGAGCCAATTTCCAAAAGAGAAACGGAGAGGCCATGAAAAGAGACAGAGAGAGAAAGGCATGGATAACGTGAGACAGCTGAACTTAGTGGGCGCCTAGGATCTGTATAGGAAAAGGGAGATATGGGCTCAGGAATACCACCAAGGATCGAGGGTAACGAATTCGCTACATCCTCACATGTCTTTCTCTCCTGCGACTATCCGTCACCCCAAACCCGCAGTGTCCCTCCGGCACCGGCTAGGTTGCACCGCGGATGACGGAGAAGGCTGGCCGCAGGGCTGACAATCCAGGGACACCAGATGGTGTGACTCTACTTTTGTTATCGTGGCGAGCTCTTACCATTGGGCCTTCTGAATGGTGGCCTTCCATCCGGGTTGTTATCTCCTTCGTCCCAGAGGGTTTGTGGGAGGGCGACTCGCTGATTGGTCTACAAGGCATCCAGCCAGTCACGGCACGGGAGGGCGTGGATTGCGATCTCTTATCTCGGAGCAGACGGGCTTTATCTCGATCATACCCACTGCTGCACGTTTAAAACAACGTCATCTACCCTCTTGCTGACGTCGCACTGCTATATATTCTACAATCCGTTGACCATTGTGCCATCAACAGAGCTGTTTGGAGATCAATCGAGCTCGAGGAAGCTGGAGGAAGCTGGCGCCAAGCACCCCGTTCGCAGCCCCCCCTCTATTAGTGCCTGGGAGCCTTGTTTTCCTTACGTATTACCCGCACACCGCGCAGCACCGGCGGCCACCACCGACAGGAAGGTCGAATTTTTCGCAACCGATGGGCCAGCGCTTTGCCCCTCACGCCTCTCTGTGACCCAGCGGATCTCCAGAGGCTGAAGAGACGGATGATGCAAGCTCGGCTGCTCCTGGCGTGCGGATACCGGCGTATGCCAGCATCAGCGCCCGCGATTGGATTGCGCGAGGAGGCATGTGGTGAAAGGGAAATTGGCTCACTGGAAAATCACCGCTCTTTCGGTTGGGGTTTACCCTTTGTATCCGCCCATTCGGGGCACATGGCCATCACGCAGAGGCCGAGCAGCGGCTTGGCCCACGCTGCTGGCTTTTTTCCCTCTGCCCTCTCGTTTGCGCCGCGCTGTCATGTCGCCACATGACCAGGAACGAGCTTTTCTGATCGTCATCTGGCCATGAAAAAAAAGCTGGGCGGCTGTGAAAATCACGCCCGGGTCGAATCCCGTCCTGTGCTGCTTCCCAGGACCCGGTTTTCCCGCTCCCTGGGCGCTGGTTTGCGCCGGCCTAAAGCTCGTCATTTTTTCCTCTGTCGGCGCTATTCCCCTTGGCCTGCCCTTCCCCGGATTTTACGACCCTGCCCACCTGGATGAAATCTTTTCACCCCTCCCACCTACATATATACCACCTCCCAGTACCTTTCTTTCCAGAACATCGCACACCCTGTCAAGAAGCAAAGCGGTTGAATAACATCAGATACCCGAGCGAACTCCCGCAGATCTCGTCGGCTTCTTACGTCAATACCCGCTGTCACATCACTCGCGCTTCACTCTCTTACCTTACCCCGCTATAATGGCCGCCATGGTTGAACCAGTCGCCAAGGAGCGTCGCAGCAGCTCCTCCGGACGACGTGTAAACGCTTCTCACGGACGAGGCGGGGCTGGTAAGTAAAAGCCATGGCGACATACCTACGTATCAGAAAAACAAGGCAACATGCTGACTTGCGCGCCAGGCAACCTTGGCCAGAAGGGCAAGGAGCTCGAGCCAGAGGACCTCCAAACACCGACCTTGAAGGGACAGGTGTACACCACCGGCCGTGGAGGAAGCGGCAACATGGCCAAGAACAACGACCCTGATGCTGCCCGCCGAGCTCAGGATGTCACCGCCCCAGCGCGACGTGAATCTGCCACCACCCATGTTGGCCGAGGCGGCGCCGCCAACATCTTCAAGCCCAGCCCAGAGGAACTCGCTGCCATGAAGCAGCAGCAGTGGGAGAGTGCCGTCGACGAGAAAGAGGGCAAGGGATTTGCCGACAAGGGCAAGGAATGGATCCTGAAGAAGGCTGGCCGCGTGTAAATCACCTTTGGCTGGCTGATCAGGGGATCTTGGGGCGGCTAGCGATGAAGTTGCGCTTTGGAGCAGAGCGAGTAATATCTAATGACGAGTTAAATGTGGGCGCCGGGGAAACCGAATGGAAAAAGTCTTTTAAGTGAAAAGGGGATCTCAGACTCTGAGCATTGTAAGTCTGGCGTTTTGGAGCGACGGGAAGAATTTTCTTGTGTCATCTTACTAGCGAACGAACTCTTTTATTGTCATTCTACATAAAAACCCCCACTGCATAGGATTCGCAAGCATTGTTGAGTTTTGGGGCTGGCTGGGCATCGGAGAGACAGCAGAATACGTCTATGGATTCATGTATATATTTTGCGGCTTTATGAACAAAAGAAAGGGATTCAAAAATACGTCTTCTGTCCCATAACTGTGTTTCTGCGGTGTCTAGTATCGATTGCAAAGGCCATATCAACGGGGAATCCCCGATGCGGCGGAGGAGAGCCACGGCGTGGACGCTGTAATCGTCAAGGAAGGTGCTAGCTTAGACATGCCCCAAATTAGACGCTAAAGAACGAATCACTCATAATGAATCTCACGATTCTCTGTAGATGATGTGGAGAAGTTGACCTCAGCAGGGCAGGCTGAGGCCCCAAGAAGGGAATAACGCTGCTCTCCGTGAGTCAACGAGTGACTCCGACCTACAGCAGCGCTGCGAGGCTTTCCCTCCGCTTCCAGGGCCAGCGGCCTTCTCACTGGCCCAATTGGTGTGGCCCCCCGCTATTAGCGCACAGCCTTGCCCGGCAGCCGAGCGGGAGGACAGAGGGAAGGGGACTCATCGCCACCCTGACTAACGGGGCACCCGTATCTACAGGACGTTTATGAACTTTTTGTTGCAATCCTTTCCCTTCTCACTCCTTCACATATCAAGCTAATCACCTCACTCCGATTTGATTTGTTTTTTTTTTTTCCTTTTTCTTTCCTACTTATTCGAAGACGCCGTATATTTTCCAGGCGCAGGTTGTTATCTCATCACCACCCCAAATCTCAGCCACAGACGCAGACATCGGAAGCTCTTTTTTTCCAGAACTGGTTGACAAATACCATCAACATCTGATGCTCGCAACCGCCACTCTTCCTTCTACGGCACATAACACTTCCCTCCACAATCCTATGTCAGCTCCCACACCAGCTCCTGCACCTGTGCAGAACTCGAATAGAGGCAACAATCGCCATCGATTTCGCCGACCTCGACGCGGTGCAGCTCCAGCTGGAGAAGCCGGAGCTCGTACCACTTCACAGAACCCAGATGCTAGTCCGCCCATAGTGTCTGCTGTCACGCCCAGCTCAAACAACAACAGAAATGCAAATCCAAGCAGTAATCATGCGCCATCTGAGCCTTCCGGTAATAACAGAGGGAGAGGTGGCAGGCGTGGCGGTTTTGGTAGAGGCGGGAGACGAGGTGGTGCACATCAGCCCATGGTGAATGGGCAGAGGGCGTTCGGAGGACAACTTACATCTACAATACCGAGTGCTGCAGCGTCAGCTACCACGGCAGGAACTTTGGATGGCGAAGCTCCAGCATTTGTCCCCGGGCAACCGGTGGTACAACGGAGCAGCAAGCCAGCACAACCACCCCGCCAAAGACGAATGTCTAAATCACAGGCCCCCGATCTAGCTACCAGGACACATGAGGATATTACAAACGGTCATTACGAATGTGCCATATGCACGAATGAGGTTTTACCGAATTCCAAAATTTGGACATGCAAGACCTGTTGGACAGTCCTCCATTTATCCTGTGTGAAGAAGTGGTCTAAAAACGACGCTTCATCACACCAACAGCGAACTGAGGACGGTGAGGCGGCCCCTCCGCGACAGTGGCGATGTCCGGGGTGTAATTTGCCTAAGGATGAACTACCCACTACCTACAACTGTTGGTGTGGGAAGGAGATCGAGCCACGGTCAATTGCGGGTCTACCGCCTCATTCCTGTGGACAAACGTGCTCGAAACCTCGTGCGGGACATTGTCCTCACCCGTGCGAGCTCATCTGTCATGCCGGCCCTTGTCCCCCATGCACGGCCATGGGCCCTTCTCTACCTTGTTTTTGTGGTAAAGAGGTATCGACCAGACGGTGTCTCGATACGCGCTACGATAGTGGATGGAGCTGTGAACAGATATGTGGGGATCTATTACCTTGTGGGGAGCATACGTGCGAAAGACCTTGTCATGAGGGCGTATGCGGTGCTTGTGAGGTCTTGATTGATTCAAGATGTTACTGTGGAAGGGTTGAGAAACCCTTACCTTGTTCAGAGAGGGAGGATGAGAAAGAGAGCCAGCAAGTTATCCCTAAACGAGCTGCTACTACAGCGGAAGGCGAAAGTGGAGGTACAAGCGAACATGATGCTCCTGAAGAAGAGGTAGACGCATGGTTCGGATCGTTCAATTGCGGAGCTGAATGTAAACGGATCTTCGATTGTGGCAATCCTGAGCATTTTTGCGAAAAGATATGCCATCCACAAGAGCTTTCCCCAGCTCACTGTCCCCTGTCACCCGATGTGGTCACTCATTGCCCGTGTGGGAAGACACCTCTGGAGAACCTACTGTCCGAGCCGCGGAGCGATTGCAGTCAGCCAATCCCTCATTGTAAAGAGCAATGCCAGAAAGTCCTTCCATGTGGACATCTGTGTCCACGGATCTGTCATGAGGGAGAATGTCCTCCTTGTTTCGAGACGACATCGATATCCTGCCGTTGTGGAAGAACCACAGTCGACACCCTTTGCCACCAGGGGGTCGAAGAAAAGCCTTCCTGCATGCGAGTATGCCGTTCGACCCTCAACTGTGGAAGACATGAATGCGGAGAGCATTGTTGCCCAGGTGAGAAGAAAGCGGCAGAGCGACAGGCAAATAAACGGAAACATAGGCCTTTGAATGCAGGCCCTCGACCTACGGAAGATGAAATTGAAGCCGAACATATTTGTCTTAAAGTTTGTGGACGCCCATTAAAGTGCGGAAACCACTTCTGCGCGGAGCTTTGTCATAAAGGTCCATGCAAGAGCTGCCTGGAGGCGGTATTTGGGGAGATTAGTTGTCATTGTGGCCGCACTATTCTCTATCCTCCACAGCCTTGCGGAACTCAACCCCCCGAGTGCCGATATGACTGCACTCGACCAAATCCCTGCGGCCATCCTCAGGTCAAGCATCAATGTCACGGCGATACCGAACCCTGTCCGAAATGCCCGTTCTTGATGGAAAAACCTTGTGTCTGCGGGAAGAAGTCCTTGAAGAACCAACCTTGTTGGTTCACTGAAGTCCGTTGCGGCCTCCCTTGCGGCAAGAAGCTGAAATGTGGCATACATACCTGCCAAAAGACGTGTCATAGGCCGGGCCAGTGTGAAGACGCCACGACCCCCTGCACCCAGCCGTGTGGAAGGCCGAAAACCGTTTGTGAGCATACCTGCTCTGACCCGTGTCATGCCCCATATCCATGCAAGGAAATCGCACCATGCCAAGCAAAGACCTTCATCACTTGTCCTTGTCAACACCAAAAGCAAGCTGTGAAGTGCTTGGCTTCAAAATCATCTCCGGGGAACACTACTAAGACCCTCGAGTGCAACGATGAGTGTCTCAAACTGCAGCGAAATGCCAAGCTCGCAGCAGCGCTCAACATAGACCCTGCCTCCCATGTCGATGACCATGTACCTTACTCGTCGACTGTTCTCGATTTTTATGCGTCAAACACGAAGTTTGCTCAAACCTATGAGCGAGAATTTCGAGTGTTTGCTGCAGATGAGAATGAGAAGCGGCTCCGGTTCAAACCGATGCAAGCAAACCAACGAGCATTCATCCATGCCCTTGCCGAAGATTTTGGATTGGACAGCGAAAGCCAGGACCCGGAGCCACATCGACATGTTCTGGTCTTCAAAACGCCCAGGTTTGTGAGCGCACCCTTGAAGACCATCGGACAGTGCGTCAAACTTCGACCCGCTCCGGCACCGGCTCCATCAGCTCTAGCATCTTCTTCGGCTACAAGAAATGCACAAGAACCCTTCAATGCCATCTTGCTCGTCGATGCGAGATTCGGCCTCACAATCGATGAGATCACCACGGAACTGAACTCTGACTTCAAAGCCGTAGCCGCAGACCTCGACATCACATTCCTTCAGTCAGGAGAAGTGGTGCTAAAGCCGAGCCTGGCATCCTGGCATCAAAAACTCGAAACGACGCTCCAGACTCTGAAGCCTACTGTAACCCGGAAGCTTAAAATCAGCGGGTTGGCAAAGGACACCATGCTCTGCACCGTTCAATCCGACGATTCCATCACTCGGCGAGAGCACGACGACCCTAACGCCGCAGCTGCTGCTAGTGGCTGGAGTCAGGTTGCCAAGGGCGTCGGAGCCAGTGCACGGAAGCTGGAGAAGGAGAAGAGTGTCAGCAGTCGAAGCCAGTTCACCGTGCTTGGGAAGGTCAAGGAGAAGGTGATGGTTGAAGGAATGGGCGTTGACGATTGGGAGAAGGAGGTGGAAGGGTGGGAGTAAGCTGGATCCGGGGTAATGAATGAACATGCTTTTGTTAGAATTTATAGGTTGTCTGAACATAAAAGTTGTGACTGAATTAGTCTCACGATGATAATTATAGACGTGGTAGTTAATAATAATTGGAGAAAATTTTCAAGATTTGTGTGTCCTTCCTGGTTCCTTCATGAGAATGTTCTTGAATTAGACTTCACGAGTCGGTAGTAACAACCTCTGGGCCAAAACATACTCCGCACGGTCCGTAGGAGTGCTGTAATGGTGAATATCAAGAACTATTTTTAGAGAAATCCGTGGAGCTTTGCGAGTGAACTCGTCCATTCACCTTCCATCTCGGGTTGTGAATTATTCCATTCACTATTTGCCTACGAATGAGCAAAATTCCTATATAATACCATGAACCTACCCTTTATCTCCAGTTGTTTTTTAACGCATTATCTGCTAGAGCTTGCGGTCTCTACCAAAATGGCTAATCGTACAACGTTGATGGTGTACTTACAGCAGCAATTGCCTGCAATCCCTATCAAGGTTTGCACAAAACTATAGGGAAAGAGTAAAATACCTCCGTTCCAATACGTAGTAAGTCAAGAATTGGCAGCGTTATTTTAAATCGACAGAAAGATTCGATGCGATTGTCGGATTGTTTTAACAAGATGTGCATTTGCATCCAGGACCTGTGGAGTAGGTTAAAGTATTTCACTCTCGCAGATAAAAATGTATGCAAAAGTAGCCGTTTCGTTTGATATTGGTGAAGCTTACCTTTACCATGGATGGGGTCTGGGCCTCGTGGGCATTAGACCGGCCTGCGGGGATCACGGGACGATACTGCAGCCCATGGGATGTTGGACTGTTGTTATAGGGAGCCTCATTTAGTTCACCTACTCTAAACTCATTAACAAACATACCGCGATTCTGTATTATAGTCAGAGACCACAACTTGGTGGAAATGACATTATATAAATACCGCCCGCTACGATATTCGGATTCAATGCGCGTCCTTCAACTACTACCGAGTACCAACGACGACGATCCCATATGGTGCACATTATCTTCTTATCGACTTTTACACCCCGGACTGGAGTATGAAGCCGTATCGTACACCTGGGGGGATGCGACAGACACGGTGATCATCTTGATAGGCGGGCGTCGAGACGAGCTTAGGGTCACTCGGAATTGTTGCCATGCTCTTAGAGACCTCCGGGACAATCACTCCAAGCGATCAATATGGATCGATGCTGTATGTATTGACCAGCAGAATCCCCAAGAGCGTTCTGCTCAAGTTGGAATAATGAGATACATATTTGCTACTGCGTCAAAAACCGCAATTTATCTCGGCGAAGAGACCACATCAAGCAAGCTTCTGCTCGAGGAGCTTGTCGAAGCTTCAAAAGCTCCGGTGAAGGAGGGAGCTATCAGATTCGGCCTCCCCCTCCCAGAGCGGATATGCACCCCAGAGATTGTTGTAGCTATTGAGGACTTTCTGACGCGCCCTTGGTTTAAGAGAATTTGGGTAATTCAAGAGGTTTTCTTCAGCAAAACCCCGTACCTTATGTGCGGTAAAGAGACTGCCTCTTATCAGTATTTCATGCAATGTCTATTCAATTACCGCCATGAAACTCTAGTAACGAAAAGCAATTTGCCATTTGCACTACGCACGGATTTTCTGCCATCTTACGAGAATATCTGGTACAATCTTTGGGAGGTTCTAGGATGGACCAGGGAAAACATAGCTTCTGATCCACGAGACCGATTATTTGCGTTGTTTTCTCTAATACGTGGAAATACAAAACCTTTGGATGCTTTGACTGATTATACAAGGAGCGTTGAGCACACCTTCGCACTTGTTGCTCAGGGGTTGCTCTCGGCAATAGGACTCTTAATGCTCGCTGCCATCCGACATCCTCATGGACGCAAAATGGCCTCCTGGATACCAGATTTCTCACAAAACTCAGTTATACCTTACCATTTTTGGTTTATGCAATTTTATTTTGTAACTTCAACATTAGATACCAAACTCGTAAGCCGTTACTCACAGGAGATGAGAATAAGATCAAGATGTGTTCTCACCTAGTCAGGATTACTCGAGATCCAGCTTCATCTTAGGGCCAGAGAAGGATTACTTTACTCTTAGTAAATTACGTGTAAAAATGATCCGATTCGGCAGCATAAAGGAACTTGGAGCGCCCTTTGCTTTCCGGGATTTTGAATATAACAGAACCTATTGTTCTACAGTATTCAAGCTCTTAGACCGAGCTGGAGGTGAATTAGACGGACTCCAGCAGGATGAAAAAGATCTTTTGGATAAGCACTTTCCAAAATCTCTTTACCAACGCAAGTTGACCTCCGTCAAGGTAGCTGTCGATCGTTACACATTGCTAACGCTAGCTTCATTAGGAGTTGCCAATACGGCACAACAGTGGATAGGACTCATCTTAGATCGTGACTTTGAGGTATCCAACTCCTTTCCACAGAGGAATTTAAATGATTATAACAACTCTCTGCAGGGCACAGTGAACGATCTAAAGCCTGAAGATATCCAAACCCTCTGTGACCGTCTAGATAACTGTCGATTTTTCAGTTCCGAAGACGACATAGTGGGCATAGGCCCAAGCGCTATGAAAGAGGATGATATTTTATGCGTCTTGAAAGGTTCATTCTCGCCGTGCGTCCTTAGGCCCAGTTCCAACGGCAACTGGCACTTGATCAGTGGGGAATGTGCTACCATGGGATGGAAGCCCCAATACCCATTCCTAAAAAGAATGTTCGGCATTCGAATGCACGCATATGTGCAGACTTGGGTGCAGGACTGGAATGATCTTGAAATAGAGTTTGGGCCATGGGAGACAATTGAGATATCATGAATCAAGACACGGTATACTTTTGAGCATGAAGCGGTGGTTTCCACAGAAGCTGGCAAGATGCCGGACCCGTTCAAAAAGACTTAATCTCCGGCCTGCTAGCATCTTCCTTTCAGAAGCTAGGCATCTAAATTGTAGTAAGAGATAGATTCGTATTACAGATGGTTTAATCACATCAATACTATAGAGCATGGGAGCGAAGAATGGAAAAGGATAATGGGACTAAGCGGCAAACAGAAGAAGACAAAAGATAATAGACCGATTTCATGGGTTGTATATCCCACGTGTGTATTTCTTGCTTCCGGTTGTTGAAAATGCATATCCTTTTTCATGCTTACTGGAAGAGTTTTACAACTCTGGCTTCTGCTTGATTAATTCACAACTTATTCAATAACATATGTCTTTATTGAATTTTTAACCTTGGGCTTAAAGATGTCTCACTCTTTAAGTCCCCAAAAAGTCACATGGAAAGGAACAAGTCAAAGTCAAAAGTCTATAAACTGATTTCACGGGGTTACATTTATCCCACGTGTATATATTCCTTGCTTTAAAAGCCGCTACTCTCTCTTCTCTTTTCTCATAGTAAAACATACACGCACATGAAAATTGAATTTCCATGGGAAACAAAAAACACGTATAGAACCACCTTATTCTCCGCCGTGCTCTACTCCATAGCTCTCTGCCTACCGGTGTCGCTCCGAGCTACTTAAGAGCCCTGAACTGAAAGGGCAAAAGCTAGTCTAAATTAATCATTAAGAGACACCTTTTCTCTCCATCCATCTAAAACAGCATAGATAATATCAGGTAACGTTGGTAAGACAGGATATCCAATGATTTGGATTTTGGTGAGTTTTGAAGAATTTTTTTGGAGGCGGTGTTTTGTTTTCATGAATGCTGAGCCATTTTTTGATTTTCTTGTTTTCTTCTCCATGCATTTCCAGATGCGTTGGAGATGAGTAGCCGCGAGAAAAGAGAAAGAGGAGAGTACGGCCGTTATGTGTGCATTCACATATACGCATAAATTGACACGTCATATGTCGTGCCCCGACGGGTAGCCAGCCGCCAAGGGGAATTACGATTGACTGCGAAAGCAGATATAAGCAGTCACGATCAAGATCAGGCAGAGATAATTATCGCTGCGACCAGATCACTTATGAGAATACACGGGGGAATTCTCGCTACCCCCTTTGGCTATGGCTGGAGAGTGTTCGATGAACTTTGACTCTAAAGCGCGGTTGGGAGTCCTAGCAGCAGAATAACTCTGCCTTCATCCCAAGCCAGGTCAGATAGTGCCCTCACGCCATAAATAGCACCACCTCGCCCAGCTCGTTCCGGCGCAGGCGCAGATTGCGCCACAACTCCTTCTCCTCCTGGTTCTTGCTGTGGGATTCGCCACCGCTTGCGACGAGCTCGCGATGGAAGCGCTTCAGTGCCTTGTTGACACTGACGCCCCTCTCGCTCTCAGGCCCCTTGTTGACGAGTGATAAGAAGAGCTCAGGCAGAGGCTTGTAGAGGACCATTTGCCCATTAGCGTCTCCACCCTCAGCAGCTGCAGTCTTATACTCAATCATCTTCGGCCGTCGTGGCGAAGACTCACGACGATGCTTGCGGTGATGCTTCCGTGGACGGTCTTCACTGCCGTCTCGTTCCCGGTTGTGGTGTTCCTTAGTGTTAGCTCCGAAGAAGCCTGCGAGCTCACTTCTGAAGCCACCTGATCGGCCACGTTTTTCCTTCTCTTTGTCCTTCTTCGATTTGCTGCTCTTGCCGCGCTCACGCTTAGTCTTCTTGATCGGGCTGCTAGGACTTGGTTCGCCAGCAGCATCGCCAGAATAGTCGGGACTAGGAGGGAAGACACTCGGCCGCATGAGGCGGTTGAGGCCACCTGTGAGACCCGTGTGCAACGAGGCGGGAGGCGCATCGGTCATGATCTGGTCGCCAGACAAGGTCCGGGTATGGCTGACAGCCTGGCCTTCCGCATTTGCCGTATCGACATGGAGACGCTTGCGTTTCTTGTCCGATTTCTTACTGCTGGCGAGTTCACGATCGACTGAGCGCTCCTTTTGTCGCCTTTCACGCTCGCCCTTCGGGGCTGGAGTCTGATAGGCGGCAGTAGGCACGGGGCCGTTGCCATACTCCACGAGCTCCGAGAAGTTCTGCTCGAAACGCACCCGCACGAGATCCTGTGATGGCGGTTCTGAGCGGCGTGATTCGTCTTCGATCAGATTCATGGGCTCTGCCGACGGTTCTCGGGCTGTGGCGGGCAAGTTGAAGCGGGACTGGTTGGGGGTCGAGCTGTCGACCAGGAAATCGAAGACATTAACGGGTTCATGTTCGTTATCGGCATTGACGACGAAACCTGGAACGGCGGAAGGAGGAGTAGGCGCTTCGGGCATCTGCTCAGGTTGGGACTGGGACGAGGGAGGATCTGCGGGAGCATTGTGAGGATCGAAGTCATCGCTGAGCACGTCGTCCTCGTCCTGGACGTAGGCCTTCCGAGGAATCAACTGTTGAGTAGGAGTTTGGGCCTGGGCATTCTTGTTGTTCTGGTTGTTTTGTTTGCCCTTGTTCTGCTTGTCCTTCTCGGGGCGATAAAGTGCGCCTTGATATTTCTGGGCTTCGGAGATGCAAGACTAAAGCAATTGTCAGTGGTTATGCCAAAGCGACTGTTCAAGGAGACCATTGGTAGTGCACAACAGAGAGGGCACATAAGGTAGACGTGTATTTATGTAGAGAAAACTCTTGCCATTTAACGAGAGCGCAACATACCGTATGAGAGCGATAATCTGTGCCTTGGAAATGCACCATACAGTCGATGCAGGTGAAGGAGGCTCCGCGGCAGTGGTTGCGATGCGGATCGAGCTTTTTCTTGGTGAGGACATCCCCACATGCCTAGAAGAGGGGCAGAAGTCAGTCATGGTGAACGAGGCCTAAAAAAAGCAGCAGAAAAAAAAGTCCCAAGGCTTGAAAGCGTTTGACAAGTCTCTGTTTTGGACGCGGGGCAAAATTTCTACGCACCTCACAAGAGAATGACACCATGATTGCGGTGCGTGCGGTTCAAATGAGCGGAGCGCCGAGCAATTCTGAAGGCGGTGTTGCGGGATCGTGGTGCGACTGAAATGCAAACTCTTTGGAGTTCTCTTGTTTTTGTTCGGCGGGAGGGTCGTTGGTGGGTGGAGTCGGAAGCGAGACAGGCTCTCAACTAATAAGAACTGAGGTACGGGGCCCAGACCGTTGTCGATGAGATGCAGACGTCGATCTTGGTCTAACGAAGGATGCTGCTGCTGTTGAAGCCAATTCCGTAATCTCCAGGGCGAAGAAACGCCGATTCAATGTCGTGCAGTTGCGCGGAGGGCGGTAAGGATAGTCGAGGCGGTGGGCCAAAGAGCGTGTGGAGATAGGGAAGCTGGGAAGGAAGAGAGAGGGAATCCAGCAGCCGGGGGAGGATCCCGTTGGGTATTAGTATAGATTGCTTTTGGGGAGGACCCTCTCTAGTGTGGGATTGCGAGCATCAACGCGCGGTTGTTGCAGGCGCCCAATGTGGATTCGAGGCAGAGGTTCCTGGAGGACGAGGAGCCGTGAAGGGAGTGATGCGCGAGGCTCAGGCACTTTGGCTGGTCGGCGGCTGCTCAGGCCTTACGGTCTGCAGGCGGTCAGGTGCAGGTCAGGTGGGCGAAGCGAGGGCCAGAACAAAGGCTGTGCACACGTCTCTGCGCTGGTCGAAGGGGTCCAGGTGTCCGTGATGAATTGTTCCAGAGGCGAAGTCGAGTGCTGACAATGGTGAGCGGAATCAGAGGTGCCCAGGTCGACTTATGCCGTATTCGATGTATATGTATGTCTCTGTGGAGGGTAGACGGAGGGAGGACAAAGGCAGGGAGATTTAAGTTTACCGGGCGCGTGTGCCAGAAGGGGAAACACAAACACAGGGGCGCCGCGTGATTGGCTGCCGCCCGCAGAAGGGGAGCGCCGGGGAAACCAAGCGGGCAAAAGATGATGCGTTGCTGGCGCTGGATATGACGGGCTGGCGAGAGGTGTGGTGACGGTACACACGATACACACGATACACCGCGCGCGCGCCCGCTCCGGTACCAGGCACAGCACGACGGGGGTGGGAAACCGGAAAAGGGGTCGATGTGGGAAGCCATCTACGAAGATTCATGGGCCCAGGCGTCCTGAAACATTCTAGCTGCGTGCCAGAAGGAGGTTCGTGAGAAGGAAGAGTTCCAGTTACCGTTACCGCAACCGGCCCATGATGATTACAGTACGGTGCCACTCGACGATAGCAGATAACTATAGATTACGAATTGCGGGATGTAGATTGCAGCGAGACAATAATGATAAGAGAGCGCCCTCGTCATCGCCATCGACCATGGTACTGTGTAATTACGATTCGCTCTTCCCTCCTCCTACAATACGTAACGTACAGTGCCTCCTACCTGGCAGCTCTCCTGAATATCATGGCTGCTCTATTTTTAAGTTATTCCGTTTCCAACTTCCCCTCACCCTCACCTTGGATCGACCCTCATCGTAATTTACAACGTGACACGGCAGGCCACACCCTCTCGGGCTGGAGAGCTGACACCTGACACACCCAAGGCACCATGACACATGACGCCTGAAGTGAGAGACCATGCCGGATGTCTCAAAACACGATGCCCTCCTTGGTCTCTTTTTCCCCTGGTGGATGTGGGGGAGGAGTGTGAGGGTCAAAGCTGCCGCTGCTACTACTGTAATGCTGTACTGTATGGACGCCATCATCGCAAGTCCATGATGAAATAATGCAACAATAAACACCGTATCGAGCCCAGTTACGGAGGGTTCGAATTGCGTCTTTCTCCTGGCCCATGCATCCGCGGTCCTCACAGGGTCGGCCCACTGGCGCCTTCTGGCATCATCCACTCCCAACGCCATCTCCACCTCCACCATCCCATGAGAGCTGCGTCGATAGTAAGCACAAAAAGGGGCCCAAGGGGGAAGAACAATGCAAGGCGCCTACTCTCTCTGCCTCCTGGGGTGGTGCTGGGTAAGACTGAGGACGCAACCTGCTGGTCGGGCACCAATAACAGGAGCATATAGCCCCAACCTGCTGCATCAACATGGACTCTTTAATGCCCTACGATGCCGATCCGGGACTCAGTACACAGGACACAGTATATCCCCAAGCGACGGTGTTGATCGTGAACCATGGCTGGGAGGATTATCACAGCATGATAATAAGACTTGGCGCTTTGTTTTTTGGCGCCATGCGGTGGATCGTGATTATTACAAGCCCACAGCATTTCGTACGATGCGGTGGACGAGTGCCGGTACCCGGGAGCGCCCAAGGGTCGCACTGCCAGCCAAAGGGGAGATGGGTGCCATGTGCGTGTCATGTGCTTCACCTGTTTAGTTTTGGAGTTGAGACCAGGTACCAGGCGATCCAACGGCCGAGAGCAGAGAGAAAGGTGAAGGGGGCTAGTCAGGGCCACAAAGGGGGCCAAACAAAATCAGCCCCGACCAGGACGTGCCGTGCCGACTGCCCCTTTCCATGGTCTCTTCCCGCCCGTCCCCTGGCCCTAGGTGACCCCTCTGGTTGACTATCTTGACCCCATTGCGCAGCGCCTTATTCCCAAACGGGTCAGCCCTGGGCCGCGTGCCCACCGCCTAGGAGGTGCCACGATAATTTCCACCACCTCGACTCCCATAGTCCATCCTCCTCAACGTGCAATAGTTCCGCTTCACTCTACAATAGTACTGGGTCAAACGCTGTAGGCAGACGATAATCGGTGTGCTCATCCCCACCGACCTTCTCCACGGTGCCGCGCTGAGCTTCAATTGCCTGTGGTGCCGCGAGCAGCATTCTTCGATCCTACCTCTGCTCCCCGGATTCCCGCTTCTCCTCTCACCCTCTTCTCTCCCTCCATCCCTCCTTCTGCTACTTTGCCCCTTCTCCTCTTCTCACACCTGAATTCTCGCGGGCCGTCGCTGCCACCCCACACCACCACACCTCCACCTTCACCAACCTCCTTCACCATGTCTGCTCAGAACTACATGGAGCAGATGACCTCCGTTGCGGGCACCGTGGCCTCCTACATGCGTTTACCGGTACTGGTCTCATCGGTACAGATTCTGGAGTGCTGCTTTCGACAGCCACGCTAGGTTGTGCTGACTACTGCTAATAGGGCGCTGCTGTCGTGCTGAGCTCGCTGCTATATTTTAAGCAAAAGTGAGTACCTCCAGAACATACAGTGCTAGCAATTCGCCCTCCCACTTCATTGCAACGCTTCATCTTTCCGCTTTGAGCGGGGCTTCCTCTCTTCTTCTTAAGAGTCTGCGTCACCATCACAGCTGAAATTGTCTGTGAGATGTGCCACATGAGCGTTGACCACCCCACCCATACCCTCCTTTTGATGCTTGCATCTGCCGTACCGTCCCATGTTCCTGACATCTTGCTTCTAGAGCTCTCATCTATCCCTCCCACATTCCTGCCGAGTCACGCACCAAGATACCCCGACCGAGTCAGTTCGGCATCTCTCCCGCCGATTATGATGAGCACACTCTCAAGACGCCAGACGGCGAGGATCTCTTCGCCTTCTTCATCCGCCCTCCCGCCGCCCAGAAGCGCATCCCGCTAACCATACTCATGTTTCACGGCAATGCTGGCAACGTGGGTCACCGGATCCCCATCGCGCGCATGCTAGTGAACACGCTCTCCTGCTCCGTTATGATGCTCGAATATAGGGGGTATGGCCTGAGTACGGGTAGCCCTGACGAGAGCGGCCTGACCATCGATGCAAACACCGCCTGGGACTGGCTGAGCAAGAACGAGGAGACCAAGGACGATGGTTTGGTGGTCTATGGTCAGAGTCTAGGCGGCGCCCTGGCGATTAAGTTGATTGGAAAGCGTCAAGCCGAAGGACGCTGTGCGGGATTGATACTAGAAAACACCTTTCTGAGCATGAGAAAGTTAATTCCTAGGTACATTCCCAACCCTACGCTCCCCATCCTCTCTCCTCAAGCACGGCCACTAATAATCGTAGTGTCATTCCTCCTGCACGCTACTTGGCAATGCTCTGCCATCAAGTCTGGGCATCCGATAGCGTCATTCCAACTATAACCGAAGTACCCATCTTGTTCCTATCAGGCCTTCAGGATGAAATTGTCCCGTACGTTGTGCTTCCGTTATCCCCTCCAATTTACATTTTATCTTCTGTTTTGCTTTCGTTTAGTATCAAAATGATGACTACAATAACCATCCACAAAACCTGAGTCCCTCGGGACCCTGATTATGAGATTTATATGTCTTCAACCGTCTGATTTCTTACTTCTTTTCCACCCTCAATAAGCTGCTTGTAAATCCAAGTTACCGAAGCTAAGACTAACAAATGGTTTGCTTTATATAGACCTGATCACATGCGCCGCCTCTACGAACTGGCCACCACACCCACTAAAGTCTGGAAAGCATTCCCAGCAGGGGATCACAATAGCAGTGTATTAGAAGCAGGCTACTTTGAAGCCATCAAAGACTTCGTCAACAATCTAGACGTGCATCGTGCTGCGAAGAAAGAAAAAGAGAAGAGAGTATACTAGTAGATGCTAGCGACATTTTCGTAGCTATGTTTTGGTTTTCCTTTTTCTTCTGAGCGTCTATTTTGGGCTGGGGCATCACGCAATCCCCAGGGATATGCTTATGATCATTGCAAATAAAACTTGGAGGTGGAAGGCCTTGGGTTTACTTTTTCTTCTTCCATCAGCGGCATCGGAGCATCGTAGCATCATGGATATCATGACTACTAGTAGTGTGGGCATTTTTCAATATTGCATAGCGAGGGCGTTGGATGGGGCCAATTGAGATATTAACAATATCTATTTTTTCTGGGAGGATTGAATATAGACTGGCATGAGAACGAAGGTTGTAGATTAACGAGTCTTGAGATAAATAGACTTCTACTCTTTCTAAACTTTAGTTTGATTCTGTTCTCTCTTTGTTGCTTGTGATATATCAATTTGGAGCATACACAATCGAAGCAGTCTCCGATTTGAGCTCCTACTTCGAAACTTCAGAGCTATCGGTGGCAAACAAACCCTCCACTTCTCTTCTCAGTACATGCACAAACGACGGTGGCATTTTGAGATCCGTAAATAGGCAGGTAGGTATAAAGAACCCAAAGGGGATGAGGAGAACAGAAAGCTTGTAAACAAAAGAAAACTGTATTATTGAGCAAAAAAGATTTCGCTACGAAAACATGTCTTCTGCAGATGCGTGTGCGTGCGTGTGTGAACTAGCAAAAAAGAAAATCATTTGTTTTTATCTACACAGGAAACCTAAATTTCCTAATCCACTAGCAAAAGAATTACTCTTCCAAGCACTTTCACTTCTAGTATTCCCCCGAGGGCCCCAAGGAATACGGAAAATAGATGTTAAGTCTTCTTTCTGCCGTCTCTCCCATGCCTTGCTGCTCCTTTGTCCTTTGACCTTATGAACCAGAATCTAAAGCCTTCCCTCTCCACTTTCTCTCCCCCCTTTTCTCTCTGGGTCCAATACACCGGCGTAAAACCACCGCTTAGAAGGCCATCTCCTTCTTGATCTCGGCAATGGCCAATCCGGGGTTCAATCCTTTGGGGCAGGTTCGCGAGCAGTTGAGAATGGTGTGGCATCGGTACAAGCTCATGCTGTTGTCGAGCATGGCCTTGCGCTCCTCCTTCTTCTCATCACGAGAGTCGGCCAACCAACGGTAGCTCTGGAGCAGCAGAGCTGGGCCGAGGTACTCCTCCTGGTTCCACCAGTAGCTGGGGCAGGATGTCGAGCAGCAGGCGCACAGGATGCACTCGTACAGACCATCAAGCTTGCGTCGCTCAGCGACGGATTGGCGGTATTCCTTTCCGTCTGGGCTGGGAGTTGTGCGTTGCAGGTATGGCTTGACGGACTTGTATTGCTTGTAGAAGTGGGTCAAATCAGGGACAATGTCCTTGACGACGTACATGTGTGGCAATGGGTAGATCTTGGACTCTTTTGCAGTGTCGGTTGGGATACGGCCTATATGACGATATGTTAGCCACCATGGTAATCCAAATATCTCGATACATCGTCTCGGCACAAAAGTCCTGTCCGTGTACACTGTAGAGATAAAAAAAACTTACACAAGCAGGCCAAGGTGTTAACACCATCAATGTTCATGGCGCAGCTACCGCAGATACCCTCTCGGCAACTTCTGCGGAAGGTCAAGGTCGGGTCAATCTCGTTCTTGATGCGGATCAGAGCATCCAGCATCATGGGTCCCGTCTTGTTCAAATCAAGCTGGTATTCCTGCATCTTGGGCTTGGAGGCTGGGTCATCCGGGTTCCAGCGGTAGATCTTGAAGGTCTTGAGCTTCTCGGGCTTCTCGCCCGCGCCGGATTGGACCGTCGCCATGCTGCGGGTGAACATTGTCGTCGGCTTGAATGCAGGAGCGGCCGTCCTGAGCAGACGGCTCGCGGTTGGGCGGAGAGATGCCATTGTGTTTTAAGATCGGTCGTGTGGCGGAGAGGAGATTGTTGTAGGCTCGAGGTCGGTTCTGGCTGGTCAGTCACCCGACGCACTCAATACGCACTCCAGAATCTCGAGAGAGCTAAGTCCAAGACCTAGAGATATCGATTGGGCTTTCAGGAAACACAAACCTGAAGGTTTTGCGTCGTCGCGGCGTCGAGTCTGGATTGTGGAAAGAGGGAAGTGCGGCGGATGTTGACCTCGGGAATTGAGCTCGATGGGTCGATTGCAACTGGATTACCTCATCACCTTAACCAATCAGCATTCTGCATTTCAAAGCGAAACGTCGGAGCGATTCGGGTATTTACCATCATGTGACATCCACGTGATTGTTAACGACAGCATATTCCCGAGAGTTTGCTTCAAATGATTCTTGAATATAGACGTATTGTGGGACCCCGAGCAGGATCTTCGGCTCAATGAATATGTGTTGCACATATCTTTCTCAATACATCTGTTAGTAGGTATAGTTGAAACTCATCATGCAATTTTCAGTTGGGAAGTTCTTGCCGCATTAGTGGCCAATTATCTATTGGAATACCAAAATATTCCCAGCTATAACCAAAAAAGCTTAACTACATAAAACATAATATATAGATGGCTTTAGTATATGCCCAGCACAATGCCCTTGTCCCCTTCAAGAGATCATTGATTTATATCAGGCACAACAAAATTGGAGAACCTATCTTACTAAATGTAGCCTCCCAAGCTGAACTGATTCGGCTTTTGGAAGTAAGACATCGCATAGAATACATATCTGTAGGTAAGATTTCTTTCTAACTGCAGCGAAGATATTTGTAGATTAGTGAAGATTTGGAGAACCAATATTTTCCGTTCTCAGATAAAGTCTGAAAACAAATGTGGAGCAGGGAAAGCTGCTCCAGCTACTGACACCTTTGATTCTATTGTAGATAAGGAGAGTAGCTTAAGCGTATAGGATTTGGGCTTCATCTGGCGTGTTTCATTACCGTTTTATTTAAATGATGCTGGAATCCTTGTTTTAGCGCCACTAATCTCCTCTATCCTGTGTGTATGATTCTTGTCAACCAGCTAAGAACCTGCTTTTAGGCATGATCCTATTGATTCTTTGTGCTGGAGTGATCTATATGGTCTTCATCCTTTAGAAAATACCTCGTATCTGTCTACATTTCAGCATTTCCTTCTTCTATTCTCCCCTAGTTCCTCTGTTCAATGACATCTATGGCTTCGGGTGCCTTGCTTACTGTGCAAGGGGGAACTCGGGACTGGGTAGACGGCGCGATGCCCTCGCAGAACTGCCATGGCCGATCCTTGAAGCCACATGTTTCTCGAAAAGAACACGAAGAATCGTTGCATCCTTCTCGGCAAATGGATCCCGTGCATTACTCGAGGCTCAGCCGAGTAGGCTGAACGCTTAGCCATGGATAATCGTTGAGGCCTTCCTATTGATATGGTGTTGCTTGAGGTAAGCATACCATCATACGTTACTTTCAATGCCAAATGATCAACGACCAAAATCTCTACATCTGACGTAGGGAGGACGAGCAGAGCAAATGAGCAGCCCATCAGTATATCACACCCATTGGAGGTGTCAGCCTTAGATAAGAGCTTGGGTGAGAGTAAGTCCCGTTCCAACTTTCCCGCGGAGAATATTTTTTGAGCTTATCTGCATAAGCAGAAGATTGTGTAGGAGTGTTCCAAGCAAGTAAGATGCTTCGTTACTGAGGTATGCCGTGAGATTCCTACCAAATCCTGTGCTTAGTGGACGTTGTCAGATACTAACCCCGTGCTTATAGGTAGCTGCCGGCTTGGAATGTGATTGCCCTAGACGAGCAGTCAGACCTAAAAATCGTGTCTTTTAAATCATCGTATGTATACTACCGTAGCTAAACAAATCTCCTTAATGGGTTGGCGCGGATTATTTCTCGTTACATTAACAGGGTGAGTAATCGTACAACCAGAGTACAGACCTTATGTAACACAGGAATATTCCTTGGTGTTACTTGAGGTTGCCACAAAGATCACGCATGTAATCGTGGTATTAAGCATTACCGTCAGGCACGTTCTTCCAATAGATCAAGATTGGGCCAGGGCGATGCAAGAGTCTTACAGGCAAGCAAATAATTCGTCATCCTAGGCACAGGCTAGTGATTGGTATTTACAAATATGGAAAGGGACATTTTTTTTTTTTTTTTTGGAAAAGTAGACTTTCTTCGCCGCAGAACTAAATTGTCATGAGATTGATTCAGTTTGCGAAATTAAAAGGCAAGAGAACCAACATTCAGACTCCTCAGGCATCACCGAATCTCAAAGCAACAAGCAGGGAATCTTCCCCACATCCAAAGGGAACGCTCCCGTGGGATACTGCGAAAAAATGCTGACGGTAATAGTATCGCAACCCTTGCGAGCCTCCACACCGAAGAGGAAAAGAGACACGGGGCCCCATTGTATCTAAGTGAGAAACTACAATATACTGGTAACTAACGAAATGACGACAAAGGCCTTAATGCAGCCACAATTGCTAATTCGCAAAACCAACACAACTTCCGGGCACCCTCTAAGGTACAAGTATCCCACCTTACATTGAAATGTAGTGCAATAATTACAGCCCTATCTGCCAGCGAGCCCCACGTGGCAGCAACCCACCTACATAAGCTTACCCACCTCATCCTCATCTACGGTTAAATGCCTTTGGAATCCTTCGAATTTCCAGCAGTATTAATCATGATTTGGTCATCATGCTGCATTGACACCTTGAAGCTCACGCTTTCCTGATTTGCTGTGGTTGAAACCGTTTAGCGGACCTCAAGCTTGGCACCTGTTTTTCCTATCGGGAAGGTTTGGAAGATAAAATAGAATATATACAAAAAAGTTGAATATCTACAGTGTTTCAGCCATGAAAATTCTTCGAAACATTATCTCCGTAATGCCCAAACTCCTCTGCCCTAATCCAGAAGGCCCATGCACCCCGTATATCCTATCCCATATTCATTACATAAATTCATAGTTTACATGTATTGGTGAAATTTTGGCGTGCCGAGTCTAGTTCTCCATTTCTCGCCCCAGATAATTAAAGCGGCAACGGGAAGGTAGGAGACGAAGATGATGCTTGCAAACGTGAACCAGGCCCAGAAGAAGCCAACCTCATCTGCGAAAGGCATATCGAAGAATCCCACACAGAACGAAAGTCCTCTGCTGAGGTTGAAGAGAACACCACTCTCTGAACTCTGGGCTTTGTAGCAGTCTGAGATATACGCATAAAGACAGGTCGAGGCGATTTGAAGGCCGAAGACACCTGAATAGCTTCATTAATAACCACCAATTTGCAGAGACAAAGGAAAATGAGTGAGTGATATTGGGACATACCAACTGAAAGGCCTACCAAAGGCGGGATATAGCCAGTCTTCCCCACACAAGCACCGAAAATTATAACACCAGCTGGCATAAAAATTGCGGATAGCGTAGAGAGGTATAGGCGGTGTTCGGGTTTCCGCACATTCCCATTTCTCTTGGCCAACAGATAGCCAATGTAGTCTGATGCTCGGCCGGCACAGATCTCACCTAATATGCTTCCGATTGAGAGGCTCACTCCGAGACATATTCCCACCGGACCGGCGCGCAAGTGGTAGAACCTGGCATAGATCGCGGCCAGCGAGATTGCCGGAAGCACATTGATGAATGTCCATGCCCAGATGTAGTAGAAGAACGGAAACGTAATCGAAGGATATTTTAGCATGCGGAACGATTGTGTAAAATCGGCCAGATGAAGCTTGCGGCCTGGGATGACATTGCCACGGAAGTCCCAGAGCATTTGCCAGTAGGTTCGCTCGCGGTTCCTGCTGGTCAGGAAATGGGGGTCGCGGGAGAAGAGAGTTTCGGGGAAGAGGAAAATTGCCACAACCAGACACATTGATGTTATAAAGGCCCCTAGCCAGTAATCCCAGCGCCAGCCAGCAGTTTGACCAAGATATCCTCCAACTGAGACATGGTTAGCACGGAGCCTAGTATTGCGTTACGGATGTGCAATCAACTTACTCATAGCGGCAATATGGGCTCCATTGGTGACAAAGATCGTGTACACTCCCGTCTTTTCACCCCGCTCATTCTCGAAGAAGATATCATTGACAACAGCAGTACCAACCCACATCATCCCTCCAAACCCCCATCCAGCAATAGCACGGCTCGCAAGTAGAGCACCCCAACTTGGCGATGTGGCAGATCCAACTTCTCCGGCAGTGGTCATTAGGATGGCAAGGAGCGTGACTGGTCGTCGACCGTATATATTGGCTATTGGGGCCCAGATGAACGGCTAGAATCATTATCACAGACGTTAGCAACTGTTGCGGTGGATCATGTGATCTGCCAGACAAGTAGTAGTGACTTACGGAGACACCACCCATAATAATCGCCAACGTCGTTGAGTACGCTGCAACTTTCGGGGTCTGGTGCATTGCACGCGCCACCATCATCAAACTTGGATTGATGAGGCCGGCATTAAAGGGACCTAGGAAAGCCATGAAGCTGACTTGAACCAAGACAGTCCACTTTAGACGAGATGACCAGTTCTGCGGGGCATTTGTGAGCAACCGAAACCATGTATTTCAAGATATTGATATTCCCAGGAGATCTTGATGTCTTACCAGGGGATCATCTCTGAACTTGCTGGGCTGAGGGACCAGAGGTATGCCATGTTTGTCCACGACCAATCCATCGTCCGCATAGTCCGACCCCTTCTCAGCATCTGAGGAGGCTGCGATGGTCTCAACATCTGCGCTCTTACCTATGGAATTTTTGGTGTCCTCGGATGAGCTAGTGTACAACGGCAGTCCGGTAACTTCATCGACCCTGCGATCGATGGTAGCAGACGCCATTGGTCTCGTTCTAATTCATCTAGTGTAGGAGATCCGGTTGACGCACAACACAGACTGGATATCAATGGAATCAACAGGATGTCTCCCCGCTCACTATCACGATTGATTTCACGGAAGCTGCGATAAGATGGTGGAGCAAAGTGGAAGAGAATAGAGTTATTCCAGAGTCCCACTAAACTTGTGCTTATTTCTGAGTTTGATAGGGGGATGACAGGTAGGGTCGTAGTGGTGGTGCTTGGACTAAACAGGCCGGGCCGGGTCCCTGGCTGTGGGGCTTGAACTTCTTTGTTCTGCGATCCCGCAGAACCTCTACAGACGCCTAGAAGCCCCATGTTGCAGCGCCAATATCACAGTCACCCTGGGCTGTTGCCCTGGTTTGTACTGGCGTGGTGCATCTAAAAGAGTCGGCGAATTACGAGGGAAATGGCTGGATGACCACAGCAACTGCCGCCACCAATCGATATCCAACATTCTCCGCTTTGCTGACAGGACTGACGTACGCTTTCCAGCTCGGTCCGGCGGCCACGACCTCCCCCCGAATCTTCTTTTAATATTTCAGACCAAATCTCACCTGCGCCGGACCTCTTACAGTAGCCTCATCAGATCTTCCCGATCAAAGTCGTGGTTCTATTTTGGGCAGGGACATTACGTCGCCCCTGGAAGGCCAAGGACCGTATACGACGGAAACGACTCAGATGGAGCAGGCCAGCACCATCCTGCAAGCAGCTGTTAACTCCCCGATGCACCTCTCTGGCTGCTGGCTCTTACTACTAGGCGATGGCACTACTGGACTCGACAGCGCCAGGCGGCGCCCCTCAGGGTCATCGGCGAGCCTATGAACGTTGCCGGAGTACACCGAGGCCGCACTTGAAGGCGCGCCAGAGACGCGAACGCCCAGGGGTGGAGAAGAGTTGCCGGATCTTCGACTGTTGTGGCGGCTCTCGAGCGTAACGGCAGTTGCACAGGTGGTCGAGCACTTCTCCTCTTCACCAGCTTAATGATTAGATCGGACCTCTTCTTTTCGGTGTTAGGTGTACGGTGATTACTCGCAGTTGCCACTCAAGTGTTTGGAATCAGAGGACGAACAGCTTCACGTGGGCGTACTGGAGCGCGAATCCATGTGCTTCAATACAGCTGCGGGTGGCACCTCCATGGCAACACGCTAACCCTGCCAGCAACGGTGGACATGGGCTTATATTTGCATGAGCATATCGCCGTCCTGCACTAGGAGAATATCATCTCTCATCACGGCACGAATAATGTACGGCCTCTGGAGCCCATTCGTACCCGTCGTCCATTCAGTCCGCGCCTCTGATTAGAGCAGCCCACAGCGAAAGCCAGGTGTTGCTAATTACCCTACAGTATTGAATCGTTGTCCACCAACCGCAGAGCTTGGAGTCGTACGGGGGCTTAGAGTAAGGCAAGCCTAGGCCGCAACACCAAGCAGCCTAAAGTCAGTCAGGCTGTCGGGCTCTCTGGGCGCGCCGTTGGCCATACTGTATATGGGATACGCTCATCAGATAAGGCCACCCGTAACGGGCATTATTAGTGCGTTTTATTGCTCCTGCTGTACTATTACGCGCCATTATTATTAACACCACGTTGTATGGTTCAGCCATCACTCAGAACCGTTCCAGGAGCGATGGCGCCCTCCTCTCTGGGGCACCTTGTCCTGACCTCCATGGTACTGCTGTACCCTTCGCCCACAATGTGCTGGGGGAAGCGATCAAGGCCCACGGTTCTAATGATCTTCTGCCTCGATACGGTTTAAGGTCCACGATGAATTACGTGCCCATGCAAGCCATCTGGAGATGCCAGAGGGCAGGAATGCGAAGGTTTGCCGCGATGATACCCGCCGCACCGCCCAAGCAATGGCGCTGCGAGGAGCCTGTATGTGCGGCCCATACGCCAGGTGGTTTCGCCTGGCCGAAGTAATGCGATTTACGACCGAGGCTGGCTTCCCATCTTTGCCGAGCGTGCGCGTCCCAAGATCAGCAGCTAAGGGGATCAAACTGGGGACGAGGATTCGCACGGAGCGCACCACCTAATTACTGATTGCGACTGGTGCCGGGCTGCTTTCCATCTTAGACCCCTTTCTGGCATCTGTGTCCGCCCGTCGCGTCCGGGCATCCAAACAGCGCCGCTCCGGCGCTTGTGTTGCTGATGGTACTTGGTCGCCGTGCCTGGCCATGAAGGAATGGGACGACGTGGACTGTACAGATCTAGGATCGGGTATTACTGGACCGTACTGTGCTCCAGGACCGCACCGTAGCAGTTCTCGAGCTTCCACATGGCCCTCTCCAGAGCGAACAAAGCGGCGTGCTCTCCGGTTGGTACGCGCGACCCCCCAGCGCCCTGAACACAGCGCACGCCCGGGCACCTGGACAAGCCGAACCTGGGGCTAGCCCACCCCACCACCAACCACTATTACCACCATCATCGGCAGCTCTACCGTCACCGTCCCATATGCTAAATTTATCCCGCATCGCATGGCCAACTTTATCGCAAGATTTTCTTCACCTATCCAGTTTACCTCCTGCCTCTAAAAGTAAGTTAGCCCTAACTTACCCATCTCCTGGGCCGATCCGACGCGTGTTTCCTGCTGCATGAAAGCTCTTCATTGGGGTCGAATGACCGCCCAGGCAACGTCACGCCCACCCTCGAATCCCCACCATTCGACCCAAAAAATAACTCTGTAATTCCTTCAAACTGTTTGCGCGAATAGGCCAGGAAAGCAGAAGCTGCCAAGACAAGCCGACGAATGTGCTAGACCCATTAAGAATCAAGCTCATAAAGGATGACCGTTAGCATATCTCCATAGCTGTGACGCCGATTCTCCTAAAAAGTGAACGGTCCCCTCTCTCTTGAACTCAAGTGCTCTTGCTGAGCGGACCACAACCTCAACACCCATCATGAACCGGCACGGTAGTGGAAAGAAAAAGAGCCGCATCCCAGACCATCTACGTCGGCGCGCCTTGGTGAGCTGCGATCGATGTAAGAAGAGACGGGTGCGGTGTCTTCGAGCCGTGGGAAGTGATCCATCGGAGCCATGTCAGAGCTGTGTCGAAGTCGGTGCCGTGTGCGAATCGACCTTGCCTCGCAAGCAACGTATCTATGGTAGCGTCGAAACCCTCAGCATTCGGTATCGCGTGCTCGATGCTCTCATTAAGGGTCTATATCCGGATGAGGATACCAGCAACATTGATACCCTCCGCGCCATTGGAAAGAGCCACAACATCGAACTTCCCACCACCAGCTCCCCAAGTGATATCGAGGAGATGTTCAACAAAGACAGCATGCCACACGTCGCAAAACCACTGGTTCCTTCGGCTTCTTCCAGCAGTCCAGGCAGTGGGTCTATCAAGCGGAGATTTGGCAACCTCTTAGACGAAAGGCTCGTCCCTACGCCGCATGGATCCAGCCATTACATTGGACCTTCGAGCTCTTTTGGCTTCATGATCCGCTGTAGGAAAATGCTCTCCGAATACACCGGATTCTGTATGCAGTATGGACAAACCGACGAACGCACCAGGAGGCACTCAGAATTCGCAGAAGCGCGACATAGCAAGGCCCTCGAGCCACCGGTGGCAGATGACAAGCAAAGGAGTGCCGAGGATCCTTCACAGGCTGACCAACCACTGAAGTCTAAGACTCGGGAAGCGCTCATTCATCCTAGGTTTATGGAGGGTACCGATGCTCCAATTCGACTGTCCAGGAACACTCCCTTTGTAAAGTTTCTGCCCAAGAGAGACATCTGCGATATTCTGGTGGAAGCTTTCTTCGAGCACGTGCACCCGAACTTCATCATATTTCACCAAAACTCCTTCCATCACCAATATCGAATGACTTTTGCTGATGAAACCAAGGCTATCAAGGACGTGGAGCCCGGCTTCGCCTGTTGTCTCTTCATGACACTGGTGTTCGGTGCACAGGTCTATGAAAAGCATGACAAGGAACAGTTCTTAAAGCTCCAACGGCGATATGTTGATCTCGTAGAAGCTCGAGTTAACCTACTGATAAGCACAAGTAGCATTTCAAACGTGCAGGCTATCCTTCTTCTTCAGCTCTACCAGCATAACACCACGGAACGGAACACCGCATTCATGCTGCTTGGTTGTGCAAGCCGCATGGCTATGGCCCTAGGTATGCACCGTGAAGTTATCAATTCCGGATTCGGGCCCATCGAACAGGAACTGCGCCGGCAGATCTGGTGGACTCTGTATATATTCGAACAGAACCAATGCACTATTCTAGGGAGACCAAGCGCAATTGATGAAGCAGAAATCAATGTTGGGTTGCCGGATGATGACATCCTTGGAATTCGTGAGCTCGTCCCTCCAGATTACATGGATTTCACTCTCCGGATGATCAGGATCCAGTCGGAGGCCACACGCCAAATATTCACTGCTCCAAATAATCCCTATGAGTCCGGAGACCCGTCCCTTGCGGCTCTCGCCAGTCAGTTTCTCCAGGACATAGACGCGTGGGAGAAAGAGCTGCCGCCACATCTTCGATTAGAAAATCCTAGTATGTCGCCAAAATATCAACGTGCCGTTTTCCTCTTGCATATTGCCCGCTTCCAGACCCAGGCCCTCATCACGCGACCATTCATTATGCGTAAGGTTAGTGCACAATTAGCTGCTTTTATAGGAGACCACAATCGCACCACGGCACTGGATGAAGAGGAACTATCTCTCAGTTACTCGTGCGGAACTTACGCAAAGAATTGTTTGGAACTCTTGAATCAGCTGGATTCACGCAACTTATTTAACCCCACGACATGGATAGACGGGTACTACGTCTATCACAATACTGTCATTCTATCACTTGATTTCTTGGCCCGTCCGAAGGGCCAAGAAGACAGTATTGAGGACCGCGAGCGTAAGCAGGAGGTGCAGGCCATTTATGACGCTGTAAAACATATGGCTCTTTGCCCTACGTTCGCCGTGCTTACCCAGGTAGCCTTCCAATTCGCGGGGATAGTCAACGTAATCCCAGAACAATATCCCGAGGGTAGGTTTTTCCGATCTTCGGAAGAAGCACCAGTCCAGCAACTTACTATGGTAGGGCAATCCGGAGTCGCACCTGACTTCAAGCCGGCCGGTACGTTTGAAGACGCTGCGTCATCCTTCTTGCAGGTCGAAGCTGGAGATCTGCCCTGGGATTTCATAGGAGGAGATGGGTATCTAGGACCCTGGCCTGGGAATATGAACTATGGCACTGATCCTGCGACTGGGATGGCATACACCCAGCCACAACAGCAGCCACCTGTCTATATTCATGGCTATAATTCCGATATCTCTCTGCTAAAGGGAGTAGCGAGCATGAACCAGAATAATAATAATAACGCTTTCGTCAATTGGGGCCAGATGTATGGAAGTTTCCCACCAACCACAGGCCCCGGGCCGGCACATCAAGGTGGAAGACCCATATAGACATGGCGCTTGAAAGTTGAAGGAGAATGTGACTTTGTGAAAAAGGCCAGACGGTGCCTGAGTACGGTGCCGATATCGGGGTTAGCAAAGTAGCTGACCTTGTGGAGCTGGGGAGATTCATGCCGAATGCACCATCCATGCTATGATTCTAACCCGTAAGTTTCGACCTTTAGTATCTTTCTTAGGTCTTGAGGACTCCCTCGAATCCAGTCTGACAGATTGAATCTAGATTGGCCTGAAAGGCTCCGCAGGAAACGGTCTCGGTGGTATACCTATAGTTCATCTTAAGAACTTGGGCCACACTTGTGCCTATCCAAACTCTGCAGATGTAGCAGGATATAACTTCACCCTCTTCAGTTCGACCTGTCTGAGGTAGACATGGTGGAGGCGATTGAAGTATCAAGACGTTGGTAGTGGGTGGAGGTTCATTGATCGACATTCCCATGTGAGCTGTCGAAGGGAACTTCCGCCGTCGGTGTTTCTCAAATACCCGAGTTTCTTGGAATCCATAGCTGCACCCTTCCGTAGGCGACGGATCCGGCTTGCATGCTCGAGTGTTTGTGCAAAACTAGTCGATAATTCTAGTTATCGCGACTTCATTGTTAATAATTTAGTTTGATACCAAATCAAAAACTTCTCCATAATGCCTCCTGGTTGATCAAGGAAGTATCGTCACGTGAATACACCGAGCTCAAGATATCATCTTTAGACTTGGCAAGTTTTCTCAATCCTATGCATAGGGTCAGCAGTATAACTGATGCCAAGGGCATCCCGTCTCCATATTACCTTTGAGAGACTCTTGTCTATGGTAAGAGGTTTTCCCCTATTTGGGTACGATGGCGTGGAAAAGTCTTGAGTAATATGGGACCTTTGAATCCAACCGTCGTGTGTGAAGTCCACTAGGGGATAGCCAGTTTGAAGATATAGTTCGGGAGACTTTTCTGTGAGCTCCATGCTGTTGACTGTATCACATCAAACATTTGGAACTTAACGCTGGCGTTATCTATCTGCTGGTGACGGTCGATGGTGCGGTGGGTTTGCCCGTGGGACATGGCGTTCTGCTTCCTTCTTCGCATCTTTGGAATCTCTTTGATAGAAGGATGTCAATCCATTTGTAAGATGGTCTCCCTCGCTGACATAGGCTTCACCCAATCTGCTCTCTTTCTCTCTCCTCATAGCTTTGCCAGACGATCTGCCTGCAGGGCCTTCAGGCTACTTCCCCAAGAGTAATCAGTTGGTGCATAGCCTGTTCAGCGGTGAGAGACTTGTTCAGTAGAGGTCCATCTGGACCATAAGTATCTTTCCTCATTGTTGTGAATAAACCCAGGGAGCAAGCGTTGGAAGCTTCACCATGTTGAGGCCATGGTCCTTCTATATGTTTGACATAGGTTCATGGACGAGTACCCCGGTCAGTGGCCAGGCATACCATCAACCTCGATCGATCTATCGCTTGCAGCTGCCCTTAGCTGAAGTTGTTGGAAGGGTGGACGGCATTTTGTCTTCATGACGAACGAGCTTACGCGTTCCGGGACAAGACCGGACCCAGGCCTCACCCGAAACGGTAGCATTGCAACTTCCATATCTGACCGACGAAGATCGTGAAAAATGGCTGCCTGCTGACGACGCGGTCTACTTACCTTATGGTATAGGAACCAATGAGACTGTATATGTGAGACGGACGTTTCCTCCAATGGTTCATGTCCCCTGTGCATCTCTCCATCTTGCTGCTTGTTTAGCGTGAAATTCCCGGTACATTCAGAAAGCACTTTCTCCAGGCGCAGGAAGTCACTCAATTGTCAAGTCTAGAATGCACACTAATGTATGTGTATCTGACATCCTAGTGGCAAGGTTTCCAAGTACATCCCAGGCTGTTCGTGATCAACAAGAGAGTTCGGCTCGGTTCGAGAAATTTAGGTTGTGTTCCCTCCCTTTTCACTCCCAATAGTACTACTACGGCGCAATTGCCACTTCTGGTACAATCTGACTCCCTAGGCATATCTTCCCGTTGATTTTAAAAGAAACGGATGCTATTGGCGATTGTCGGTAATTTTGGCGTATGTCCAACGTATTCGCTCTCCAAGTCAGATTCACCTCTTCATCCTGACGTGAAGGTGAATAAGTGGTGAGTCCGAAGCAAGAAGTAGGAAACCAGGGCTGCAATGGTGATTGATGAAGGCAGAATAGATATCATTGGCTGGCCAAAACGTAGGTAAGCGGTACCCAGCAGTTGGCCGCTTCCGTCACTGTACATTTTGAGCAGTCCAGATACGACGAGCCCAGGGCTTGGTTATATACGCCCAGCAGCAGAACAGACGGTGTGCATGGCAGGTCCACAAAGTGGACGAGGGATGGACGGACAGAAATACGAGATTATAAGCTTTCGCACTAGGTCAGGTCTGGCGTCTAGGCAGCGCTTTATAGAAGGGGATCTACTTCCGCATTACTTGGATTATACCTGCGCCGCCGAATGCCGTGTTGGTGTAGTAGCATCCATCCAGAGGGGAGCTAGCCCAGATAGCTGGCACCAAGAGAAACTAAGGCCCTGTTTGGTTTCGGCTTTTTTGCAAAAGGAGTTTTACCTCCTTTTCTTGGCCTTTTCCTTAGCGCATGCAGCTAGTACTACGCGTAATGAACTTGTATGTATGAGGATTAGTGGGCCCTATACAAATTTGTATAGTTTGCTCAAATCCTAAAGCAGGATAGTGCATATTTTCGTGAAATCGCAACATAGTAGCAAAAACACTATCAACGCGTTTGACTAATCGCAAATATAGATTCTCAAGCTGCGCAATCTACTTAAAATACCCTTGTTCTTTCCCAGAATGATAGTCAATCATCTTAAAGCAAAACCAATTTTGTATAGACTCCTGATATGAAAAAAGCACTGTTGGAAGAACTACTTTTGTAAAGTAAGATAAGAAAACGTTCTGATCAAAGTTGGAAAAAAGAAGTATGGGAAACTGTTTGTTAACGCGTTCAGTTAACTTATACAGGTCCTATTACTATAGTTATCGAGCAGGTTAAGAATAAAAAGACAAATTACCGCCAAAGATTCAAAGAATTTGTGTTCCTGGAAGAGTATTCTGGTTTCGAGTTTGAGAATAGATGTTTCACAGCTCTTGACGCTGTATAAGAAAGCTTAATTAAGGTAACTTCCTTCAGATAATATATATAGTTTTCTAACTCAGTGACAGACCAGAAAACAAGTACGATAGTTTCGATATAACTCCTTCTAAAACGTTGATATTCTCCGGGAATTGTACGATAGTATATTAGTAACTGGCGAACGCGCGTTTATTATAAGAAATCAGTCTAATATCAATGATAATATAGATTCTCCGGAGTTATCTAAAAATAACTCTTCTACGTTCGCAAACCGATCTCTTATAATAGTTGTTAAAAAACACGATTTTGAAAGAAATAAGTATAGTTCGACTCGAAAACAAATTTGAGTTAATAGCTTTAATTAAAGTAATATGACAAACGTGATAAATCAATACACAGATACTCGATTAAATAAAGTCAATACTAAAACAAAAGCTATATTAGTTTTTCAGAAATAATATAAGGAGAGAATATCGATTATAGATATAGTAACTTGTATTGAGTTGTTTTCAAATAACTATAATACTACCTTAGCTTTTTTGCTTATTGAAGATCAATTAACTCGTGATAGTTAGTTGGAAAACAAGATATATATTACTATAAAATCTTTGAATGAAGTAGTAGTAGAAGATGAGAATGATTTATTAGATAACGATGATTCGATATATATCGACAATTAAAGCTAGAATATAAGATTTGTTACTAATAAAGCTACAAATCAAATTGTAAAGATTGTTAATATTGTAACCACATAACGTTTACGATTTCGTCCCGCAACTTTTCTATCCTTGTATTTGCATGAGTTATATTTACAGATAACAGTGCAAAATCGTCAATATCTGATTCAGTACTATCTTCAGCAATATCTTCAAAATCGTCAGTTTCTTTTTCTGCGCGAATGAAGTTATATAAAGCTACGTATACTAGTATAATTTGACTTTGTGTTTTCAAGGAGTACTCAGCTAGTAAGTTCAAGATCTTGAATTAACGTTTCAAGATACCAAATACACGTTCAATCACGTTTCTCAAGCTTGAATGTCGCAAATTGAACAATTCCTTCGTGTTTTGAGGTCTCTGATTAGTTTAACAAGCTTTTTTAAAGTAATATCTTACACTTCTATAGGGTACTAATATATTGTCAGAATACTCGTAACTTACGTTTCTAAACTAATATCTCTAGGAAAGTATAGCAAATCTTTATTTTGATTTAGTTTCAATAAAGACTTTGTTATCATAAGCTGACTTTTCATAGCTAACTAAGAGATATTGAAACCTTATATCAAAGTTACACGCTGTTAATACGTTCTAAGAAAAATAACTTTTCCTATTACGATAAGGTACTTGTTCTGAAGTAGACACATGAACTGCTATATATGTTTCATTAATTGCTCCTACGCAACTATCAAAAAACGGGTAATATCGATTATTTTATACAATTCGATTATAAAATAGAGTAGTTGTGTCAGGAAATGTTACTACAGTTTGATATAGCTTAAAGAGTATATTTAAAACCTCGTGAAAAGTTCTAATATATGAATATTAGCTAATATCAACAGCAGATATATTCAGATTCGACTGTACTGACTTATTGTCTCACCTGAGTGAGAAAATCTTTCCTGCGTGTCTCGATTCGAAGCTCTCTTAGATATGATATACAAAAAGATTGTTAGTTTTTCCTCAACCGTAACACCTTTCCTTAACTTTGAAAGCTTTGTATTAGTCGATAACTATATAACTAATGTTCTAAATGTCTTAATTCGCATACGAAAACACTCGCGGAAACGTGCAAGATAAAATTGCTCCAGGAGTTCTTTTATATATTAATCACCAGGAATCGATATTCACATATGATTGGAAAGAGCTATCGATTAAGCTCGACGTTCACGTGGTAAATATCGGCGAATTGTATCTTTAATTAATCTTTCAACGATTAGATCTACTACTAACTCGTTTTCGATATCGTCTAAGGCAGTGCTGAGCTCTATAAGATCAATATATACAACAAGTCACAAAATAACACAACACTACGATATAACGCGTTTCCTCAGGAGTTGTCAACAATTCAAGCTTAATCGAGTAATATATGCGAAATCTGACTTAAAAAGTCAACTACCCTACCATCAAAAGGAGCGCAAACTTAGGTCAAACCTAAGTTTGCACTTCTTTTGATGATGGGTAACAAATCCGCTCATGTCACCCCCTGGTCAAAAGGAGCTTACCAAGGCGAAATTTGCTAGCAGGGAGCTTCATGCGCTAGTAAGGATACATACAAGGATCGTGCAGGAAAAGGAGCAAGGCCCCGTTTGGATTCAGCTTTTGCACCTCCTTTTGCGTAAAAGGAGGTGCAAAAGCCGAAACCAAACAGGGCCTAAAAAAGGTGGTACCGCCGACCCAGTCCGGGCTGATCCATTCGTTCTGGCCGCTGCTGCCCTTGCTCTTGTCTGCTTCCTGCTCTCCTACGCCACGCCCGTTCGCGCATCTTTTGGCGCCGTCAAGTGCCGCTCCCAAGGTTCTTCTACGGCCGTACTCTAGTGATGATTCGATCCCCTTCACTCGACTTTTGGTGAATTCTTGTCTTTTTACGAGCACCGGAAAATATTCCGCGTTACGTCTTTTGCTGAGGGTCTGTCTTGGACCCTACAATGGTTAGTCCGAAGCGGGACTTAAAGCGGAAGTTACGGCGGATAGACTGAGTACTTGGTAGCAGATTTCCGAGAAGGTTCAACGAACCTTCCTGGAAGCAGATATCTATCCACCGCTCGTTCTCAGGACAAATCCTGTCCTTCCTTCGGCGTTCATTTATTGAATCTGTCCAACAGCGTAGCACTGCATTCCACTCTCCAATTGGGCATCACCAGACACAGAGATATGGGTTTGGGCAGACGGAACGATCCACCCGCAGGTCAGCCAGAGGATCTTTTCTTCTACACGAAACGGATGTATGCTTTCGATCTCCTCTTTTTTCTTGCAACTCGTTCCCAGTTTCCCTGGCTCGTAATAATTTCTACATCTGGCGTTCGCCGAGCCATCAACTCACAGGAGCCTATGTTACGCTTACGCCAGGTTGGCGTCCCAAATATTGCGTACCCGTCCTATAGGAATCTCACAAGCCCGTTGGTTGCATCTAACTCCGCGTTACCCACCCACTTCGGATGTTGCAACCGACGCAAGCCCTAAAATCCTACCGTACCATTAGTCTGGTCTCACTTCTCCTCCCTCCGTGCATCTCTTTCTGGCAATGGGGCTTTTCTGAAGGCTCAAGAGGCACCCTCTCCGAGGTGAAACTCGGGTCCGAGATGCCATGACGGCAAGCTTATGTCCGTCTCACTCATCGCATGGGGACCGAAGTGCCGGATTATGCTTAATTACCTTTGTCTGTGTTTGGCATCCGAATCACACCACGAAAGCCTCCCTTCCTTCTCCTCGCTTTTCGAGCTCTGGAATTTGCGTTTTGCTTCAGTATCCCAATGGCCACCATAAAGAAAACAGAGTCTGGAGGTAATAGACAATTGAAATGCCATTGCAGCCCTGAGCTTTGGACATCCAGACCCATCTGCTGCTTCCTGGTGGGAAACTCCATTGCGTTCGTGTGTGGGTGGCCGGTGTCTTTCGGCCGGTCAATTCGGGCTAAGACTAGCTGGGCTTGCGTTTGCGTACGTAACACACCCCTTAAACGAACTGCAGAACGAAGTACGCGTGGCATAAAGCTACTGTCATGGCAAATGCCGGTATGCATGAACGAGCACATTATTATTGTGGACTAAAGGGAAGTCCCGAGATTTCAATCCCTCACAGTCACATTGCCACTGGGGAATAACTCGAATTGACCCTGATAACCACGTAATGCTCGCTTGAGTAATCATTTTTATCCACCCAAAACGAATCCAAGACCAGTGAAAGTTAAGAGTATCACAATTCAAAGTATTCCGCAGCAATAGTGTAGTATCAAATGTTTTTTACTTCCTAGAGCTGTAGCTAGAGGAGGTGGGAAGAATCCTCTCCCTTTCCCCCTTTTCCAACTCAACAAATGTTTGCTTTCCATAATGAACAGCCCCCCTGGACTAACCCGGCCCCGCTTCCCCAGTAACACGCAAGTTAAGTACACAAAACACCGTCCTGGAAATCATCCAACCCGCTATTCTTCAAGATGATACATCGCTATCTGCAGACGGAAAACAAAGGAAAAATAATAATAAAAGAGAAAGAAGGCTTTAAAAAAGGGAAATGTCCAGTAGTGGGGAAAATTTGTGCATCTATAGAACGCCTTTCTTTCCCATGTATAGGGCCCCAGCCCAGAGTTATCCTAGTCATTATTGAACCGTAAAATTCCTATCCCATACTCCCGCAAGAACCCATCTGCTTTTTGTAAAAAAAACGCCAGTGTTTTATATCAGATACAAAAGATCGAGTGTGAAAATTTGTATGTGCTTTTCATGTGATTGCCAAGATGCAACTTCAATCAGCTGCTAAGCGCGCGAAATGTTTGCTCCAGATCCAGCCCACCGTGTCTGTGGGATCATCTTGGTTTTTGGCAAGCCAAAGCTCACCCTTCTCCCCGATGACATCAAAAATCTATGGACAAGTTAATTCAATGCTTGCATGATCACTTAAGGTATACGGAAACTCACCTCGCCGGCCTGATAGGTCAAATAAGGGTACCCGGCTTCAGATTTCGTGGCTGCGATATTGAATTCGAATAAGCTAGCGGCTAAGTAAAGGACATTGTAGCCACCATAAGCAGTGCGGTCGTGAGAAGATGCTCGAGATGATCGTTGGCTGCCGTCCTCGGGGTTGTCTGACATCGGCATAGCGGAATGGAAAATGCCAGAATATGGACGAGTGCTCGTTGAACGAGGAGGCCCATCAATATAGGGTGAGTTATATGTGGATCCAGATTCGCGACGGTATTGAGGGGTGAAGTCAGTGCTAATCCTAGCATTTCCAGCATCTGATGTGTAGCTGCGTCCAGTGCTCGGCCTGCCCATGCTCGATGCCTGAGAAGGACGTCCCGGAGACGGTTCTGGATTTGCAGGTGATCCAGAACTAGAGCCAGAGCGGACATGGGGTGTCGAGGATGACGATACACTCTGGTACGACAACGGGGGAAAGCCGGGGTTGCTTCCCATCATATTCGAGAAATTAAATTGACCGCTGAGCCGCTTGGCGAAGTCGGGAGTTGGGAGACTCGGCGACTTGTCACTGTTGGTGGAAAGTCCACGAGGGCGGCTGGTCAAGTTCGACGGCCGTGATTTGGACTTAGTCGACTCATCGTCTCTGGTCGATTGTGATCCCCGGACGCTCATGTTGTTATCCAGGAAGGTACCATTGACAATACCAAATTCTTGAGCCTGTGCATGCACATATTTGAAGTCGCGGGTGAATACGTTGACAATTTCTGACATGCTCTTTGGCACTTGGTGATCCTCGAGAACCACCCGAACTTTATCTTGCCATATGCCATACCACTCTGTCTGAAGGTTGATGAATTGAATGAGGCACATATTGCCGACCTTTTCTGTGAGACTCGATAGCTTTGGAAGTTCAAATTTCAGCGTCTCATTGAGCGCTTCATACTGGTCGACTAGATCTTTCAGCTTGTCATCGATTTTCTTTCCAGAATTCTTCAATGACAATGACTTTTCGTAATCGAGACGGCGCTTCGATCTTTTCTTCATTGCCAGGCCTGGTGGGCCGTAAGCCTGGATTACCTGCTCGAAGGGCTTTATCACACGCTTCCGCACGTTATTTACCTACAAATAGTTAGCAAAAGAATATGCATCAACCTCAAGAATCGAGCTTACGTGATCTTCTAAGGCAACTGTTCCCATGTCCCTCATCGACATATTGAATCTGGACCATTTGCTTTCGATTTCAGGGTGGGAGCTTGCCTGCATTCTCATGATCAGCTCCATCGCAGAGAGATATCGTAGGAAGTCGTTGACATAGGTAGTGACTTGTCGAGTGTAATATTCTACATCTCGAAGCACAACCTGGAGTCTCAAGTAATCGTCGCCAAATTTCTCGTGAAGCTTCTGATAGACTTCATCTTCCGGTGGTCGGTTAGTACTAGACAGCTGAAACTTCTCTGCGCGTCGTCCAAATGCTTTCGCCAGACCAGACCGAACATCCGACTCCTTTCGCTTACGATTGACAATCTTTCCCACCATCTGTATCCGCTTCTTCAGATCATCAATATTCTTCAGGAGTTTTCCTAATTCATCGCAGCTGCTCTTCAGGGCCTTATAATCCGGATGGTCGGTGGGCGTGCACTCGAAAATCTGGTGAAGAAGCAATTGATAACGGGTAATCCGTTGCACCGGTTTTACAAGAAGGGCGTCTAGTGACCAAGCGGCAGTGAGATCCTTCGCAACGTGATTACACTCATCTAGCCAGACTTTAACCGCTGCGTCTTCTTGCAATGCAGTTAAACGGGTGCTTGCAACTTCGCTGTTCTTAAGGAAATTGGTGTACACTTCCTGCATTTTGACTAGATGCTTGCCAAAAGTTGCACCGATGAAGGTCTTTCTATCCTTTTGGTCGTCCGATTCCTCAGCCAGAGTACCTGCCACAGAAAGTCGATCTTCTGTAGTTGAAGATGTATTGGTTGTCATCTTGCTTTGCCTGCTCTTATGACTTCTAGACGTATACACGCTAGAGCTTGCTGACTTCAGCTCATCGAGAAATTTGGTTGAGAAAGCTACGATTTCGTCGCTGTTCCTGAATATTGCCCTGATGTCTTCTGTGTCCAGTTTGGGGCATGCTTCTGCCGTGCCCTTGTAAATTTCCTCGACAACGTTCATATCCTTCAGGTAAACCGACTCTGTATCCAATAACTCCTTAATAAGCATGCGCCGCTTAAACAGACGCTTTGCCTCCTTTTCAGCGGCTTGTCTTTCTTCCTCAGTCTCGGCCTCTAACTTTGGAGGAATTCCATCCATAAACTGAGTGGCTGACACATCCTCGAAGGAGATCTGGGTACTAGATCTCGGCGTCGATATCGAACCCCTTGGAGAGTACAAGTCGTCACTGGCACGCCTCGATTCGGGATCATGACTTGCGCGATAGACACTGGATGTGGACTGCCTATTATAGGCGCTCGGGGGAGGAGATCGCTGGGTATGGTATACCTGGTTTGTATCGACGAATGCCTCTTGCGGAATTGGGGGAGGTGAATGGTCAGGCCACATTGGAATAGTCGAGATATTGTGGCCAGGTGATGGACTTGGGAAACCTAGACCCAGACCTTCGCCGGTATCCAGAGGCGGAAGTTGTTGGAAATCAGGCATACTAAACATCGGAGTTGCAGCGGACATCTTAGGGGACTGTTGGGGACTGTAGGATTCTGACTGGACAAGTTCAGGTGTCGGGATCTCTTTAGGTGGCGGTGTAGGTCTGCGGGTTGGCTCCAAAGGTTCGGTACCCTGGAGATCCTCTTGATAATCCCCGTAATCAATCGAGTCTTCTGCGGTTTCGATTGATTCGTCTGTCCAGCCCGATTGATGCCTTGGACGGTAAACACTGGGCGGCAGAAAGGACCCGCTATGGCGGTAAACAGGCCTATTAACATCTGGATCCATGGCAGACGTGTCTTCCACAGCTTCCAAGCCATCAGATTCCATTTCAGTGTGGGCGGATTCAGCATACTCGTGTCCACGAATGCTATCAATGGATGGAGTTGCCAGTGCAGTTCGCAACATTGGTAGCTCTAATCGTGGGGCAGTTTCGGACTTCCCAGGCGTGTACTCGTCAACTTCGGGTGAGACGGGAAACATGCCGGGAACATCAGGCTCAGGCAAGTTGGTCGGTTGAATTAATTCATTTCCAGATGGAGTAATGTTTGGCATAGTTCCACCACCAAAATATTCTCTTTGAGTGTCAACATTAGATAGTTCGGAAGATACTGCTTCTTGGTTATGAGGCTCAGAAATGACAGGAATTGCTCCATGATGAGAGGAGCTTTCATAAGGCTGGTCGACATCACCCAAGGCTGTTGATGCCGTCGAAAATACATCTCCTGTTGGAGTGATCTCCTGCTGCGGTGTAGCCGTTTCGGTCGTATCCAGGAGGATCTGAATCGAGCCGGTGAATTCGCTGTTGTAGCCTTGTCGAGACGACGATGTGTCTCTGCTCCAATCCTCAGGTTCCAAATGCTGGTCCGACTGCATGCTTAGATGGGGATGGGTTTCTGGTGTCACATGACTAGGTCTCGGAGCCTCGGTTTGAGGCTCATTATCAAACTCTGTTGCGGCATTAGAAATTGCAGAAGGAGGAGCCTCATCGTCGTCAGCCACGTAAGTCCCGGGAATCCCAAGAGTTGGGGAGTCCGTAGACGTCGCATTCTCCTTGCCGACCAAACTATCAGGGACGCCCACTGGGTGAAACGACGTTGACACGTGTAAATCCGGGGTCATTGCGGCGGGCGACGCCCTCGAGATTTCTGGGTCAGCTTCTCGTGTTGCGGCGGATTCCATCTCCATCTGAGCAGCCGCCGCAGCCTCGTTCTGTCGCCGCTCATTGAGACGGCGCAGATTCGCGGCGCGGATTTCTCGCTGCTCACTTTCATGGATTGATTTTGTGTAGGCACGCTGGATGCGCTCACGTCGCGCGGCGAAGTCTACCGGACCGCTGACAATTCTCCTGGATGGTCTTGCCTCAGCATCCGGGACTTTCCTGGTAAGCCTCATGCCATTTCTCGCTTGCTTCGGTGACGTAGCTTCCTCCGAAGGTCGCCTCGAGCTCGAATTCACAGCAGAGGAGACAGGTTGCCGAGGGCGAGAGCTTCGAAGGGGAGGAGACAGTTTGGGCGGAGGTGCAGAAATGTAAGCTTTCAGGCTGGCATTTGGAGAAGAATGGAGCTGGTCTGGCGCCTGAGCCCTTCGCCTGGGTGAGCGGGTCGGGGTCGCCGTGGTCGCACTTGGGACCCAAGAACTGGGTTCTGGTTTTCGCAGTCTGGACCGAGAGTCCGGTCGAGTCGCATGTGGGGAGTTTGCACGTGATGAAGCGCTGGAGGAGTCCGAGCGATTGGCAAGTCTGGTGGAAATCACGGGTATACGCGAGTGCGATACCACGGTTGGCTTCTCACGGCTGTCTGTGCCAGACGGGGCGGCAAAGTGTGATGGCGGGAGGGTCCGCTTAGCGACTCCGTTCATGGTATTCACCTTTGAATCTGCAAAATCGCTGTGGGCACGGTTGTGCACGCTCTTCAGTCGCGGCGAGTTGGGGTCGATGTCATCCAGAGCAGGAGCCACGCCCAGGTACCAGGCCGTGGGTGAAGAGGGCGATACGTCCGCGTCAGTAGAGGGTCGGCGGGGGCGGGTGAGCGTCGGAGGGTATAAATTGGAGTCGGAGGTGCGGCGTACGGCCGCTCGAGGAATCCCATATGCTATATCTTGCGGTTCCAATCCTGTAGCTACAATCTCCCCGAACAGTGGTCGTCTAGATTGCGGTAGAGCTGGTAGCGGTTCGGTAGACTGGGCAGCTGGGAGAGAGAGGTTGGTCATCGATTTGGATGCTTGGGACGTACTCCCAGATGCCGCTCGTGATCTCGTTTCTCTCGCTGCATTCGGTGCAGGATCTCTCAATTTTAGTTCTCCAGCCACAGGACGAGTTCTCGGCGGGGATTTCTGTTGTGAAGGTACGCTCCTGGCGGGTGGTTCACCCGTGGTGCGCGCGGAAGAGGCCAGACGGTTTTTCGTCACCGTCGTCGTAGTTGAGGGGGTGTTCTTTGTGACGGTGGTTCGAGGTATGGGTTTGGTACTGGCTGGCTTGGTTTTGGCATTGTTCGTATCGAATCGCTTCACCATATCTTTCACACTCCCTGCCTGCGGTGACTTCCCGTATCTCTCAGCGGGCGGTGATGGCTTCGACGCATTTGAGGCCGTGCCATCGTCGGTTCCCAGCGAGGCCGCTCGGTTCGATGGCCTCACGGCCTTTCGTGATGTCGTTGGGGTGACGTGAGGATGCTTGGGCGTCGCGCCATTGCTATTCGATCTCAGGGAGGTGGGATTCGATCGATTCGTCTGCGATAGGGGCGACATGCCGTCCAAAAAAGCTGGATCCACCAGAGCGTTGTCGGATTGTTGCACAGCTCGATAGTCTCTGTAGAAGTCATCTGGATCGTCGGGTCCGCCTAGGCCATCGTCGAACCCATTTGTCGTGGCGGCCTCCAAGTTCGCCGTCGTCAGCAATGGCAGCTTCGGGGGGATGGCCGGAGAGTGCAGAGGAGGATCGGACAAGGTCGCTGGGTCGAAGAACAGTTGTTGCGGCGCTGGGTCGTGGTGGTCGGGCGAGGGGGAGAGCAGATGCCTCGAGTAGAAGTTCTGGTCTGCGTTGATGCCGCTCTCCATCGTGCCGTCACATCGATCAAGCTTTCCAGGTCTGGACGGTACACGGAGAATGTTGATCGCTCACCGATCCATGTAGTTAGGTGTCTGAAGTTGTGGCAGTTGCTGTATGGACCTCTGACGTGAGTGGTCGTTGCGCGTTTGAGGGCTCGACGTTGGCAGTGCATTGAGCAGCCCTCGTCGCTCGGTTTGCACGACGTGGCGGTGCGGGCTGCCCTCCAGCGTCCACGAACGGGCGCGGAACAGGGAACGAAATTCCAGGAGTCAAGCGTGTTTGTGCCGCGGATACGAGGTCGCGGTCTGATCGGTCGGTTGGCTCGTTCGGCCGCGCCTGTCCCTTCTCGCTGATGGGCTGCAGTCGCACAGCAGGAGAGAGGACGGGACGAAGAAGCAGAAGGAGGAGGCTCTCTCTGGACTTTTGAGTCGTGTCCAACAAGAGCTCACCGGTCTTATGGGAGCAGACAGCAGCAGCAGCACATCGCCAGCCCATCCGCGCACGGGTCGACAGCTGTCGCACCGGATCGGGGCGTGAGTCGGCGAGAGGCTATCGCTAAGACTGCTGCATGGCGCCCAGTCATCAGGGGCCGCATCAGCGATTTTACCCACTGCTTGCCATCGCCTTTCACGGCAGCGCACCCCAGCACCAGCTGGCAAAGGCGGTCTTCGTCTGGCCCCAAGTCGACCCGGGCCACGGACTAGCCTGCTAGCGTAACGTCATTGGATAAGTTCCTAGTTACAAGCTCCTGGCCCAGCTGATACCCCGACCCCGTTGGCTGTGGGCTGTTGGGCGCTCGCGGGAGGGCGGGTGCGGCCACGTGATTTCGCGATCGGACGAGGCTGCCGCTGCTGAAGGCTGGCAGCCAAGACGCGCCGAATCGAGAGTACGACGCGAGCTTCACCAAACATGTCTTGTCGAGGCTGACTAACGGTGTGATTTGACTAACACGGCGGCGGATGGATGAAATTGATTAATTGCTGGATCTCTTTCACTTTTTGGATCATGGTACAGTACTCCATGCTTGAGCAGCTGGAAACCTAACCTGATCTGTTATCTTCGGTTTCCTTTTTCTGTTGCTTGTGCATCAGTAATGGTTACGATACCGTCCTCTCGACAAACACATCCATGTTGGATCCAAGGTGACCGACGTCACACACCCTGATATGAGAAGCTGATTCAGTTCACGCGTGAAGGTTAATGGGGAGTGTCAAGCATGCCGGGAAAGAGGAAACGAAGCAGAGCTAGTCGCCCAGGGCCAGATGCATCGGCCGCAAAGCGTCAGAAAATAAGTCCTAGCTCCAGGGCCAAAGATCCCTTGGTCAAGCAGGCAGTTCTGGCTACATATTTCCCCAAGGTATGCACTCTGAGAGAGTACTTGGTATCCAAGCTTCCTCCACGCTCCAAGATCCGGAGAAAGAAGATCCTCTCGGTTGGCCACCAGCCAAAGCCAGGCTGTGAGGAAGAACAGGCATGTCTGGCCAAGTTCATGGACAAGACCCTGATCGGGGTCTTGCAGAACGCCGACATCACACAGACTGAGCGGACACAGCAGTGGGCAGCAGTTTCCCAACGGGAAGAGACTTCAGTGTCGGGCTTTGCGGATTGCACGGGCGTTGGGACATTCTCTCAGTCAGAAGTAGGTGACTGTATTTTCTCATATCAATACTAGGCTGTATTATCCCCGAACAATGACAAAGATATCCTTTCTGACTGGCAGCAGATAGTAGATTTTTGTATTTGGCTTCTATTTACAAAGACACGCTTTGGAGCAAAAACCAATCATTTACTTTGTAAAGGATTTCGAAAGGATGTCAGCTCGTTCTCAGTGCGCAGAGATGAGTTCTTCACCTCTGCTCTTCCTGGTATCATCTCCACGCATCCCAATAGCAATGTTGCAGCTATCAAAACTGCTCCATGGGCAAAAATTCTGCCTCTCATGGGCAAAGATGGCGAGAAGATCATGATTGATCTTATTTTGGACTGTGGCATCTTTGTTCCAGTCGAGAGCGGCCAAAACAGTTATTTTCAGCTAAGTGGTTTCTGCCTGGTGCCCAATCCATAGACCTTCTTTATATATTAATCCCGTATAGGAAAACCATTAGTAGATCTCTCACCTCTATTGCCCGCATCTTTGCAAACCCACNACTGCACCCTGTCGTGGGATTGCTCCAAAGCCCACATCAACCCGTGACAACGGTGCGCACATAGACCGCAGTCCTACAGCCATAGTGTTTGTCCGGAACAGAATACTGTATGCCCCTGCAGCGTTAAATGCACACCAAGAGGTTAACTTTGGATTACGGCGCGTGCGTAAGTAGTGATCCGATCTCTGGATTATATTCTTGACTTACAATTTAGATGCCCTAAACCGATATAAACTGAAATCGGCTACATATGCTGGGAATGTCGCGAAGTCTAGGACCCACAAGGAACCCCAATATTCAACGACTATGTTAACAATGTACATATTCCCGCGGCAGTTTGGTTTGCATAACGTGTTTACATCCATTGTGGATGCTTCGAATACAGTACAGCCATTTCCGGACTACACAGAGAGAGAAAGCGAGATCAGTGCAAAGTATCGAAGTACGCACAATCTACCGCGTTCGGTGAAGATCCCAAAGAGATTGCGCGGGAAACCGTTGGATCTCATCAGAAAACTCCAAATCTTACACAAAATATGTGCATACAAGCAGCTGCTTGAGTACTACTGTCCGGTAGGTAAAACTCATGGAAATGTTTATCAATCAAGGCCTGACGATGGTTTAGGTTCATAATGGAAGTCCAAATAGCTTCGGTACGCTTGACAAGCCCCAAGTGCAGTTAACGAATTCAACAACCTTCGAGACACAGCTGCCAACGAATGGGTCACTTCACTCTTCGTGCACACCATCCAAGCCGATTCAAGTCCCTCCTAGAAAGTTGACTTTAATGGACTATGCAACACCGACTCCTATGGTAATCTCATTTTGTTGCGCCGTGCTTGCCAGGCTCATTCCAAGGGAATTCTGGGGAACTGGAAACACAGAATCCCACAACGAGAGTATTTTATGCCGTAATGTGGATAGATTCATCCGATTGAGAAGGTTTGAAAGTATATCACTTCACGAATTGGTACAATCTATGAAGGTAATGTTGCTAAAACCTACAGTAATACCGGGGAATGATTTAACTCATTTCTCACAGATATCCAGCTTAGAATGGTTGAGGATACCGAATTCAAACCAAAAGCTATCGAAATCTGACTACGATAAACGCCTAGAATTGTTTAATGAATTCATATATTATGTATTTGATTCGGTGCTCATTCCGCTGATTCAAGCAAATTTCCATGTAACGGAATCCAATACACATCGGTCGCGGCTCTTTTTCTATCGCCATGACGTCTGGAGGCAACTAACAGAGCCTAGTATAGAATCACTGAGACTGACAATGTTCGAAGAGATCGAACCGAAGCAAGTCCGTAGGCTCCTTGACTCACGGGTGCTGGGCTTTAGTCGAGTGAGGCTACTACCGAAGGCAACTGGGATGAGACCAATCATGAATCTGCGTCGTAAGCAAGTGAGGAAGTTACAAAAAGGCATCACACTTGGAGCGAGCATAAATTCGCTCTTAACACCAATTCATGATGCTCTAGCTTTCGAGAAGGTATGTGGCACCCTTTCTCACCATGTTCGTGTCTAATCGTCGTAGACTTCCCAACCCCATCGTCTCGGGTCGAGTCTGTTCTCTGTAGGGGATTTATATCAGAAACTCAAACAATACAAAGATTTGTTTGGAAGCAGCAATCGACCACTATACTTTGCCAAGGTTGACGTGCAAGCCGCATTTGATACAATCCCTCAATCCGCGGTTATTCGCCTGATGTCACACATCCTATCGGAAGACGATTACTATATCGCCAAGCATGTCGAGATCAAGCCCTCGGATGGCTTCCGGCTGGGTATCGGTGCCACGGCTGTCAGCAAACCACTACGGAGATGGCGATCCCTGGCAGGCCCTCTCAGTGATAATCCAGATTTTCACGTCCACCTTGAAAGCGAACTGGCTGTAGGAAAGAGTAATACAGTGTTCGTGAGTAATATTGTCAATATCACCAAATGTAAGGATGAACTGCTGCAGTTGCTTGAAGAACATATTACATGCAACCTAGTCAAGATGGGGAACAAGTTCTATAGACAGAAACAAGGCATCCCCCAGGGATCTGTGTTGTCATCCTACCTCTGCAATTACTTCTATGCAGACCTGGAGGCCAGCCATCTTTCTTTTCTACGAGATGAGGATTGTTTACTGGTTCGGCTTATCGATGACTTCCTTTTGATCACCACCCAACCTTCGCAGGCCAAGCGCTTCCTAGAAGTAATGCACGCTGGTATTCCCGATTATGGTGTCAGCGTCAATATCGAAAAGTCGCTCACGAACTTTGGAGTTACCATCAACGGACACAAGGTTCCTAGACTTGTTGGCAAGCAAAAATTTCCATACTGTGGGCTCTTCATCGACCAAAGTTCTTTGGAGCTGTCTAAGGATAGGGAGCGGAAGAGAGATACGAGTGAGTAATTTGGAAGGCAGTGAAAGACCTGACAAGAGCAGAGCTAACATGAAAATCAGCGGCTGTAGATTCAATTACGGTAGAGTTCTCAAAGTCGCCCAAGATGGCATTTTACAAGAAAGCGCTCTGTAAGTTTCTAGGGGCTTTTTGGGGAAGAGTATCAAAGCAGGTCGATCTAACAGCCCGTAGATGCGTTCAGAATCCAGGCCCAAGCCATGTTCTTTGATGGGGCATTGAATTCTATCACAAGGGTACTTTCAAACATATATTCAGCTTTCACCGAGACGGCAACCAAGATGTGGGCTTATGCTCGGTGTCTGCCCATTCACCACCAACCGGGGTCCCAACTAGTCATCAGTAAGTAAAGCCATGTTTCTTGCATACCCAAAAAAAGGACCAACGCTCAACGATCTGCACCAGAGACCATTGAAGATTTGATAGCACTAGCATTTGGCTTGTTGAGAAGCAGAGGCAAGAATGCGAAGAACAGGGGGTACAGATTCATGGTGCGCCGGGTACAGGTTGACTGGTAAGTATTCCATCCCAGGGCTTCGTCCCAAGTCGATATCCGTTGGGGAGATGGCGCTGACTTGTCAAAACCCGGAAGGCTGGGCCTGCATGCATTCCGGACGGTGCTCCGAAGACGACAGAGCAAGCATAGGGAAACCATTTGCTGGCTTAACGAGCAGATGGCTGGGATCCAGGCAAAGCAAGACGGGATGTGTCGACGGATGGAGCACATTATTCGAGAGCGACAGTAGTAGATAAGTAGGCCCAATAGTAATCACCGTAACGTGCAATGCCAGCCATGTCTATCTACAAGCCAAGGTCTCTTGCGATAAGAAGCATGTGCCAAGGCATGCAACCAAAAGGCAGGCACCGAGGCACAGTGCAATATAAATTCGGGCTTTTATGCAAATGCGCGCACTTGATTGCACAATTTCGTCAGGCGAGGTAGCCAATGGGACATCACGTGCGGAGATAATCTTAAAATATGCAGCCACGATGCCGGGGGCGATTGGTTCCAGCCTCCTCACAGCGTCCGTTCCTGAGGCGCAGCCACACAAGTGTCTCGGACGAGCTTCCACCAGCGAGAGGGTTTGCTCGCAGTCTAAGCAAGACGGGGCAAGCAGCAGCGCTAATTCCTGCTCGAGGAACAGAGGAGGCGGCGGCCTTGAGAGAGCCGGACTCCAGCCATCGTCAGCCAAGATAGGGCAATCGAGACATCAGACCGGCCACTGGCGAGACCCCGACATGGTTGAAGGCAGGATTGCACGTTGTGGAGTGGCAGGTCAGGCAGCGGAGACCGACCAAGAACGGACGACCGGCGATAACAGCAGGCGATCGGATCGAATCAATTGAGCGTGCTTCGCCGGGGGGGCTGGGAGGAGAGCAGGATTGATAAACATCAGATTAACTCACGCGAGCCGTACAGGTAATACTTCGTACTGTGTAATGGGTGGAAAAGCGGAGAGAGAATGCGACGATGAATCCTCTGTTAAGGCTGGCACCCCTTCACTAAGATCGATCATGCGAGGTGATGTGTTGATTATCTGCTGGGCTGCATGAGGCAACGGAGCACGACTCACCAGGACCTGGACGATGGCATGCGAACGGGCTCAGAGCGGCACAAACACCCAAAAGAAATGCCAGAGCAGAAGAAAAGACAAAGAAAAATTTCGTTATCATAGTGCTGATGTGCACAACGTCGTAGAGTCTCACATTCCAGCGTCATTCAGCCCTAGAAATGCCCTCCAGTTGTGATGTTTCGCCCAGTGCAGTAACTTAACGAGCGAAAAAAATCAGGTGGCCCTACGTCAGTCGCGCGATTCCCTGTCGAGCTGCAGCAGTTCGTTTGCTCGCGCGCCCTCAGCATTCGGGGCCCCTGGCCATCAGCAGCGTCCATCATTTCATCATCAGCCTCTGCCTTTTGGGCCAGCAAGAGCTCACCCCACAGTCCACCAGCCTGTTTGCTCTCCTGGTACTTAATCGCGCTGCTATCCCGCCTCACGCCAATCCTGCTTTTGCGCTGGCTAGAATTCCTTTTTTTCCTGCGCGGGCTCTCTCTCCTCGGCTTTGCCTCCCCAAAAGACGGGGCGGATTTGCAGATTGTCATCTCCCCCCTTCATCGCCATCCCCCATCCAGCCTGTTCGGCCCCTGTCGAGCAATCTCTCGCCAGACCCGCCCAGCGAGACACCGTCGCCCTTCCGGACGACCCGATCGCCATTGGGGAATCGCGCGGTCGGCTCGTGTGGGTGTGTGTTCCTTAGGCGCCTCCGTTGGGGCCTGCACCAAGGTCGTTGGACGGTGGGTTCTGCTCCTTCGGTGTCAGCCACAGCCAGTGCTTCGCCAGCGCCGTGCGGTTACTTTTCTCGCCCAGGCCCAGCAGCGCAACCCCGTTTTGGCGTCGTTCAGGGAGAGGAACAGCGCTCGCTCGCCAATCCCACTGCCCGAAGAACATCGCAGTGCCCACTTGCTCTCCGGCCAGGCCATAGCCCGGCGCAAGTCCAGCGCTGTCGTCTGGTCCAGTTCAGACGTTTTTCCAGGTGTCGTTGCGGTCATCCCCCGATCCGATCGAGGAAACGGGGCCTCCTCGCTCCTGCACGCCAACCAAACATCCCGCCCGCCCACGACCCATCGCCGTCTGGGCTTCCCTCCTCTCTCCTTCGTCGGCTTCTCCCTCCCATCCCTCCCTCTCCTGCTTCCGTGGTCCTCGTCGTCATCGTCATTCTTTTTCTCACCTTTTCTACTCGTTTATTACTTCATGATAACCTCGTCTCTCTCGGTGCTGAGTCCAAGCTCTGTCGGCTCTCACGGTGCGCCGCAGTAATCTTATCCTTTTTGCTAATTTACATTCGTTTCACCACATCTACCCCTACCCTCGCTCATTTACAGCTCTCGCTGGCGATCTTGCATGCTGCATTGACTAAAGAGCCACATTCCAATCATTCCTAAGACCACCACCTATTTTTTCGATCGAACGCTCATTTTCTCCTGCGTGTGCAGCCATCGCTATTATTTCTCGCATCTCTTTCTGCACCAGGAGTCAAATCGGCGACCTTCCAGACCATCTCCGTCTCCGACCACCTGCCGTCTGAACATGCCATGGCGGCTGCATACATTGAAGAAGCGGATGCCCATTCTCCCGGCTCGCCGCCCGAACTGACCAACTCGAAATCCTCGAAATCCTCCTCCTTTCACTCCTCCTACCAGTCCGACGATAACAGCATCCTGAACGATGCCAGCCACTTCGAGGACATCGGCCTGGACGACGATGCCCGCGCCGAGCGGGAGATAGGCGACTTCCCGGTGAAGACTTCGGCCCACCCCTATGCTCCCTCCTATGTGAGCGATTTGCGAGCCTCGACGCGGGATCGAAAACGTGTGCCCATGGCGGCAACGAACGGAAACCGTACACATCGAGAGTTGACCTCCGCCAAGGGAAGACCCGCGTACCCAAATCTGAAAATGCCGGGCCGCAGCAACACCGTAGATGGGCTAGGTCTCATGCCCACTCACAGTGCTACGGGCATGTCTCATAAGGGGCTTGCGAGCTCCAGTACTCCATCACTGCATTCCATGAAACGGACTCGGAGTTCTAGCCCCAATTTACCGCCCAGTCCTAGCTACATAGCAGCAGTTACGGGAAAGCCAAGGAGGCTAAGCTGGCAATCCGGGAAGGATAGAAAGACTGCTGTAGAGCTAGAGAAGGAGTGTGATGAGGATGATGGAGACGATGTTCCCGATGAATGCTTCCTGGAGAACGTCCCAATCTCGCCTAGACCGCCAGGAGAGCGAACTCCAAGTGCACCCGCATCCGCCTCAACCAGTCCCGAAAGACGCCCGAAAGAGAGGGTCCGCAGCGTTGGGAACGGCACATCCCACATCCCTGTAGAGCAGGGCTCATTAAAATCACCCAAGGCGGGAATTGCGCGCTCAGCCTCGACTGGAGAATTGTCTATTCACGGTGACAGACCTAAAGTGCGGGCCAAGAGCTGGACAGCCGCAATGTCAGAGCTCAGTGAGGAGACAAAGGCCTTGACAGAGGCGCTCGAAGCTCACGCTGAGGACGAAGAAAAGAAAGTGGAGGACGGCGTCCAAACCCGCCCTCAGTTGAGCAAGAAAAGCCGTTCGACAACGGATAAGCCGCGTGCGAGATCTGCAGTAGTTGCTCTACCACCTTTACGAAGAATGGATGTCATGATTGACCCACTTCCCATCTCCAAGGAGAAAGAAGCGGTTCTCTCTCGTACTCGCCCATCCTGGCTTCCTCCGAAGCATCCAGCTGAAGAAAAACGACACCTGAAGGAATATCAGAAGATGATGGCCTCGTCTCTGGAGGCTGAACGCAAACGAGAGGCAAGACGCAAAGCTGAAGCTGATTGTCATGATGATACGGTCAGCTCTCTTCTACGCATCTGGGAAGAGCATGTCCTTCCCAACTGGGACAACGTCACCCGCCAGAAACGCACACGAGAACTTTGGTGGCGCGGTATCGCCCCGCGAAGCCGTGGCCAGGTTTGGCAGCGAGCCATTGGAAATGAGCTGGAGCTCACTGACTCTTCGTATCAAGCTGCCCTACGTAGAGCGCAGTCGCTAGAGAAAACGATCAAGAAGGGATCACAGCTAAGTGCGGACGAGGAACGAAAGAAGGCTTGGCTTGATCAGATAGAAAAGGACGTGAGGAATACATATCCTGAGCTGAGGATATTTCAACCAGACGGACCCTTGCACCGCCCATTAGTGGACGTTCTCAGTGCATATTCTATGTACAGGAGCGATGTGGGCTATGTGCATGGCACAAGCGTGAGTCGAGACTTCTCTTATTCTAATACGAACGAGCAACAAATACTAATAAGCCAATAGATGATTGCAGCTCTCCTCATTCTCAACCTCCCCACACCTGCCGCAACATTTATTGCACTTTCGAACATCTTGAACCGGCCCCTTCCACTCTCGTTCCAGACCTCAGACCCCGCCGGCATATCGCGAGCCTACAGCCTTTTGCTGTCTCAGCTAGAGCAAAAGTCTCCAAGATTACACAAACACATTACCACCATGATGCCTAATCCCGACGTCTACCTACGAGATCTCTTCACAGGACTCCTCACGGAGCATCTCAGTCTGGATAATGCATCCAGATTGTGGGATGTCGTTGCCTTTGAAGGCGACAGCATTGTAGTCAGGGCTTGTGTGGCCTATTTGGTGGCCTTGGAAGGGAGACTCTTGGGAGCCAAGAACGAGGCCGAGGCCAAAGAGACGATCGGAAGGGGGTTGGAGAACATTTCAGAAGAAGATTGGATGCGGGGTGTCCGAGAAGCGGGGAAATCCTAAGATTTTCCCACGTCCACTACACCCCTTATGCGCCATGCAGATCTCCCAAGATCGTCAGGGCCACGTTGGTCCACTTCCCCCGATTTACGCACTCCTCACAAACTTTTCGGTTCTCTTGGATGCTCGTAGAGTTATCCGTGGGCATTTGTCTCTTGCTCTCACATTAGCTACCTGAGTCACACCTCCACCTTATTTTCATTTTGACGAATTCCTTTTTCTCCTCGAAACCATTCTCTTTGCACACGGCCGCTGAGAAGGGAAACCTAGGTGGCGTCTTCTCCCTGATCTTTCCAAAAGGGCGAGCGCGATCCAAATGCCGCAGTGAGAAGGGAGGTGCACAGCACCCATTCCCTGCGGTATCCTTCTTCATATCCTATTGTATTACATTATCCTCTACTTAATGTCTCAAGCATGACGATTGGATGATACTGTGTGTGTTTGGTGTTTTCTTTTAAACCCCCTAATTTGACTGGTATAGCTTTCGTTGATATTTCCAATTTTATGTCTACCAAGACATACCAGGGAGGGAAACTATTTGTATTTTGGACTTGTATATAGAAGAACCGAGTGTTGGATGCTCGAGATTAAGGTGTATAGAAGTTTGTTTCCTATCGCCATTTCTCTGCTTGACCGTGCATGTGAACAAACTCCTATATCGTATGTGTATGCAAACACAAGTTTCGCCCTACTCGTTGCTTGCCATGGAGAAACTAGCAGTGCTGTTCTAGCCACATGCTGGGTAATAGCTGATACGACTCAAGCCGGGAATGCTTTCACAAGATTGTAGTAGATGCCGGGTATCCGGTGTACATAATCCGATCACGTCGCATAGTCAAACAAACAAATTCATATTTCGTCTTGAGTTTATTTGCTCTTAATATTCCTTCTCTATTTCTACAACCGGACCCTCCCTGTTTCCCACCGAGTGCTCCATCGCCCACTCTCGAACGGCATCGAAATTCCGACACGTGTGCTGCGTGTTCAGCTCCGGCCACGGCAAGGGCTCACCGGGCAGGGTGTTGAATGTGAAGAGGCCGATGTCTGCGTTGCACTGGACGTTGAGACGCAGGATCTCCAGGCAGTGGTCCGTGTGCATGCGCAGCTCTTGGGAGTCCGCGGCCAGTCCTCCACTGACTGTCTGGTAGTGCTCCTTGTAGGTCACTTGGCGCAGCAGGTTCACGCAGTGCAGTTGGTGGAAGACTTCCAGCCCTACGCGGTACCCTTCCACGCCGGTCTTGGGGTGCGTGACTTTTAATGACGTTTCCGGCATGCCAAGCAGCTGTAGCTGGGTTCCGGATATTATCTGGTCACCCACTGCCACATTTCTTGTCAGTATTTATTTGCTGTGCGATCAATATATATTTTCAAATGGGCCTACCGTCGTAGTAAATGGCGTGCCATGCAGCATCTACTTCCAATCCGTGGCCAACATATGGAGACGCTTCTCCCATCGTCGTGTTAAACCTCACACTTTCATACTTCACAGCCGGAGCAGCAGGCGCTATATAATGGGAAAAAAACAACTATCAGTTTGGAGATTCGAGCAAGATATCTAGATAGAGAGATGGAAATATCACGTGCTTACAATATGCCGAAAATAATTCTACATGCGTCAATGTTGACAATCGATTGTAATATGCAGAGACAAACAGCGTAGATGATAACGAAAGAAGGACCACATGGACCAGCCACATCCACTTTTGATTGAACTGCCACCTGCGCCAGGATCCCGAGGCATCGCTAGCGTGGTCGTCATCTGGTAATAAGGTTGAGCCCAGGCTGTGGGTGGAGTTGGATCGTTTCCGGAAGTCAACTTCCTCCAGCTTCTCCTCGTCCTGGACGGGCTGGTACTTCGACGCCATCTTTAACTTTTTTGCCTTTTATTTGATAACGACCGTGAGGGGTAGTTCAAGGACCAATGATGGGGCGGGCTACTAAGAAAGGAAATAAGAAAAAAAAGGAATGGAAATAATGAATGGAAAGTTAAGGGTCTGAAGCGGCTTGACCAGAAGCACTTGAAGAAAGAAAGGATGAGGAAACAGAACACACACGAGAAGGGAGCATGAAGAGTATTCATGCCAATTGTGACCCCATGGGCGTTAACCTGATACGCGCCTGAGGGGTTCTGCGGCAGGACTCCCCCAGACATGAAAAGAATCCCTTGGTTGAGGATGCGACAGGAGCCTTGCAGGTGGTAGTGAACCCCCTTCCTCCAGTATCATGAAACTGACATGATGCGGGATGTCATTGGACCATCTTGGCACTGCTACGCGACGAGGTAGAAAGGGGGGTTTCGCTCGCTCACATCCGAGAAGAGTCCCATGCCAAGCAACCGTGGCACCTCAAATCACAGGCACGTAAAGTATGGAGGTCCAGGCGAATCACCTTTCCGCGTCTCAGCACCGTCCAACACCACCTACTTGAAATGATCCACCGGCCAAGGCGTCTATAACCGTGTAGCGCAAAAAAGCATATTTTCAATAGTGCAGAAATGCAGTTCGTGGAGAACCCCCTTGTCCTATTCTGCTAGTGAGAGGACCAACGGGGGCTGCTACTATTGGATAACTTGCCATGGTGAGTTAGCCTTGGCTTGGACCTGCAGTGCTGAACTCGGTAGCAATGACTTCTTAAGAAGCTACTCCCCGGAGGCTACAAAGCGTTGGTAGGGTTCCGTCTTATCCGATTATATATGTCTCTGTTTCTTGTTGCATCTGGATAATAAATTTCATTTTTCTCCTTGGCTCACCTTTTCTTTTGAGCTTTCATTCTTTCATCTGCAGCCGAAGGATAAACGTCTATTCCTATCGTCACCTCTCTTCCATTCACATTATGCGTGTCTTTTACATTACACAGATTTTGCTTCTCGGCTTAGTGGCTGCAGTACCTGCCCCTGAAGACCATCAGTCTCATGGCAGAAGGCTCATCGTAAGTTCGATACTCTGCCGTCAGTCACTTATGTGTAGGGAAGTTCTCACATAGATTTTTCAGACTTCGGAGGATGCTGAGGTTGCGCTATTTGTCCAGAATGGAGCCACAGATAAACTTATCCGCCATCATGTCCTTGCCAGGATCGACGCTCTGACAATCGAGAAAGCTAGGCGTACCAATGTTGGCCAGGACTGAGAAGATATTAGAACATGAGGATCTTTGCTTCATAAAGCCTGAGCTATCTCCAAACAGCTAGATATATTGAGTCGTCAACGGATGAAGGATCTTGGAAGAGGATACATGATTCCATTTCTGCTGCCGCACAGCGAGGTCTTTTGCTAACGGGGATTTCCTACAATCCGTTTGCAGCCCTTGGTTTGCACAAGCGAGATACCTGCGGTTCCGTGAAGGCAGGGGATCATCAAAGACCGAAGGCCAGTTAGCTGCACAGTTGATGCACATTGGAGACGGGTCCAGAGTAGTTGGGCCTTCATCGTCGTGGTAGAGACAGTATGCGGTTGAATAGTAGCCTGGAGCCCGTGGGAGCTGAAACAAAAGCCTCGATTGACTATAACTTGGCGGCTGGACCTTCCACCAGGCTCCACCGGGCCAGATTGCAGATTACAATTCCATCCTGCGAGCCCACAGAGAAGCTGCGGCAAGAATCTCTGCTAGAGTTATTGGAAAGGTTCTTGGTGTGCATTGATGCAACAGATCGAAATTCAATGCCAAAGAGGAAGATATATACGTTTCATGATTGCAGTCTAAGGATACTATATCTAATCTGCTTGAGTATGAGTACTTAACTCTCTTCATATTTATTACCCAAAGCTAGGTATTTCAAAACCTTACGCAAGTGCACCGCCGGCCCTCTTCCGAGCAATCTGTTCCAGAAGCCCTACATCGACAGGCAGATCTACCTCTGGGATAAACTTCCTCATGACCTTTTCCACATAGCTTGATGGTATTCCAGCCTTCAACGCATCAGCAATACCCATGTTCATCCTGTAGACATATTCTTCCCTCGGTTTACCGTCTGTAGTTCTCTCGCGGTCAATGTAGAGGAGCATTGGCTTCTTCTCCGGAATAGCACCGATGTTCACCCTCTTTTCCACATTCTCGAGATCAGCCGCCCAGAATTCCATGTCGTGCACCTCTTTTGTGTGTGAGTGCGGCACACCCTCGTTCTTGTCCAAACGAGCTTCATCTGCTTTCGTTAGAGTATAAACTATACCCCAGACATGCTTCTCTTCATCCTCAGGGTCGGAAGAAGAGTCGAGCTGAACTGGATTAGCAGAACCACGAGCAGTAATCATCCATCTGTAGTTGCGAAGACGGGCGACGCCAACAAACGTGGATTCTGGGCAGCGCTCGGCCATCTGTTCGAGCCAGAGATTACTTCCATAACCGAAGTAGAGGGATGTCGGGTTTGGATTGTTTGTGCTCATGACGACTAATATAGTCTGACGAGAATACAAGACAGAACCACGAAGGCGCGATATAAATCCTTTTGGCAACGCTGCGGAAAGATTTGTTGGAGGGTATGCACGAATGATATTTTTACACAAGAGACTGCAAAGCCTCTCAGACAAGATTGAATATTGAAGGCAATGATGCTCGTCTCGCAGCGGATTTCATTTTCAGAAGTATGTAAAAGAGATGAGCTGAAGATCGATCCTAAGAGCGTCTCCAATATTAAATGAGGGCATGGGGGAATACGGAGTCTTTGTTGAATCGGTGTGATTAAACGTTGGGGGCCACCCTTTAGATGATGCTGCTTAGGGAGGGGCAGGAATTGCACAATACGTGATATCAATTTCGCGAGTTTGAAAATTACAGTTTTGAATAGCAGAATTATATATCTTCAACGGTGTTTACACCAGGAACAATATGGACAACCTCTTTTATTAAAGTTACCACATTTTTATGATACTGATTTTAGCCAGGTCTGATGTTTATCCATTACGGCATTGACACTGTCTTGATCGTCCACGCCAGGCATGTCATTTCCAACAGGAAAGCCCTGGCTTGTTAGCAACCAACCCAAGCACTGGTAGCTCTTTCGAGTCACGGTTGACCCCTTCATCTCGAAAGTGCTCGCATTCTCACTCCCGGGAACTGTAGGCACGATATAGTCTCGGATGTAAATGCACTCGAGCGTCCGCAGCTTCCATTCGTTCTCCACCTTCTCCAGCCGGGACAGGAATCGACAAAGAGCTGTACAGTCGTATTCAGTGGACCCCTGAACGAATCGAATTGTGATGCTACCAGTTGATTCCGAAATGGCCCGTGATCCATTGATCTGGACCTCGACGGGTTGAACGGAATGAATTGCTGATACTCCGCCTGATGACATCTTCTCGGAGCCAGACACAAACCCGTCAACGTCGCCTGAGAACCTGCTCTAACAGTCAAGACCTGCATCAACAGGAGTTATAGTGGACTGGTGAGAAGATTTTATATGTAAATCGTATGTGGAAGGAGAAAAAGAATGTGATTACCAAGTAATATGAATCCATGTTCTTGAAGCATCCGGATGATACGAGTCTCGTAATTTCTGCCATTGGAAACTATCTCTATAGTATCTTTCTCGAACAAGGAGATCCTTGATTTCAAGCTTGTCTTGGAAGGACATTTTGGGTTATCGGGTTGTCTTTAATAATATATGTGACTTTTAGTGGAGACAAGTTGAACAGTTGTAGTATATATATTCTATGGTGCTAGATCTGCGTTCAACATAATCAATCCCCTCTTTTAACTAGCCTTGTGACTATTGATCCTATATATTTAAAGGCATCGGGATAGTCCCCTATGTGGGGAATGTGGGGTGAGATCTAGCGGGACATGCGGGGACAGGTCGGCACAGCATGCTCTACTGATAGCTGTGTCCAATAACTGAAGAGGCTTGTACGTTTTGTGGGACGTTCATTCTTATAGAATTCATGTCTGGAACATATTTATATAGAGAGTTGTAAGCCTCATACGCTGAAATAATACACGGGTCGAAGAACTGCTTTTTACAGAATTCCCCCTTCTGAGATGATGATGCCCTCCAGGTCCCTATGCTTACAGCTTCGAGATGCTTTGCTCAGATCTGTTGGCAGGATTCCCAAACACTATAATCTGATTGAGCTCAAGGGTAGCTTTAACAGACTTTGCGGCATATTCTGAGTCGCCCTGGGTAATACCCGCTTCGTTCAGATATCTTCGTGTAATGGTTAGGAAGGCAGGGTCCATATCCTGCTGTGCATCAGCCAGAAGGAGAATCCCGACAATGATATCTGCGATGTTGAACATTATCTCTCGGCCGGAAACCGTTAGGCTTTCCTGATCACCCCCCTCCAGTTGCCTTCGGAGCTTTCCCCAAGTTCCAGACAGAGATTCCTTCTCTTTGGCGAACTTGCTATCGACCCTGCTTAATGAGTTGCGAACCCAACGATCCAATGCATCCAAGACTTCGTTCCCTTGACGGCCCTTGAACACTCTCACTGTGTCAGTGGCTAACACATCTGTTGTTCCTTCCCAGATGCTCTGGACGCAGCAGTCACGGAATAACCGTGCAACATTGATGGCTTCACTCTCCGAGTTATCGAGATATCCAACACCTCCCAGGGCTTCCATGCATTCCTGTAAAGTATGAATTCCTCTCTTGGAGACGACAGCCTTAACAATAGAAGTTAATGCCCGTAGCAATAAGTCTACATCACCTTGGCTTCCAGGTTTGAGAACCTCGGCGGCTGCAGAAGCCTTGGTGGTGCTTATATTTTGATGCTCACTTATGCCCAGGAGCCAAGCCACGAAGAAAACAAAGAGATTCATGGCGTGAAGATTTCCGGTCAGCTTTGCAAGCGTGTTCATGTGCAGTGGCGAGTTCACCAATGCCACTCTACGGCCTCTTCCAGCTCCGACTTCTCTGACTCTTGTGAAGGCTCTTGCAATTCCAAGGCCACGACCGACGTAGCCAGCTGTTGTCATCGCTGTGTACAATCTTGTCATAGTCAGAACTGCACTGATCTCTTTGATACCTTGTCCCTCGTTTCCAACAAGGTAAGCACGAGTGCCTTTAAGCTCCAATTCGGCGGTTGGAAGGCTCTTGGTCCCAAACTTGTTCTTTAAGCGTGAAATTGTTATCCCATTAAGCTCCTTCTCCGGCAGGGAGCTAGGCTGCCCTTGCTGGGCAGAAGAGGCACGATACATAGGAGCAAAAAATGCGCTGAGACCCTTTGGGGTCTGGGCGAGCATGACTGTCATTGATGAATCGGTTGCTGAAGAGAACCACTTGAATCCATCAATACTCCATGGTCCTAACATTTCATCTGAAGGCGTAGATTCTTTCGGAAACGGAGCATGTGTGGCAATGGTCTCAGTTAATGAGACATCGCTGCCACCTCTGCGCTCCGTCATCCACTGTCCACTGGTCCAAGCATTCTTGGGATCTCGTGAGATTAAACGGTCAAACGCTCGCTGAAATACCCTGCGGCGGGTAGGATCCAGATGAGGCGACGAGAGGTGAGTAGCAAGCAACTTGGCAGCACCATCTTGCATCGCACTCGGACAGAGAACATTGGCACAAGATCCTACCCAGAGATAATTTCTATTTAAGAGTCAATATCATGATCACATGAATAGGCAGCGTCTCATACCGGAGCTGCTGTACCACTCTGCTGCAATCCGCATGTTCTCCTTCGTATCCAGTGGCGACGACTCTAAGTTCCAGAGCTTGTTAATACCTTGATTAGTTTTCGAGGTTCTAGACGTACCCTTGTTCGATCCCAAGGTTTTGGAGCTGTTTCCAGCCATCTGAGACGATAAGCTCGGTCTTCTTTTGTCCAAAAGAGTCTCGGCCACTGCCTCTCAAGTAAGGGGTATTGTGTTCTGCATCAGTCACCCAGTCGAGGACCTGCTTTGACACTATTTTCTGACCAAATTCCGCCAAATCCGGTGTTATGGCCTCAATAACCGGGTTCGAAAGGAAAACTGTGCGTTTCTGTAAGTTCACCAGGGGTCATGTGATATGTGAATGGAGTCTTAACTCACATCTTAAAGCACGTTGAAAACTGACATCATCGTGGAACTGGTTTGGGATGATGGGAACAGACTGAAAGAACCCTTCATTTGCGCTTGAAGGTTTGCGAAACGGTGTGGCCATGATGGGTTGTGAAAATGATGGTTATCGACGCTCTAGATCACCTATGGCGGCGTGGTCGGCTACCCCCGCATTTACCTTTCGGTAGTTATTGGTGTTCTTCTCTACAGCGTCTGAAGTGTACCAAATTCAAAATGTCTCGGGGTTATTGAATAACTTAAATGTTTCAAGCTCTAGTGTGAAGACTCAGTTTGAAGCATGATCGACGGGTCGATGCTGAGATGCTATGACCAGTAGTGCGGAGTAAGACTTTAGGTCAGAGGTCAGCGGGCGGGATTTCATGTGAATCGTCAGTCCGCAAGCCCCGGACAAGTAAAGCCGTTATTTTAAGCCGAGGTCCCACATCACAGAAGAGTGGTCTGAAGAAAGCCGTGGCATGGACATAAGGCCATAGCATCAGCTTTTAATTTTGGAAAATCAAAAGCTGGATCTGAATTATATTTCGCACTTTGAATCTAAGCTGGCATCAAAATCCGACGTAGTGGAAACAAAGTAGAGCAGTGCTGCAGCATGCATCACATACTTACTGTATGAGGGTGCCGGGGCAGGTGCCGGTGTTGAAGGAAATCGACAAGATAGGCACATCTATTCGAACAGGCATGAAATCTCTGCAGATACGTGACGATCTTCATCGCTCAATACCTTCCTTTTTACCATACACTGGTGAATTCGTTTTCAATACGGTTGGCCCTGTAACTTCGGAAAGGCCAAGTGAACAATTCCATGATTTGCCGTCCAGAGTATGGGCTGAACTTCCAGGGTGTGATTGGGCTTTCCTCGCTATTTCGAACACCTATGCACGTATCACTGCAGAGGCGTTCAGTGGGGCCTGCAATACGAACTTTGGCACTACTGCACAAGGCGTTCCTGCCTAGCCTGAAACTTTATCTTGACAAACTGCAAATAGAGCCCTTTGTCCTTGGTGGTAGGGATAAGAGAAAGGATTCGCTGATCTGGTTGCCCCACGCCCGAAATCTAATTCGCCATTGGATCCAGCCAATATCGCGCGACCGTTACTGCAGCCAGGTAAACCAAGTGATCGTGAGCAATCAACATGAGTGGTGGACCCAGAACCGCGAAGAGCTACCTCGATTTAATAGATATAGTCGATAAGTAAGTGCTGAGAAGTGGTTTTGTTTGCTTGAGGTGATCATTGATGTCGAATTGGTCCACTGACCTCTAACGATAGTTTACCATACGATTTTGATTACACAACGCTCTTCAAGCTTCTGTTACCTGACGACCCTCGGCCCCATGGTTTCATTCTGCCTTCCACGGTTTCACGAATGCCATGGTCTTCGCACTTTGTCATTGATCACAAGTCTCAAACAGTCCAGTTGTTAGACTCGTCAAATGGCCAAAGCACAGCAATCGCTTGCAATGCAGGCTTTCAGGAGACGATCAATGTTGCCATAGATACTGATGCATTCTCCCTCTTTCACGGAGAACACAGTGAGATGTACAAGATCATGGGTGCAAACCATCCCATACACTTGGAACGCTTCGCTGCACCATTGTTTGGAATTGCGACCCGCGGAGCTCACATGACAGCATATGTGCAAACGTCTTCGGGGCCGAAGATCTGGGTGCCACGGAGGAGTGCCCATTTATTCACATACCCCAACAAGCTTGATACAACTGTAGCCGGCGGAGTGAAGGCTGATCATTCGCCGTATGACTGCATCGTTGCTGAAGCCGATGAAGAAGCTTCCCTGGACAAAGACTTCGTCATGAAGCATGCAAAAGCCGTGGGAGTCATCACCTACATGTCGAAAAACATAAGGACGGGGCTGATCCACCCGGACGTTCTGTATGTCTTTGATATTGAGCTCCCTGAAAACATGGCACCAAAACCACAGGATGACGAGGTATCGGAATTCTACCTGATGGGTGTGGATGAAGTGAAACAAGCCATGTTCAACGAGGAGTTCAAGCCAAATTGTACTCTTGTTATGATCGACTTTTTCATACGACATGGGATCATTACGGAGGAGAACGAGGCGGATTACCTTGAGCTTGCAGCCCGGCTCAGAAGGAGGCTGCCTGTGCCGGTCGCTCCAGGCTACCGGGTACTGTAGTGATATTCTCACATCCGTGGCGAATGTTCTGTCTATACACAGCAGTTTATGGAAGTAAAATCAATGAAGTGGCTAGATTTATCCGCAACAGGGGGCTGGCAGGCTAAAATGGCGGGTTTCGTCTGCAATCTAACAACTGATATAACGCATAGCTACTTCAGGGACGGAAAGAATTCTTCTATTCTTATCAGAGCCGTTTGCTCTCATCACAGTATGATTCGAGATGGGATAGGCTCATCTGCGGACATGCGTCTGTTATCGAACATCGCCTGCATTTCGCGCGTGGCACCATCCGATCCCTAGGGGCTTTGGGTTCCACCACATATGACTGTGCAGGATGCGTGTTAGTCGCTTAAGGGCACGGGCTCGCTTACGGGCCGTCGAGAGATGGAGGGTCACAGTAAGACAGCCCCCTGCATAACTATCCGCCCCCCGATCCTCTTTCAACCTCCTCACTGCCCTGTTGGACCCCACCTCGTCGACGCGAATCTCTTCTGGGATTTGGTGTTGGAACTCGTACCTCATGGTCTACCGTATCTGCAGATATTGGGATGCCTCGGCATTTAAGGTTCGGTTTTCTGGGCCATGTAGGTGTCTACTACTTGGACAGGTACAATGGCTAGCCTAGACCTCGGCGCCAGTTCACCGCTAAAGTTCCCTGAAGAAGCTGCGGGTGCGCCGATCCGTCACAGAGTTAGTGGACGATCCAGTGGAGAGCGATCTCGAATCCATTAGCCAAATCCTTGCAGACAAGCCACCTGTTCCCCCTCTGCGCTAATATATTCCACCTTCTGCAGAGGGATAACACCTCCTCTTGTAACATTACACCACACTGAGGGTGACAGTTGAGCTCCCTGGAGGCTTATTTGCAGATCTGGTGGTCGTCACAAGCTAACCATGGCACAAGCAGAGAAGGTCGATTTGGTAGTGATAGGTGCTGGTATGTTGTACCTGAAGGTCACAATAACCATTACCATGGTCAATTGAGCTAACCTGTGCTTCCCTAGGCTTCAATGGCTTGGCCGCAGCGAAGACCTATATTGAACTCAACCCTAAAGCGAAGGTTGTAGTCCTTGATGCAGCGTCTTCTGTTGGTGGTGTATGGGCGGAGGAACGCTTATACCCTGGGCTGAAGTCAAATAACATGTTGGGCACATACGAGTTCAGCGACTTCCCGATGACAACTGAGAAATACGGAGTTAAACCTGGCCAATTTATACCTGGGCCTGTGCTTCATCGGTATCTGGACGATTATGCGAATCAATTTGTGGGCAGGGAGAGATTGCGACTAGAGACAAAAGTTGAAAGTGCAGAACACGTGGAAGGCGGTGGTTGGATCCTCAAGCTACTGAATGGATTCCGCGAGAATAATGCTCTTGGGCAGTCGCAAATCCATACCAAGAAGCTGATCGTTGCCAGCGGTATGACCTCGAAGGCATACACACCCAAGTTTGTTGGAAGCGAGACTTTTGGGGCTCCATTGTTTCACACTCAGGATTTCCAAAAACACGCTGATACACTGAAAACTGCCAAAAACGTTTGTGTTGTCGGCAGTGGCAAGTCTGCCTGGGATGCGGTATATGAATACGCCACCAATGGCATCGAGGTCGACTGGGTAATTCGAAGTGAGCTTATCCCATGCGTACCTTTTTGAAATTGGGTAATCTAATTTTCATCTAGAGTCTGGCCACGGCCCAACGTGGATGGCACCACCATACGTTACTCCGCTTAAGAAATGGCTGGAAAAACTTGTGCATACTCGAATGTTAACCTGGTTCAGCCCCTGCGTGTTCGGAGACGCAGATGGCTATCCTGGGACACGATCATTTTATCATGGTACTAGCATTGGCCGCTCTGTGGTTGATACCTTCTGGGGAATCCTTGGAGGTGATGTGCTTGCCTTGAATAAATATGATGCCCACCCTGAAACCAAGAAACTCAAACCGTGGTCGAATGCATTCTTTGTGGCCTCTAGTTTCTCAATCCTCAATTACCCAACAGATTTCTTTGATGTCGTCCGCAGTGGCAAAGTCCATGTTCATATTGATGAGGTCGTCTCTCTTGGTCCAAATACAGTTCATCTTGCCAGTGGTACGAAGCTTACCGTCGATGCTCTTGTGTCAGCTTCAGGCTGGAAGCATTCACCTGCTCTGCAGTTCCTTCCTTCGACAGTAGATGTCGGTCTGCCTCAGAAGTCTTCTGTAGCTGAATCGAACCCTTTGTTTGCCAAGGCTGATGAGGAAATTCTGTCACGCTTCCCTCGATTGAAAGCACAACCAAAGGCCCCTGACTTTAAGCCACTCGAGGAAACGAAAGGCGTGGAAGATCCGAAGGGCGAATCTGAAGACAATTATGGACCATATACTCTATACCGTTTCATGGTCCCCCCATCACTCGTTGGTGATCGAGATATTGCCTTCGCTGGAGCAATAATGACCTTCACTACCTCACTTATAGCCCAGGCTCAAGGTCTGTGGATATCCGCTTATTTTGCATCTGATTCATCCTCCCCTCTTCCCGTAGGGACCAAACCTGAAGATATCGAATACTCTGCCATCCTGCATAACCGCTTTGGCAAGTGGAGGTATCCACAAGGTCGCGGAGCACACTTCCCAGACATGGTCTTTGATGCGCTCCCATACATTGACCTGCTGTTGCAAGACCTGAAGCTGCAACGCTGGAGAAAAGGAGGAAACGTCGCTGAGATCTTCAGCCCGTATGGTCCGGAAGATTATAAGGGTCTTGTTGAAGAATGGCTCAAAAACAAGCAGACAGCAGCATAAGACACATTGCCGTTTGTTATTCTGGGAGTCTAGCATTTGAGTTCATCTGGATTGATTTGTTTAGATTCTGCAGAAAAAACATTTTATTTGAAGTGTCGATACCACTCTTGTGTAAATGGATTATAGCATAGCCTTGTCTGAATGTTCGCAATGTCACATTTTGCAGTTCTAATTTTTGCGAATTGTCTGATTTGCTGTAAATAGAGTCTTGTTCCACCCGTTTAGGAGAAAACACAGTTTCTCTTGAGGAATTCTTTCCGAAGCCTCGAAGATGTTCCCTTTGGTCCAATTTTTCGTGCGTCCGTTCTCTCTTTCTGTGCATGACCTCAAATGTCAAATCCCGCCTCGGCAGTCCGTCCTCACAGCTGCTTGAATGATGCCGCAACACCGCCAGTTAAGATGTGCCAGAATATGTTACATAGGAAGCTTCACCAGTTACTATTAGTCTACATAGACAATAGAGAGCAACTAATAAAGCTGATTAATATCACGGGAGCCAAAGACACGTAGACGTTGAGCCACATATACGACTCGACAAGCACGACATATTGCAGAAGGCCGGGAGCAATTTGATATCAGGTCAACTCAACATTGTGTCACTTTGGCCACTGAGGTAATACTACTGCTACCTTTATATATGACAGCAGTTACACAACTCAAGCCTATATATGTGTGTGTGCTGGTCAATTGGTGCCATTACATCACGATGTGGGTCTCGACAATGACGACGGGTTGAGGCTCCTGGAGGAGATCACTTAGCTTTGTCTGCGAAGGGCGCCCAATTAAAACAAGATGGATGACCTAACATCCACATTTCTTTAACATTTCAAGCCCATCTTTTTTTGAGGTGGTACTCAATGGGGATGTCTCTGGATCCAATAGCCTATTTCGTCTGGCGGGGGCGCCTTTTTGGGCAACTCCATGACTCAAGCGGCCAGCGCATCTTGCTTCCCCGGACGGCCTAGGTCCGGCCAAACTTCTGCTAGATGCTTCTTTCAGAGAAATTTTTTTAATAACCCACCTATTCTCTCTTCCAGCAACGATAATTGTGAGCTCTAATTAATTTTGTAAACATATCTATTTTTTGGTGAAATTGTAGCACATACCAGCTCATTTGCCGCAATTGGCCAATTGATTAGACTTATTCACGCTTACTATGGGCACCGATGCAGTAGCTCCAGCTATTCAAGAACTCCCCGCCACTTTCGCCGAGGAAAATGTTGTATCCTCGCCTCAGGACTCAGTACACGGGCTGCAAGCATCAACTCATTTTGAGCCCTTGGAATTAGCCACAACCTCGCGCTCACGAGCTGATTACGATTTCCCAGAGGGCGGGACCAAGGCTTGGCTTGTCGTATTTGGTTCATTCTGCATTATCTGCGGTACTTTTGGGCTCATCAATTCAGTAGGGTTATTCCAAGCCTATTGGCAAGAACACCAACTCGCTGCCTATAGCTCCGGCGATATAGGCTGGATCTCAGCAGTCAATGTTTTCCTTAACCTCATCCTTGGAGTGCAGACTGGACCGCTTTTCGATCGCTATGGCCCTAGAGGTTTAATTGCCGTCGGCAGCGTGGTCTATGTGGCGAGCTTAGTGCTCTTAGCTCAGTGTAGCAAGTATTGGCAATTCATGCTGGTGTATGGGATTGTGGCTGGATTGAGCTCAGCTTGCTTGACAACAACAGCTTTGTCTGTTATTGCCCACTGGTTTGAAGTTAAGAGGGGCATAGCTAGTGGGATCACCTTTGCCGGAAGCAGCCTGGGAGGTGTTGCCTTCCCACTGGTGCTGAGACCTATGTTTCAGCATCTAAGCTGGGCCTGGTCGATCCGAGTAATTTCTCTAGTGATACTGGTGCTAATGATCATTGGCAACCTATGCATCAGAGGCAGACTACCTCCAAGGAAGGGTGGTGGGGCAGTAGACCTGAAATGTTTTCTGGATGCTAGATTCTCGTGGACAACGCTAGGAGTCGCATGTAAGTTTTGATGGAAGTGCTCTACCTCCCAGCAATTACTGAGACACAATGTTTTGAACAGGCTTCGAATTCGTTCTCTTTGGATCATTGGGGTTGTTACCAACGTGGATTCTTGCCCAAGGGTTCAGTTCCCAGACCAGTTTCAATGCGATTGCCATTCTTAATGCGTAAGCTATCCTCTACCAGTAACTTATGAACCTATTCTCTGGTTCTCCTCCAGTTTGTGATATCTTGCCCTGACGCAATCTACTAACGCTGCTTAGGGGTTCGGCTCTGGGTCGCTTTTTGGCTGGGTATATATCAGATACCTGTGGGCGCTTCAATACCATGCTCATGACCATTGTGTGGTCTTTAGTGGTGACTTTCGCAATTTGGCTCCCTGTTAGCAACCATGTCGTTCTTCTCTACATTTTTGCCCCATTGTTTGGTTTTGGTAGCGGGAGTATCATCAGCATGGCACCCGTATGCATAGGCCAGCTGTGCAAGGCTGACCAGTATGGTCAATTTTACGGTACCAGCTATTCACTTGTGGCCTTCGCGTGAGCACCCCCTGATATTGATACATTTAGGAAAATAGATACTAATATTTCGAGGACCAGAACTCTTATATGCATCCCGGTAGGAGGAGAACTCATGCCAAAAATGGGGGCTGATGGGTTTGTCGCATTCTTTGGTGGCATCCTGATACTGTCCTTACTTAGTTTCTTGATGGCAAGATGGGCATGCCTGGAATACAGCTGGAAGTGGAGTGTCAAGGTCTGATTGACGGCACTGATGATTCTGTAGTCAGATCTAACGTTGATCCTGTGATCAATAGCTATTTGACCAGGCTGTAGGGGTTGCCACAGCCATATAGCTGACTAGCTGACTATTTAAAAATTACCCAACGTGAGGGACCGGACATTGGTAGAGCCCACAAATCAGTTTGCAGGGCCATGTTGTCAATACTGCTCTATTACTGGTTCATTATGGCAGAGACTAGCTGACTACTTTGGAGGTCACGGAATACTTGAGCAGGTGCTAAGTGAGTACTTGCGTCAGGGGCGCTTTAGATTCGGGAGGGTAACGGTTATACGAAATGGATGCGGGATCGAGCCTCTGAAAGCCGGGTAGTTTTAGTACTGCACTAAGAGATCATATTAACAAGTGAGACTATGTCTGAGACGGAATCTTCGGGCATAGTACCAATAAGATAGCACAAATAGTGCATTGTTTCCCACATTCACACTGATGCGGTGATCTCTACGGAAGGCCATAGTTATAGCAGTCCGTTAGCTACTATACCCTAGCATCCTGCAAAACGCCGGACCGTAAGCTCTATTTCAAATCAAAGACTAATTACCATGAGCGAGTAGCATACTATTATGGGAAAGCGTGGTAATCACGGCTCTCGTCACACCACACAGCCTTGGCTTGAAGATGGGGCCGACATTCTGCTCGGATGTACAATAAACTGCCGCATCCGGTGCCGCCTTTTTGCCCACTTTCAATATGAGTAAGACAATACGACATCTATTCGCCTGTTACAAAGCGGCAGGAGCGGATGTGCGGGATGAAGCGCAGACCGCCGTAACACGCCAGGATCCGAGTATGGACGGGGTCATAATGCTCCATTATTACTGTCCTCTCTCGTTTGTAGCTTTCTCGCTTTTGGGTGGTGTTGGTCTCTTGCTATAGCCAATCTGGTAGAGATCTCGATATCTTGTACTATCCTGGTAAGTTTGCTACTAATTAATGCCTGCAAAGCCAAGCATAACGATCGGTTCCACTATACTGGGAAGTTGCTCGGCCTGAGTTGTGACCCTGACAGAACCGCCATCGTCTTAGCCGTTGCAATCTCATCATGGTACATCCACTAGAGCCGCTAATAAGGCGGGAAGGAAGCTACAGAAATGCATGCCTTGTTCTAAAGAAGGTCCGTGTCTCTTCGGCCTTCAATCATGTATCAATTCCGCTAATGGTCTACTTGGCCGAACTCCCCGGAAGACCTCCTTTGAACCATGCACCACCATCCCTGTTTTCTCTCTACATATCCTTGAGTATTTATGTAGCAATTAGATGGTTACATGTAAGAGCTATGAATTGACCTGGCATCTCGCAAAGTAATGAAGAATAGCGGAACCAGGATCTAGGATGGGAACATCCCATAGCCCCCAACAGGTGCTTCATGCACTGGATGCTAGAAAAGAAGCCAGTTTTCTTTATATAACTTTGATACCTTGAGAGGTATCAAGTTTTTTACAACTGTGCTTACCATAATTGAAACGTTTGTCACTTTATTCGGGCCAATTGTTGAACAGCCATGTTTTCTGGTATCCGGTTGGGGAATACGCTTTTGTCCCTGTTGACATCAGTGTCGCTTTTAAGTGGTTTCGGCTCTTCAATCCCTATTGTGGATGTAGACAGCCTCCCTAGCTTTCTGGAGAGGTTGGTATCTGAAACCTATCCAGATCTTCGGGCCATCTCTGTGGAGATCTGGAATAACCCTGAAGTTGGTCGCAACGAGAGCTTTGCACATAATGTAACTGTCGACTTCTTCAACAAACATGGGGGTTTTCAGGTGTTCCCTACGATTCTTAAGTCTCTACCGACAGCATGGAAGATCGAATTCTCTCACCGTCCTGCTCATTGGCCAAAAGATGCCTCCCTGCCTACCATTGGGTTTATATCAGAATATGATGCCCTGGAAGGGATTGGCCATGCTTGTGGCCACAACCACATATGGCTCCAAGGCGTTTACGCCGCGAGCCTTACACGACAAGCTCTTATTCATTATGATATCCCTGCTCACATCGTCCTTGTTGGAACCCCAGATGAAGAAGAATCTTGCGGGAAACATACGTTATTCGAAGCTGGCATTTTCGAGGAGAGCTTAGTCTGGCTTATGGCTCACCCTACTATAGCCAATGCGGTACAGCCAATGTCATCTCGAGAAAATATTGTCACTCGTATTATCAAGGATACGCACTTTGAGGCCGTCAAAGCAGTCTACAATATCCTTGTTCCCATAAAAAATTTAACTACATTCAATCTGCTGCCAGGTACCAGCTCCACTGCAGCAATTATCGAGGATGTTGGGATGTTCGTTTGCAATGTTGTTCAGGCAGATATTGCTCTTGGTGTAGTAGGTGCTAGCATCACTACCGTCAATGACACTATCAATGCCATCAAATCTGCGAATTCAGGCTATGCGACTACTAATTTCACTCTTGCTACGGATCCAAATATGGAGGGCGGAGTGGCAATTATGTTTGATGGCAATGCTGGCCACGCAGCATCAAACAATTTGGGCGCGCTTGATCTCTCCGTCGATACTTTCCAAGCACTCAATGCCTCTAATCCTGATTTGGAGTTTTATTTGCCAGACAACACTACATCGTCTGAACTCGATTTTACAGTTGACTGCCGAACTCGGTATACCACTGACCTTAATGGTCTGGTGGATTTCGTACTTGGCTTTATCCCCACGAAGAACGTTACTACTGATGTGATCTATCCTGCTCTTGAGCCTGACCCATTCTTGGGTCCGTTGTTTGTGGATACAATTGCTTTGCCCCAGTATGGATCGCAGGATTGGCCCATTTCAACCATCGCACCTGCCGCTACAGATGCTTCTTGGGTCCAACTTGCAAAGCTTGGACAGAACCACACCCTTGAGAGTGTGCATAAGGGCGTTCTCCACGCTAACTATAATATCTGTAACATTAGTGTGTGTGCATTCAATCATGAGCCTGGCTTCAGGTTGCTTGCTGGAATGGACTTTGCCTATGAGCAGACTGAAATCATTGGTCGAGCCATTGCACAAGTTGCCGTTGAACTTCTCAATGACCCAGAGCTGATGGCTGGAGCTACCAAGAACATCCATGCAGGCCCGCATCTAAAGACCTAAAGAGAAAGGCAGACGAACTCTCCTAGCTAATGATCAGTTATTAGACTCAAAATCATGTAGATACGCGTGAAGCATAAATTACTCAAAGAAATATCTCCTATAGCAAATCAATGGCAGCATCAGACTCTTGAGGGTTCCTTCATTGATTCATTATATGCAACAATCTGGCCGCAAACAAAATTGATTAAAATTTCCCTTAGTTTCTAGGTTTATACGCGAAATTACTTTGCCTATCATAGTCTATTAAAATCTGAAGATGCAATTTGCCCGACCTGTGCCAACCAAGTCAGCCTTGCTGTATCATCGCCGTACGCCACTTGGAAGTTACTGCGCCTTCGCCAAGAACCACAGCCTAGTCGGCCTCATCCAATCTGCGCAGGGTATGAAGAACAATAGTTCTTCACACCTCCGACGAGGCAGATCAATCGAGATATTCACATGAAAATAAATTAGAGGCGGCGGAGTAACATTAATATCACGTGTCGCAGGAAGTCGACTGTCTTATAATGAAAAGCCTGGCCCGCTTATGTAGACTTATATCTAGATATCTGTAGGGCTGGAAGTTCTCCTATCAAGTCAACATCAGGCATTTGCGGATAATGATGACGGCGCAGGTTAACGCAACAATCTGTGTATCGCCATTGTCTCCGAACTATCTTCTCTTCCATCGCTATGTATATTACATATCGCTTCTGCTACCTCTTCTATACGTTTCCGGAACCTCATCCTCACAGGATCATCCAAGTATAACCACACCACCACTAATCAAAGCATCCTATGCCTATGCTCTTACGTACTCCGGTACCGCATCGCTGTATGCTATTTTGCTCCTGGCTTCTCCACTAAGTCTTGATTCACAACCCATTAACTTGGATATCTTTGCGGTCTGGACAGTATTAAGCTCTGCTGGCATAGCACTCCTTATCTTTTTGGAATGGGACCCAATTCTTCAAGATGATAAGAGTGGAAAGAAAGCCCGGCCAATATTCAGAATATGGGGCGTGTGGATCGCGATCGGAGCTGTATGCATCCTTGTGGCATTGGTGAAGATAAATCCAGGAGCTGGAGATCTAATGGCATCTGATACGACGCAGCAATCCACCTGCCTTGCTCTATCGCAATATCAACAGCTTAGGTTCCGGTTACGAGCTTCCGACGATGTGGTGGTGAGAAACTACGATAGGATACTTGGAGCGTCCTACGGTCGTCTTACGCATACTGCTGCACCACTGGCGTTCGTAGTGCTATTTTTTGGCTTCATATCTTCCGTTGTTACTGTTTGGCCAGCTGGAGAAAAGGATAAACCATCAACTTATGCGTGCTTTTGCGTATCTTCCGATTCGGAAGAGTTCTCTCTCGTTTCTGCCATCCGCAGTGGCTACCTCCAGGCACGATGGGGGGCGCTTGTCTGTGCTCCGGTGTTCTTTGTCGCTACTGTGGTTTTGAATGAGAACTACCTACTCAAAGGTTGGCAAGGGGATGATGGTATGCCGAGCGAAGAAAAGACATATGAAATTGGGCAGTGGGGTTTGATCGTAAGCATGTCCTTAGTTACGGCCGCAGCATTAGTAAATTGGATTATAGGGAGAATATGGAGAAAGGCTCAAGAGTCCGGCATTGTCTGTGAGATGTAACTGAAATCCATAGAGCTAGTGTATTATATGTAGTAACAATAATAGCTTGAATGTGTTGTGGTATTTGCAGATGGCAACAACGTGAAGATAAAGCTGTCTTTGCAGTAGCCTAGCCTCGGTTGTAACTAAAATTAGGTAGTCTAACTGCTAACTATACTTAGAGCAAGCTGCACTTACAGAAGAGTATCAAATCGATCCATTGCTTCATGCGCCTCAATCTACGGTAGAATGCACTCAAAAACTCTCCGCGAATTGGAATTCTTGGAATTCTGGTTGAAAGATTGGGGAATGGTATCTAGATCACTCGAAATTCAGAAAGAGATATTCAATATTGCGGACAAGCTGGAAAGAGATAATACTGAATTCTGATTAAGTTATATTCTAGCAAATTGTTTCCTTAAGACAGCGATGCTTTGTGTTCTAAGTCAATGTATTTCAATAATGTTGCCACCCGTTATAAAAGTATTAAGCAACATTAAGCAATATTTGCGCCACTGCATCGGGCATGTTTAAAAATGGACTATGTCCCGCGTCAAGCGACTCAATTGTATCCATAGCGTTGGGGGCTATATCTCTTGCATGATCAATCATTGCTCTCTGAACATTAATTGGGATAGCCTGATCCTTCTCGCACAAAATATATGCAGTTGGGATGTCATTATATGGAACATAAGTGAGCGGTGATTTGAAAGAGCCATACGAATGATATCCAAGGCGCTTAGCATGTGCCGTTGCCAAATCAGAGGGTATGTCGTTAAAGAATTTGAATTTGGCATTGGGGATAGTAATAAAGACGCGGTCACCCTGAGAGAATGTGAGTAGGTTTATAGAAGGCCGTTAGCCCTGGGACTAAAGGAAGATCTACCTGGACATCCCACCAATCTGCCGGCTTGTTATTCCTTCGACTGTGCAAGGTATCACCCTTTTGAAGAGCAAAAGAAGCCATGAAGACAAGCCTTTTCACTTTTCCCTTTCCTTCTCCTGCATTTTGGGCAAAGTATTTCATGGCTTCAGAGGAAGGGATACCACCATAGCTATGGGCGACCACTACCACATCGTTCCCTTTGTCGATAATACTCTGAACCTTCTCTCGAATGGCCTGGACGTCAGGTTCAAAAGTTTCAGGCGGGGGCTCAGTACTAACTGAGGGAAGGGTGATATGATGGGCAGTATAGCCAGTTTTAGAAAGTGCATCAACCAGATCGTCATAACATTCTCCGAAATGCCATGCCCCGGGAATTAGGACAAATTCGGTCTTAGGCATGATGGGAAGCTTTGTTGACGGTTGAACTTTTGGAGCGTTAAGAGAACCCCGAGATTCAAATCCTTAAAAAGAGATGGGTCTATGGATTAAGGTATAATGTCACTGCACCACTTCAGATCCGAATCTTTTGCAATGTTTGATCAAGTTCAACTCCTCAGGAACTGTCGGAGTATACTAAGGGAGTCTCATCTCTATCTCCCCGCATAATCCTGGCATTCAGGGTTAGGGAGAGTGGATCCGGTATGAGCCCTCGGGAACGTTCCCGTAGGTCTGGGGAAGCCGTTGATTACCATACGGTAACAAATCACAGGTTAGGATTGTCGGGAAATAATTCTCTCGCTCCGAAATACCATCTCCTCTTGTGATGCCGACGTATCACCTAGTTTAGCCATTCAAAGATTTAGAACGAGCTTCGTTGCACTGCAAATATCGTCCTAACTAGCATTTAGGTACGTCTTGTGGTCGGTTTTGCAATATGTAAGCTATTATTTAACTCGACTTACCTTCACATCATCTGTAAGTAGTTACGATTCGACAATGCGGCTGTTTTACAGGGCGACGACTCGGAGAAGATATTATCACATATTTTGGCGCATGTGAAATGTACCTGAATAGAACATGAATAACTCTGATAATATTGTAAGGTCTAATATCGTAAGCTGCGATGGTATAAGAAGGTCGCAGCGTTCCGACAACTCACGATATGTCGAATAAACTCACCCTAGTCCACAAAAGTGTGCTGGCTAATAGCTCCGATTAAAAATTGAGTGCTCTCTAGTTGCCTATTCATGTTGTCCTTGGAGAACTCCGCCTACCCTAACCACGGTTATCGACTGACTACCTAATGATCTGCCACCCGTTCAGTAATCACTGACTCTTTGAGAATTATTGCAACCATTTAGCATTTTCTGAGCCTATAAGGATGGTAGTTCCGACAGATAGAAGATCAGTCAACACATATTGATAATTTTAGGCATATCGTAGAATAGAATAATATTTTAAAATAACCCTTCATGATATGCATATATACGAATCTCATAAAACTATCCTTGGCCGACGATGTAAGTTTAAATCGACATATTGGTAGAGTCGGAGAGATACGTGATGTACAACAGCAAATGGTGATCTATGGCTCTAGCAATGTGATCCACACACTGATTCGGGAATTCCTCTCTATTGGAAGATAAGTCTAGCTCTCGCATTACGGTCTACCAGCATCTGGTGATCTAATGATTATATACAGCGAGCAATTGTGCTGTTAATGAAGTTGGCCATCATCGTGTTTCGTACTTTCCCAGATATCCTTGTATACATCACGGCCGTTTTGTAGACTCTCAATATGCTGGATGGTTCTATCAGCGCAGTCAGAGCTAATAGGAGCTCGTACATATGCTGTCTTGATAAGCTGATGCTTCCCCTTCGCAAGCCCGGAATCAGTGACAACCTCAAATATTGCCCGAGCGCCCTTATCAGCGCTGTTTGCTGACCTGTGAGGGGAGTTTGGATCGGCGAAAAAGCGTAGAGTCGCCCCCAACTCCGTATTTTCGTAACATGGAGAGCATGGTTTCTTTGGGAATACAAGCGCATTTTGCATGTTTGTTGTGAACGCACCAGGTTGAATTATGAAAGTGCGAATTCCGAAAGGCTGGATCTCTGCTGCAAGGGTTTGAGTCATCCCTATCACAGGTTATCATCCAAACTCCAAAGTTATATATGATGGTAGCCACCTTCGAGAGCCCACTTGGAGGCGGCATACATGCCCATTGTTGGCCTAGCCCCCAAACCTGCTGCACTCGAGATATTAACAATTGTACCTTCCTTCTGCTCTCGCATAATGGGCAGGACCGCATGTATGAGTTTCAATGGACCAAGAAAGTTTGTGTCCATTTGAGTTTGCGCCTCATCAAGACTAAAATATTAGAGTAATCAGTATAGATATTCAACTCCGTCTGCTTAGAGACATCACATTTACCTTATATCCTCAATGGCTCCAAGGATACCGTAGCCTGCATTATTAACAAGTACGTCAATGCTTCCGAGCCTCTTCCGGCCTTCCTCCACCACTTCTTTAAGCTTTTCAGCATCTGCAGTTACATCCAATGGCAACCAAATGCCGCCTAGTTCCTCAACTTGCTTCGCCAGGTCCGGTGTCCTGGATGGATTGCGGGAAGTTGCTATCACCTTGTGGCCTGCTTTAAGAACATGGAGGGCAAGAGCTGTACCTAAGCCCGAGGACGAGCCCGTTATGAGCCAAACTAGTGATCTAGGAACTGAAGTCATGGCTCTGATAAGTTCTTATAAGATGATTGTGGAGAGATTGATTATCAGTTGAAGGAATGATGGACTTCGACAATAGCAACACCGCCGAGTAAAGGTTAGGGGGAGGAATATATAGATTTTGGGTCTCCATTACTGACGGATTTATCCTCGGCGAAAGGAAATAGTCATCAATTGAAACGATATAAACATTGCAAACTGTCTAGGGGTCTTTGGTTCCTTAATCAGGCGATTTGATTATTTCACTTTTTGTGTCACTATATTCACCCCTTCCGATATGTGATATTAGTGGTACTATGCCAGATTTTTACAATATTGTTGGCAATTTGAAATCAAGAGGGTGTGACCTTAAGGAATTGAGGGTGAAAAGAATAAGTAATGAAAACAGATATTATACTGGAGTCTGTGTACATTTAGTGAAGTTTGTTTCAGTGAAAGAGCTTAATTCCTTTAAACTCCGGATCGCTAGTGGAGGACGAGAGCCTATCAGAACGCTCCTGTCAGCTGGTTGCGTCAATGCAGTCGACCTCCATTGCTTAGAAAACACGGAGGCAAATACATCATACCAATTGAAGATGTATTGGATGTTGGTAAACAAATACCTTGGCATTTTTGGCTTGAAGAATATTATTTCTTAGAATGGCTCTCCCAATTTGTTCTGTACAGAACCGCCGATCTTCCTGAAAAAGAAACAAGACCTACATAGAATTCGAATTTGGTTGTTATGATTAGTGGCATTTAATATGGAATCTGTGTGACAATCTACTTTGGGTTCATGAGCGTCGGAGTGATATAGTACAAAATAGCGGGAACATGCATAGTTGGCCCGAACTGCCCGTGCCTGAATTAGCATCCTCTAAATTACCCTTATCGATCTATATTAGTCAGCAGCACTTTACGCGTTGAGTCGCGTCTTCCCATAACTATCCATCCACCCTTTAAGTGGATGATAACTCTCATCCCGCATGAAACATGGCAAAGGAATCCAAACCACAAGCAAAGTTTCAGCAATCAATATCCAGTTTCTTTACCCGAAAAACCGTGAATGGTGCGGCGAAGCCACAAGAAAGTGCGGTCTCAGTGACGTCGCCGAATGCCTCTGCTCTGGCAGATGAGGATCTCTATGGAGCGGAGAGTGATGGCATCGACAACAAAGCCGAAGATGGCAAAAGCACATCTATATTGCCATCTAGGGGTTCGAAGAGAGCATTGACCGAAGATTGGCAAGGCGGCAACGGTACTGTGGATGGTAGACCAGGAAAACGAGCCAAGAGCGCTGAAGGAGAGAAAACGCCCTCGAATTCCGGGCAAGATGGAAAGCGTGAAAGTGGATTAGATAAATCGTCGACAAATAGCCCTCGAACGAACCGTTATTTCTACGGATCGAGCCAGAACGAGGATGCATTAGATCAAGAGGCCATCAGGGCAAAGGAAAGACTACACATGAAGTTTGTGAAGAAACTAGGCAATCCGGATAGCATGGTTCGACTCAGAAGCAAGAACATACAAGCTACAGACGAGACTGGAGATGCGGATGCTGAGCAAGAGGGCGGAGAAGAGGAAGAAGAAGAAGCTGCTCCTTCCAGAGCCAAAAAGAAGGGTGCCAAAACCGGAAAATTAACGCCGTTTGAACTTCAAATGCTGGAGATTAAGAGAAAACACATGGATACCCTCCTGATTATAGAAGTTGGTTACAAATTTATGTTTTATGGAGCAGATGCAAAGGTAGCAGCAAAGGAACTGGGGCTTGTGTGTATCCCGGGGAAAATGCGATTTGATGAACGTGAGTTAGAGGATTACTCAAGTACCTCCGATTTTGCTGCTGACCTCTCTAGATCCGTCTGAAGCACATCTCGACCGTTTTGCAACTGCAAGTATCCCTGTACATCGACTACACGTGCACGCCAAACGACTTGTTACTGCTGGATATAAAATTGGCATTGTGAGGCAAATTGAGACCGCTGCTTTGAAGAAGGCCGGAGATAATCGAAATACCCCGTTCATACGTAAACTCACCAATGTCTATACGAAAAGCACCTACATTGACGATATTGATGGACTCGATCAGCCCGCAGATGCACCTGCCGGTGGTGCTCCAGCGACAGGCTATCTGCTATGTATTACGGAGACAAAGGCAAAAGGTTGGGGTACGGATGAGAAAGTTGATGTTGGCATCTTAGCGGTCCAGCCGGCGACCGGAGATATCATTTATGACAATTTCGAAGACGGGTTCATGCGAAGTGAGATAGAAACAAGACTATTGCATATCGCCCCTTGCGAGTTCCTTATTGTTGGTGAGCTCACAAAGGCGACAGAGAAACTTGTTCAACATCTTTCCGGAGGTAGTACAAACGTATTCAGTGATCGGATACGGGTGGAAAGAACTGAAAAACCAAAGACAATGGCAGCAACAGCATACTCCCATGTCTCACAGTTCTATGCGGATAAACTAGATGAACAATCGAAGGACAGCGAGAAGAAGAGTAACCTGCTTGAAAAGATACTCAATCTTCCTGAGTCTGTCATGGTGTGCTTATCTGCCATGATCACTCACATGACTGAGTACGGGCTAGAACATGTTTTCGACCTGACTAAATATTTCCAGTCGTTCAGTGCTCGATCACATATGCTACTGAACGGAAATACCCTTACAAGTCTGGAAATTTACAGGAACCAAACTGATTATTCTGAGCAAGGAAGTCTATTCTGGACAGTGGACAAGACGCAAACTCTATTTGGTAAGCGGCTACTTCGCAAATGGATTGGTAGGCCTTTACTGGATAAAGATCGCCTAGAAGAGAGAGTCGCCGCTGTGGAGGAGCTGAAAGATGGTGCTCAATCTATGCGAGTAGATCAGCTGCGTTCATTATTACGCAGCATAAAGTCTGACCTTGAGCGTAACCTCCTTCGGATTTACTACGGCAAATGCTCCCGGCCTGAGTTGTTGGTAACACTACAGACGATGCAGCGAGTAGCAAATGAATATGCCCATGTCAAATCACCACCAGAGGCCGGATTTAAGTCGGTTCTACTTAACGAAGCTATAGCGTCACTTCCGACGATTGGGGACGCAGTATTATCTTTCCTTGACAGAATTCAAGCGGAAGCAGCAAAGCATGACGACAAGTATGCCTTCTTCCGCGAAGACTTCGAGACTAGTGCTATAACAGATCACAAGCTTGGCATTGCAGCTGTGGAGCAAGAATTAGATGCTCATCGAAAAGAAGCCGCTGCAACAATATCGAAATCAACGCCGGTAACATACGTCACTGTGTCTGGCATCGAATATTTAATAGAGGTTGGGAACTCGGAGCTTAAAAAGGTGCCGGCTTCCTGGGTCAAAATCAGTGGGACGAAGAAACTCTCTCGCTTCCATACTCCAGCCGTAATTCGCATGCTCCGCGAGAGGGACCAGCATAAGGAGTCACTTTCTGCAGCTTGCGATGCTGCCTTCCGTTCTCTACTCTCCGAGATAAGCACCCATTATGCCTTATTCAGGGACAGTATCTCAAATCTCGCGACACTAGATTGTCTCCTCTCCCTTGCGGCAGTTGCCTCACTCCCAGGCTATACAAAACCCACGTTTACAGAGTCCACTGAAATATCAGTAGTTGGCGGGCGTCACCCAATGGTAGAGCAAATTCTGTCAACATCATATATTCCCAACGACACGAAGCTCTCTAATGAAGAACTACATACCCGAGCTCTTCTTATCACGGGCCCAAACATGGGCGGAAAGTCTTCATATGTGAGGCAAGTAGCTCTGATCTGTATTCTTGCGCAAATAGGATCATATGTTCCTGCAGAATCGGCTCGTCTCGGTTTACTAGATGGGATATACACCAGGATGGGTGCATTTGACTCACTATTCACGAATCAATCTACTTTTATGGTCGAGCTATCTGAGACATCTTCCATTCTAAAGAGTGCCACTCCTCGTTCCCTGGTGATCCTGGATGAACTAGGTAGAGGGACTAGCACTCATGATGGTGTAGCTATTGCTTCAGCAGTTCTAGATTGGGTGGTCCGAGAAACCAAGTGTCTCTGTCTTTTTATCACGCATTATCAAACACTCTCTACTGCGGCACAGGGATTTAGTAAGGGAGGCGAATTAAAGAATGTGCATATGAAATTTACAGCTGAGCGCGATGGTAAAGCTATTGACGATGAGGATGCGGTAGGTGCAGGAGTTGATGATGAAATAACATTCTTGTACGAAGTAGGTGAGGGAGTAGCGCATCGATCGTATGGACTTAATGTTGCAAGGCTAGCAAAAATTCCTAAATCGGTTCTTGATACCGCGGCGAGCAAATCAAGAGAGATGGAAATGGACGTCAAGCAAAAGAAGCTCGTTGGTCTCTCAAAGATAATGAGTGATGTATTGCAGACAGATGCGGACCAGCTAAACCAGCTGATTTCTGGCATCGAGCAGCTATAATGTTAACGAATGTATAATAATAGTCATGGACATCTAATAATATGTCTTTGGAACCATCATTTGATCCAGTGGTCTTGCGTAAGCATATCGCATAAGAGGTCATCAATGATAAACATTGGACTCTGTTTTGAACAGTATGGTCCTTTGCCGGGCCACCATCACGATGTATAATCCACCCACATCGATTTCATATCCACGATATCGATAAACTTCAGAAGAGTACTAGCAAATGCTATACAACTACTTTCTATTCTTGCTGTCATTGAAGCGCTCGCTAAGAGCAGTAGCAGAGCTTTTGGTTTCCGCATCAGTTGCACAAAATATCTCTTGTAATGTGGAATTCAACTCGTCGCCCGTGGTATTGCCATTGGTGTAATTCTTGAAGATGGACGAGTGGAGATCTGGTTGTGTTTGGTAATAAAGGGGATTGAAACGAATGTCAAAGAAATTTGACAAGTCCGATTTTTGGAAGGCATCATGTCGAGATGTCTTGGTTTCCTTGCTATTCCTTTCTGATGGATCTTGCTTAACATATTGAGGCAAATAGTGTCGAGGTGCATCAGTTAGCTCCGTTGGTAAGCCATCATAAGAGAATCCAAATCTATATTGAGGTAAGCTGAATTGCTCTCGGAGATTTTCGCTAGAACTCACTCTTGATGGTCAAGTGGACTCTCTTTGTCCCATAATAAAGGTTAATCTCAGACTTTTCACTACCAGAAATGATAAACGTTACCTGAATTTGGCAAATCTCGAAAAATGCTGAACTCCCTTTTACGCTCCGTTGCCCCAATTGTTATGTTAAACTCCTCGATCTCGGATATTGCGACATTGGTCTTACTTCTGCCAGTTCGAACAGTTGAATCCATGACCCGTGATTCCATCCATGCGCTTCTTGTCCTGTCCCTACCGTCGTCTTCATCACAGTATCTGCGGTTATCCTCAGCAAAGCTCGGCTTTCTGCCATTTATCGTTCTAATGAGGGGAAGATTCCTGTCTATATCTTCAAGGGGCTTTCGAGCTTTGCGTTTCTTTATCATATCGTCCTTTTTCTTTAGCTATTGTCCATTAGAGTGCATTCAATTAATAACTCCCATTTTAACAAAAGACTAATGATAATGATGCTCAGAGCACCCCGGCAGTGACCTCATTCCCCAGGCATAGAGAACAGCGAAGTAATTTATAAAGTAAGGAGCCAATAATTTGAGAAGAAGAGAATACTTTCCGTTTACGTACCGGACTATTTTCTGTTGACAGTGGACCGAAGAGATCTCGAGTGCTCAAGAGGCTTCCTTCAGAGTCATATACACATACAACTGGCTGAATTTCAGCTGAGTTAGCCATCATCCGTTCAAAAACGGAATCGTCCTTTCGTTGATTTCTGGTTCTCCTCATTTCCACTGTAGCTGAATCAAACAAGCCCATCCCGGGCCAGACATTATCTCCTTTCAACTGGTTGTCAGCCGCACGTTGTTCGACTTGTGACCCATGCTTTATTATGCAATCCTTCTGAGTTACGTTTCTGTTAAAGGTAACAATTGTCAACCTTTAGAAAGGTGGGAGTATCATGGCACAAGCTTACTCTGTGAGGGAGTCATTTCTAGAGATGGTTTCCCTACTGTACAAGTCACCGGGTTGATTTTCATTAGGCATCGTAGATAGATGAGTTCTGGTATCTACGTCCTCACATAGGACAGGCTGACCAACTGAAAGAGTGGGCCAAAGATACATTTGGGGGCGTGATATCTTGGTTGCTGGAACATGATTGCGACATTCAAGGACAATTTCCTTGTCTTTCTGTATCTAAGTTGATGTTCGTGAGCCAGGAGCTCCACAGGAGAAATTCAGGAACCCAGTGATATAGCTAGTGTATTGTCAACATACATGCGTAGTGGAAGATCTTTTCTTCCTTGTTGTTTTCTTTTGCTCCTTAAGTGCAAGGCGCTCCGAAAGACGAGCATCAAGGTTGTTTTCATGATACCATTGATCAAAAGTATTAAGCCTTTCCTTTGCTATTAAATCGGATTGAGGGCGTATCTGGAGTTTGAATCGATTTGATAGATGAGCTTTCGAAGATAGATGGGTCAAGAGATGGGAGATGTCAGAAAACCGAGGCGTTGTAGGACACAGGCTGCAGAGCAGCAGCATTGACCCATCCAACGTAGACATGCTTTGACATCTATAAGGGGAACATTAGTAGCTGTTCGAAGTATACATCGACTTACACTGCTGTTGACACTGCTTTTGTGGTAAATCTTCATGAATTCTCCTACGATTCCTGTATTCAGGGAATGGCTGAATCAATGATGTTGAAGGCAACTGAGATATTAATAATTGGATCTGCGTTGTGGAAGATAATCGAGATTGAAGATGCAACCAGTATAAGTATGCTAGTTCCAAGATGGCTACGTATAAAAACAATTGGTAGTGAGCTCACCTGTTGACACCGTTCTATCCTCACACGAGAGAATATAACCGACAATCTGAGAATAAGCAATCCTTGTAGCAAAATAGAAATAGAGTAGTATACGTAGCTCCGGCGAAGAAATTGAGAGCAGTAGTACGTTCCTTGAATTATATAAAAAGCGAAGGGTAATGGACGACAAAATCTAGGTAGGTGGCTAGGCAGGTGCATTAATGCTCCGTCGGGAAGGCACAACAGAGAATAGGGCATCCATGACGTGATGGACCCTACAATCCAAAAAAATTTTCAAACAACTTGAGGCGTTTAGAGCTAATAAAGCACATGGTCTCTAACTACATGTCTATACGACCAAACATCTGCGAATTAATGTCAGGATAACCGTCAAAACAATGGCAGTTAACTAGTTCTGCCACATGGCATGGTACCTTGGCTCCTACCCAAACAATCCGCGAGAAAAACTTAATGAACCAAGCATGTATAGCTAATGTTCTCATCTGGAACTCTGCAGGACTATATCTGTAGGCGCATAGATGATGAGCAGACCACTATTAAGAAGCGATAGCCTTCTAACATCTTCACCCACCTATATATTAGGCGATTAGGCCAAATACACAAGGGCTCCCTCTTCTCCTGCCTTGTATCCTCGAACCACGGTTTGTCGGTAATAGGTTATTAGATGGCAGGAGATTTCTATCTTCTGGGAATTTCATTGGGTGTTCGGGCAGGAAAACACAGCTAAACCATGAAACAAACTGAACTTACGCTCATACTTAGCGGGCTCCATGGTCGGCAGCTTAGCCGCAATGGTGATCTATTTCGATCCGATCAATTTCTCAATGACTTTCTGTGGCATACAGCTGCAATTGTCAGAGTTGTCACGAGGGACTAACAACAGATACTTACTATGTAGCATTAACCTTGACCAGCCCAGGATACCCCAACAAACTTAACCCCGCAAGACCAAAGTGCGTGTGGAACACATCCACCATGTCTCCGGGCCTGTCAGCGAAGCCTCCCATTTCAGTATCCTGACATTTCAATATAAAGGTAGTAAGTTTCTCAGCATCGATCCAATGCAATCTGCCGATGATACTCAAACTGCTCAAAACCCACCAGCTGTAACAAACGTCTTCCAGTTTTTCGGGTCGTCCATTCAATCCACCTCCAGCAACTTGACGTTCACTTAGCCAACTCCCAAGCTTGTCCTTATCGATCACATCAAGACGTCCAGCAACTGACAATGCTGCAACGCATGCAAAGATTTGGCCAGAGTGAGACTCTGCTCCGGGGCTGCTCCCATACCCACCGTCAAAATTAGTACAAGAAACAATATAATCCACGGCTTTATTAACGTCAACAAGATGCAAAAGATTCAGAAGAGAGAGACCATTCAGAGCGATGTAGAGGAATCTAGTGTCTTCTTCCCCCCATTCGTCTCCTGCGAAGGTTCCTGTATCCTTGTTTTGGAGACTAGCAAAGTACTGGCCAACCTGCTCTCGACCCTTTCCCTTTCCTCGTCGGTCCAATTCATCTAGTGCATCTATTGTTGCGAGAACCTGTATTGCGCTCAAGGTGTAGGAGATGTGGGCGTCATGGCCGGGTGCAGCACCAAAGCCACCATTTTCGTGCTGACACGATAGAACGAACTCGATTGTCTCGTCTCTCGGCAGAGCATCTGGTCGACCAAGATGGTGAAGAGCCGTCAGCCCCCAGTAAAGACCATTCAATCGTAGATGCTCTGTTAGCCAGTATTCCAGTTCATCTCGACGCTACTGGCGGTCAGCACCGAGAACCAAACTTGCTGGGGAGAGAGGAGGGTACAGTGTCCAAGCTTTGTATGTATTTGACATGAGCTTCAACCGCCAGATGGTGTTCCGGTGCCGAACTTCCCAGATTACCCCCTCCTGCCCGACCAGGACCTGATACGAGAGACATTTGGTGGCTGTTGAAGGGAGAGTCAATCCGCCGTCGTCTAAAATATTGCGCTTCCAGGCATTCAAAAGTCGTGATTCGACATCTGACCAATTAAAGGCAGTATATGCTCATTAGCTTACAAGACCAGCCAATGAGCGGAAGTGTGGTAAGCTCCCTTTAGGATAACCCCTCCGCAAGGCTGAGAAAGGCTGTAAACCGACACACTTCCTGTTACTGTTATATATCTTTATCGTCTTTCATATTAAGGGCCAAAACAGATATCTTCAGTGATGTAGGTTCAAACTCAACCAGGTCCCTGTCATCCCGGACTACGGAAAATGAAAAGCTCCGGCCCCGGGCGGTGAAACCCTCCGACCCGCGGTCAATTATCCAAGATTAATAATGTTTTCGCTGGCCATTCGGAGTTAATATATTCGTACTCTAGTAGCCTGTTAGGGGAAATTCCTTCCACAAATACCTTGTCTCTTCCATATGCTTAATCAGTTCTGCCTAGAACAACCTTAGTGTCAGTGTGGTGGTACTTCATATTAATACTCCTCCCAACCATGACTGATTCTTACGTTGACCCCGACAATCAGAGAGCCTCCAGTGCTTTTCATAAGTCATTTAAAGTACAACTCTCTCAGGTATTGAAGACAGAACCATCGCCCAGGTTGCGGCGAACCTCAGATGATCGATTAAATCAAGCAAGCTCGCCAAAGACCCGAAGTGATGGAGAGGATAAAACCGTACTCTATTTAGCATATGGCTCCAACCTGTCTTCTGAAACATTCAAGGGCGTCAGAAATATTAAACCTTTATCCGCAGTCAATGTACATGTCCCAAGCCTGGACTTGACTTTTGATCTTGCCGGATTACCTTATATTGAGCCTTGCTTTGCAAATACAAGATACCACGTGGATAAATCGCCCAGTGGGCCTTCAAGACAAGATTATCACAAAGACAGATGGCAAAAGGGACTCGTAGGTGTGGTTTATGAAGTTACTCTGGAGGATTACGCTACGATCATAGCGACAGAAGGTGGAGGAGCTTCGTATCAGGATGTCGTAGTTCCATGCTACGCAATTGCGCCAGGGCTCAAGAAAGTTGACCCAATCCCCAAAGGAACACCGTTCAATGCACATACCTTACTCTGCCCCCGGGGCGAAGGTGGTAGGAACAGGATAGAGCGTCCTGATCCGAGTTATGCGCAGCCTTCTGCGCGGTACCTGAAGCTCATCACAGATGGCGGGGAGGAACATGGATTACCAGATGACTACATGGCATACCTATACGACATCCGTCCATATCATATTTCGACAGTGAGACAGAGAATAGGAGCCGGGATATTCTTGGCGCTCTGGGCACCGTTTATGCTCATGGTCATTGGATTGAGCAAAACTCTTGCAGATAAAAAGGGCAAGATACCAAAATGGCTGGCCGACTTTATCGGTCTGGTGTTCCGAGTTATTTGGGGCTCTTATGATTATATTTTCAAGCCTGCTTTTGGAGACGGCGAGAGAACAATAGGTGATGGGGCTAACGATGACGGTCATAATGGTCAAGATGATGAAGATCCGTGGCCTGAAAAGAGGATAATGTTGAGCTCTGTGTAGATTCTGGCTTTAATTGCGTGTAATACGATGCAACATTGGTAGCAGTTTATAAGAAACAGACATGAGATCCTCCTAGCAGTAAATTTCAATTCTGCTTGTGATAGACAATGAATAGAAACGATATCCCACAGCAAGATATAACGCTTACAAGAAGATCTCAAAAATTTTGTTCCTGTGATGTTGGCGTTTTAACTTATCTAATCCAGTACATACAACGTTCACCGATCGACGCACCCATTCTATAGTTTTTCAAGTTTATTGCCGATACTCATCGTCTATATACGCTTGCAATCCTGTAATCCTTTTGTGGTCCCTTAACACTGTACTCTAGTCTCCACTCTTCCAATTGGGAGCCTTTGAAACGGAATTCATACATCACATCGTAAGTGTCCTCAATACATAAGTGGTGAGATCTAGCTCTCCATCCAGAACCCACAACTTTTCCGTCCGGGGAGATTGATGGATGGGGAGACGGCGGTAAGATCTTGAGTTCGTGGAAGAGGTAGTCCACGGTTTTATTGTCCTGCTTAACAAACCACACGCTATGGGTATCGGTACTTTCGGTATAACGATGAGCGTACCTGGGAAATAGTTTTAACTATTGTGATCACAGTATTTCTATATATGGAAAAAGTGATCAAATAGGGCGTAGGACTTACCTCCTGTTAGCAGTGAATCTCATCCCATTCTCAGTAACAAAGTCTCCCTCTTCAACATATAAATACTCGCTGTCGTAGCCTTCCGCTGTTGGAGACCTGGGATAGAAGTTGGCGGATCCTGTGAATTTGCCAGACGGGAAAATACTGATGGAGCTAATTAAATCTCTTTCGACTTTCCACACGCCCTGAAGAGCGCGAAACAAAGCTCTAGCAACAAATTTCCCCTTATCAGCAGAGTCTTTGAAGATCCGATCGATGATTGCGAGGGCTTTCTCTGCTTCATCAGCTTCTGTCTCGCTGGCATCGTCGGCCAGATACTGGTAAGGAAAAATAATCCCAGTCCTCTTGCCCTCTTCTGGTCCTTTCCTCTTCACTCCGACAGCATCAGCGAATGATTCCATGAGATATATATAATCACCCATGGGAAACTGCGCCCTTCTTGGATCTTTCCTAAGGTTTACTGTGGCCTCCCGGGTATTATCTTGCTCTAGCACTTTTGCAGCATGCTGATCGCCGCTCCAGAGTTTAGCTAGGTAACGAGCTTGCATCTCCATGACTCCCCAGTATGGGCTACGATAGAATCCTACAAAGCCTAGAGAAGGGAGCTTTGCATTTACCGTGGAGTGGAAATTGAGGGCTACTGGAAATTCAGAGGAAGATGGGTCGTATTGAAGAGCTGAGAGGATAGATTCGGGGAAAAAGCTTAGAGATTCGGTGGCCGAAAAGCCGGTTGCAAGAACCACAGCTGCTATATCGTCGAGTTCTGTTCCATTGCCCTCATTATTCGTAACAGCGACCTTTCCTCTATTGCTAAGATCATCAAGCTTTCCTTTGATTAGCTTGATATTTCCTGACCTGGCAAACTCAACATAGTGATCACTGCAAGACAGGATAGGAGGTTCAGAGGTTGCTTCTTCGGTCACAGCTAACTCCGGTGCGCCAAACTCGCTCTGGTTACTGCCGATATATGTTTGCATAAAGCCAGCCGTTCTTCGGGCAGCCTCTGGTGTGATGTGCCCCGAAGTGTTCTGAATCGGGCCAGCAGGTCTCCATCCTATATTGTAAGAAACCATGTCAAGTGGGAGCATTGAAGGAGCGGGGTTTGGCAACTACAGCGAGCATAAGTATGTAAAACAAGCTAGAAAAACAGAATCTGATAGAATAGTAATAGAATAGTTCGGCCCTACCTTCTTAACGTCTTTTCCAGAATCACTTTCCAGCATAGGGTTATTGGGCAAGAAGAGCGGCATGACCCAGAACGGGTTCTGCACAATGTGATGGACGGTAATATCACCTGCATCCTGAATCCCCCTGTTATCAGGCGAGTGTGCAGCAGAGGACAATTGCTGAGCAATTGCAGCTGCTGTCTCAACCCCAGACATCTGGCCACCAGCAACAATAATCTTTATACCCGGCCGCCGAGATCCGTCATCTTTGAATAGGAGATTCCTGATGTCCCGGAATTGAGAACTATGAATTACTGGATAGGTGTTGCCATGGAGAGGCACATTAGGTTTTCCAAAGAAGCCAGAAGCTACAATCACATGGTCGAATTGAAATTCACTTAAGTCCTTCTCATGGAGTGTTCCTTGCCCAGAAGTCGACGGAGATGATGATCTCTGTGTCCTTACCTTCCATCTGCAGTTATCTCTAGGTTCATTACCAGGGAGAGACGTGACTTCCACAACTTTCTCTGCCAGATGCAATTCTGCATCAGTGCAGTATCTCTGCCTATACTTCTCTAGATAGTCTCCGACCTCCCAAGCCTTGGGGAAAGAAGCTGCATCCTCAGGCCATGCCAATCCACTGAAACTAACAGTGTGTCGGCTCTGATTCGTGCACATCTCTGGGTGCACCAATCCAGGGACGGTCTCACTGCGAGAGACGGGCCATAGTCCTCCGATTTGAGGATTCTTCTCGAAAATAGTCACGTGGAACTTGATATGCTGCTGGCTACTGAGCAGGGTTTTGGCGGCTACCAGGCCGGATGGACCGGCACCTTAGTTACGCAAACCCAATATGTCAGTTGAAACGGATGACTATGCTGTAATGGTAGTAATTGCAGGGGGAACTAGGAAATAGAGAGTGAGCCCAAGCTTTACCTATGATGCAGACGGATTTGCTCTGAAGAGCCATGGCTGTCGACGCCGTATCCAAGAGTGGCGGTCGTAAGAGTCTTTGCATGCGATATGCGTAGCAGTTCTGAGGGAGAGAGTCCGCTAAATGCTTAGAACAGCGAATAGAAGCTTCACGTAAAGGAGAGGACAAATTAGATTGGTTGCAGCTTTCGACATCCAACGAGTCATGCACCATCAGGAGAACGTCACAGCAAAATTGTCCAGTTTGTTGAGCACATGCAACAGCATGGCTGGAAGTATAAAGAATGGCAGTGGTAACGATACAGGCTCGTGGGAGTTGCACAACATGAAGCTGTAGAAATCCATGCAGATACGATGCTTGCAGACGCGACGGAACGGATTGTACAAGGCCACGAAAATCTGACACATTCACGTGTCACCACAATCTATTCCAGATCCCCACAACGGTCGCTAAAGGGAATGGTGGATCGCACAATCTAAGGTTTGAGGGTAACAATCTAAGGTTAAAAAAGATACGATGTCAAGACGGAACTTCGGGGAAGAAATTGTCACCCGAGAAATTAATATGCTGCGTGTTATCTATACATCGATACGAAGGGTGCCAGGCTCGCGGCATATTTGTTCTGCTGCTATGACTCGAATGAGGTTTATTATTAGGTACACCTTTTGCTCATCCTCTTTTTTCTCAAAATTCCTTGCTGCCTTTACCTTTACTTGCTGCATCTGCCTTGACCCCTCCTCAACCAAAAGCAGTGCGGTGTGCAGTAGTTGACTAATCCACACGCCAGCGCTGCTGATTGATTCTGGCAAAATTACACGTTATTTCCGGGGCACATGATTCGGCGGGCCTGCTCGCTTTTCAATGCTCGAAACACTCAAGCAATGGCCTCATCCACAGCGAGGACCCGCATGCCTGGCCACGGCTGGCTTGGCAGTTGGTACGGGGGAAAGGAAGGAAAAGAACTGCTGCTGTTTGCCTCGGTGGAAACCTCCTACGAACGGAGTATCAGTTAGTACGTAGCGAGCGCGAAAGCATGTACCGTAGTCAAAGCCTGGCCATAGCACGGCTCCACAAAGGTTCCATCGTGTGACGTGACACTGGAGCTTAACTTTAAGACTCGCGGCTATTTGCAACCTGTGCGGCGGCATTCGGCATTCGGGTCGTTTGCTTTCAAGTCCAACAAAAAGGTCAACGTCAAGGCAGCACGATGAAAAAGAGGAGAGAAATATTTGCTTGCCCATGCTTATTCAGCTCTGTCAGGCCGGTACCAAAACTAGAGCCGAGCAGTTGCAGCCAAAGAACCAAAAGGGAAGCTCTGAAATCGGGGCCTGTAGCAGCCGCAACCAGCCATCCGCCCGCCAACCACGCCTGGGTAATGTCATATCCCCCATTACTTGGCATTTATTCCCCGGCTGGGGAGGGTGGTGGCGGTCATTGGTCCGCTGCGCTGCCTGTATCAAGCAGATAGAGACGGAGGAGAGCGAGCGGGGGGTTTCTACTTGATTCCGAAGCCTAAATTTTGCCAGCCCTTGTCGATCGGGAGGTGCTACTGAGAGAGGCGAGCGGGTCCCTGGGGGATGGCAATCAGGTGCGCGTGCTCCACAACGATGTGCGGAGAAAACACTGTCTGGGGGGCGCCAATGGGTAGTGTGAGAAGACAAGATGGCGTACTTTGCGTCCAGTCCCGGCACTTTGTATGGATCGCACCAGGGGGCAGCACCACGTCCTGTCCTAGGTCGGTTGCTCTTTCGCCCACGTAGGGGTATCCCATGATGTTGTGCTCATGTTGCCGCTTTCGGAGCGTCACCCTGTGTGCTGGGTGATGGGCAGGGAATAATGCAACAGCGGCGGGGAAGTGATGTATGCCCTATGTCCGACGGGCATGGAGGCTGTATGTGCCCAGGCGCCATGGGAAGACTACTTAAACTACGGCCCAGGGACTTGGGTCCAAGGGAGCTCTATCCTGTGCCTTTATCTCCTGCCTGGATTCTTCCTCACTCGTCCTTGCTCTACGTCTCCCTGCCTTCTACTCCCAGCAGACATTGACCAAGGATGGCTTCGACAGACCTGCACAAGGAAGTTCCCAAGCAGGACAGCGATCGCAGNTGACGACGAGAAGGCGGTCCATCTTGAGGGCGGTGGTGCTACCATCGGAGCTGATATCGCAGACCTTCCGCCAGATCCAGATGCGCATCTCAGCGAAGCAGAGCGCGAAGCAATTGTGAGACAAACCGCAAAACTACTAAAGCCACACTCGCATAACCGTACTCTGGACGCGACCGCTAACGTGATGCCGTGATGCAGGATCGCAAGCTCAAATGGAAATTGGATCTCACTATAATTCCATGGGTAAGCCTCTCTTTAGAGTCACAGTTCTATTGCATTTCACACGCGTGCAGCTGCTAATGCAGAAACTATAGCTCAGTATCCTGTACCTTCTCGCTTTCCTTGATCGTACCAACATTGGAAATGCCAAAATCGCCGGTCTCCAAACGAGCCTGCATCACCTGTCTACCAACCAGTACAATGCTACCCTTTCGCTCTTCTTCGTCTCCTACTCCGTCTTCGAGCCATTGACCAATGTCTTGCTCAAGCGCCTGCGCCCTTCCATCTTTATCCCCATAATCATGTAGGTTCACTCTGGAAGATGCCAATACAGCTTTCACGGATTACTAATAACTTCTCAAGGGTCATTTGGGGCCTTTGCATGACTTTCATGGGTTTCGTGACAAACTTCTCGGGGCTGATGGCTGCCAGATGGTTCCTTGGTTTGGCCGAAGCTGGTTTGTTTCCCGGTGTCAACTACTACCTCTCATGTTGGTATAAGAGATCTGAGTTCGGTATCCGAGCAGTAAGTCCTTGTGCACACAACTCCAAGTGCTACTGTTGGCCCCTTATGCTAATCTCTTTTTCTCTTGTCACAGGCAATTTTCTTCTCCGCTGCTGCTGTTTCAGGTTCATTTGGTGGTCTCCTTGCGGCTGCAATTGAAAACATGGATGGTTTGGGAGGTCGCCCAGGTTGGGCCTGGATCTTCATCCTCGAGGGTATCGTGACCGTCCTTTTTGGATTTGGCTCCTTCTGGGCAGTTCATGATTTCCCCGACAATGCAACATTTCTCACCGAACAAGATCGAGCGCGAGTAATCCGTCGCTTGAAGCTCGATAAGCAAGCCTCTGCGGAGTACGAGGCGTTCAGCATGAAGTACGTGTGGTTAGCACTCAAAGACTACAAAACCTGGCTCGGCGCAGCAATTTACATGGGCGCTGATATGCCACTCTACGCGTTCTCATTGTTCTTGCCCTCAATTATCTCGGAGCTTGGTTATGCCAGTACGAAAGCTCAGCTCCTCTCGGTCCCTCCGTACGCTGCTGCTGCAATCCTCACTATCTCAATCGGCTATATTGCAGACCGCACCAAGAAGCGTGGTCTCTGCAATATCATCGTCTCATTCCTTGGTATAGCTGGATTCGCCATGTTGCTGGGTTCGCAAGAACCAGGCGTCAAGTATGCAGGTACGTTCCTCGGCGCCTTGGGCATTTACCCATGCATAGCCAACACGATTTCCTGGATGAGCAACAACGTCGAGGGAGTGTATAAGCGTGGTGTCGTGTTGGGCATAGTCATTGGATGGGGCAATTTGAACGGAATTGTCAGCAGTAACATCTACCGCACCGCGCCCAAGTATACCTCTGGGCATGCGGTTGTCATGGGCTACATGATCCTGTTCCTGCTGGGCGGTAGTATCACCATGCATCTGGCGCTGAAGAGGGAGAACAGACTGAAGAGGGAGGGCAAGATGGATCACCTTGTTGAGGGACTGACCCCGGAGGAACGGCACATGCTGGGAGACAAAAACCCGGATTTCATCTACACCACCTGAAAACACTCTTCCAGTGTGGTCAAGATATGCTATTTCTGTGGCTTTTGGCTATGACGAAAGTTTCACAAATTGCATCCGACAGTGTGGCCAATGGGCTCGTTTCGTGGCTGGAGAGTTGCGCAAACGGGGCTTTTCCTTTCTGCGAATCTCGGTTCTGTGGCTGTCTACCAGTTGCGGCTCATGGATGATTTCCCTCTTGAATGATAGAGATGTTTATGAATCAGAATGAAGAAAATATAATTATATATCTAAACGTGTGCCCCTGCTAAAGTGGTTTGGTACTTTCATATCCGGCCAATGGTAAATTCAAACGATCTTGTCAGTCTACTCGTACCGTATGATCGTACTCTACGCCGTATTCATTAACCGAGATAAGTGCATGATTTATACGAGTTAACCCTGCGAAATCACTGTTTTTGTGAATGTTACCTCTGCCGCGATGTTCGTATTCATTTCATTCTCGAGAATGCTGAGGTAGAACAATGAGCCTATTCCGGGTCTCTTCTCGACGCTGATCGACGCAGAGCTTGGGGTATGTTGCTGTCCATATATCACGTGATAGCATATTATTGGGATCCTCAGCCAAGCATCTTAGGAAAGCTTGTAGTTCTAAGTCTAACCAAACAAGCACAGAAACAGGTTGGTCAGCGCCAATGAAACCTACCAGAGACATAGCGAACGCATGCCAGCACCGTGGCAGAGTCTGGGGTTCACAATTCGGGACGGGATCGTCGCGGATCAGGCGGATGATGGACTCTTGATGCGCGAAATAATATCTTTCTGGGCACACGAGAGTGACGTGCTCGGTCGCGCTGTCCCAGCGTCGTATTTCCACGACTTTTCTGGGCTGTGCTTACCGTGGCATTTGATAACCCGCAAGCTTAGATATCGTTTGTTGGAAGAGAGGACTTTACCAACGTACCAGCTGCCAGTTGATACTGTGAAGCGTAAGCTGACGCCCGGAGCCCGTTTGACAGGAAGTGTGTTTCCCGTTCCTAGGACAGGCTCGTGTCGCGGCCCTATTATCTGCAGCGCCATCGGCTGGCGTAGAATAGTTTAAACCAGGTCGGATCCAATGGTTCGGCGTCGCAGGAGACAAATAATTGGGGGGAGAAAAGCAAAGCACGGATGACCAAGCTGGAGCCAAGCGAACAATTGGGCGACGCCGGGCGATCTCTCCACGCTCCCTACCCGAGTTCCTGCTAATGACCCTGGCACGCCTGGCTCGTAAACCTCCTCCTTCTTTTCGCTCCTCCCCAACCTCCACCTTCGTTTGTCCCTATTATCTCTTTTCCTCTTGTCTCCCTCTCGTCGCTCGCCGGACCTTGTCCTCGACGTAGAGTCCCTCGCTTGAGAGCCCTGTCGGGTTGTCCATTCGCTCCCTCCTTTGCACTCGTTTTGCGACAGCCTCAGTACTCCAAGCGCCCAGCGGTTGTGGCAGGAAAAACGTGTCTCCAAAAGCCTGTGCCGCGTTCCTTTCCCGTCGACTTCCTCTCTAAACCCAAGGCGAGAAATCTCATTAATTATCCAACTTGCGACAATCGTTCTTCGACGTGAGTGGAAATATAAATTGGTTTGGGTCATTTCGCGACGAGGCTTCCGAAACTCCGAACATTCCTTGCGGTGGTACGATCTATTCACCTAGAGCCGGATTTCTTTTTCACAGTATATACATACGCATACACACATATACCGATATATCGCACACATTGCGCTCGAACATAGACGACTGCTGATCGAATATTAACCACCTTTTCCACCCATCCGATATCATTCGCTGCCCAAAATGCTGAAAATGAACGGAATGCTCTTCGTGGCCCTGCCGCTGCTAGCCCTTCCCTCGATGGCTATACCACAATCTACCACACCCAATGGCCTCATCGTTCCGTTTTCCACCCTTCCGCAATGTGCCGCCCTGTGTGGTAAGCTTTTCGATGTTCAGGGAGCCTGTGCGCCTGGTATTACTACTCAGCCCGCCAATACCTGCTTCTGCGGTGATGCTCGATTGAAGCCTTTCCTACAATCTGGAGTTGCTGGTGTGGAGTCTGTGTGCGGGCCTGCAAGCTGTCAAGATACGCCATCTTTGGAAGCCATTCAGAACTGGTACGCTGGATATTGTAACGAGAAGGTTGGAGATGGCACGGCTACACCAACTACAACGACTACAGGGAGTGCAGCTACATCGACCTCGACCAGTAGTTCCGGGTCTTCGTCCTCGTCAGGTAATCAGGCGCAGCCAGTGTATCAAGGATGGTATGTTGATTCTGTCCCCTGATATCGTGCTATATGACATTTGTTAACGTTATCCAACAGNGTGGGCTGGTCACTGGAAATGGATTGTAATGCTCATTGTCATGGTCATTGCCATAGTTGGCGGCTGGATTGGCGCTTCCCTCTGGCGAAGGCATTATCTTCGCAAGAAGGAGCGCGGGATTGAAATGCGGCCTCCTGTTGCCTGGGCACCTAACCAAGCTCAAAGTGGTGCTGGAGGCCTGGGTCAGCCAGGACCTAACTATAACAAAGAGGCTGAAATTGGCATGACGCCAGCCAATAATGCAAAAGCCCAAAGACAAAGTCGAGGCTGGTTGACTAAGAACAGGACGTGAAAAAGTCCAGAAGGGACACGAATTTTCCTTGATTTATCTATTTCGACTTTTGGATGATGGCTTTCACGCTGATTTTTCGGCACCGGCGTTGGTGTGCGCTGGGGATCATGTAAAATTTGTCTAAATGCGGGATCTCAGAATGGGGTTTGCATGGGAACGATTTATGTTATGTTATTTTTACCGTCTCTCGTGGCCAACCTCGATGGGTGGGCTTTTCATATTGCACTGTAAGATGTTATCTATATCAGACTATTGAGAATGGAAGACGCAAGCTTGAGCCGTCTACAGCCCGCAACATGAACGCTGAAAGTTGTAAGCTTGATCAGTAGATCCAATGTTGACGTGATCTCGTAATGGATTAGTGGTTTGCCTTGCACCTCTCCTTTACTGTATTAGATCTCTCATCATGCTAGTGAATGACCGTTTACTTAGGGTGTCCGCAGTCTACGGTACCCGTCCGTCTCCTCCGGTTTTAGTTTTTGGGAGACATGAGAATCATAGAAAAGAAAGACACTCAATGCCGGCCAAGGTCAGATCACGCAGTCCCAGTCGGCTCCAAGCACTTGGAGAAGCAAGGCCCAATTTATATAAAGGCAGCATCTGCCAACACGTGAAGAGTGCTAAAACTAGATAAGGTATATAGAATGTGAGAAAGTAGATTCCATCAGTTTTTGACCCGTTCACAACGTGCTGTGTCCATCCCTTTTTGAGGCTTCCACGCCTCTTTGACAAGGATCATCTCTGAATTCAATTTTCAACTGCTTATATCCAAAGCGAGGCAATGCAATATAAGCTGATATGGCGAGCTCGATACTGGAAAACTCCAGGTTGAACGTTCCTCCACTGTCGACTTCGGCCTTCAAGAGCCCACCCGCGCAACATCCATTCCCGCTGATGATATCAGACGTTAACTTCTCGATTGAGGTGCCAGAGATGCCTTTAATCGAAAGACACCGTGTGTACGAACACTTGGTGATCCAAAATGCTAATGTAGCATTTACTGGATAAGTGGGTGTGCTAATCAAGATGACTTCTGCTTTTTGTATATCTGAGGATGAGGGAGGGACTTGGGAAGATGGCACAATATCATTAACTTGACCGTCTTTACGGTCGTTGGCAGCATCAGCTGGGAAGTATATTGGTTCATCCTGTGTGCTTTTGACGAATCGCTCGGCATCTTCACCTCTAAGAAATTTAATTGAAGCTGCCATACTACCTATGATAGACATGGTATCCAGCAAGGTTGCACTGAATACCACTCCATGGTGAACTTTGGCTAACACGTCGATAAGGTTGATATCTTTCGGGAGATTGCCAATGTGAACCGTTCGGAACGGGTGAAGAGCAGCATCCCGTTCGGGGGAGTACTTGAGTCCAATTCGAAAGTAGTCCGGACTCCTGCCGAAGTATGCACGGCTGCTGAGAGGAAGATACTCGAATCGAGGATTATTAATTACTCGTTGAGGAAGAAAAGTGTCTGATGTCTTGTTCTGTGGATACCGATTTACCACTGGCTTAGGCACCAAATCATCATCCGACTCGTTTCCAATAACGTCTTCTAAGGTTTGAAAATCTGCCGGGGCGTGACGTCGAGATTTTCTTGCACATGATGGTGTTCCACTGAGCTCAGATTTCAGAGCGTCGAAATTTGCATTAACTCGAGCTGCAGTATGACCAAGGCTCCCAGTCCAACTAATAAGGGGAAAGTGAGAATTGTCCGCACCATCACCAGTGAAACCACTTCTCTCGTGTATCATTGGACTCTTGACTTGGACTGCGATGTTTGCTATGCTCGGCTCCATGTTTTGGAGATGTGACGGATATGACAACCTTTTTTCGAACTGCTTAAAGCAGATTGATGTTTGCTTGCGCAGTCCCCCAGCTATGGTGTGAAACAAAGCAAAATAAGATAGCAGATAATAATATGGAAAAGTGAATAGATTGAGGAATATAAAGTATGGTGCTAGATGCATAACGAATCAATAGCTAGAGTCAAATAGCTGAGATCTTCATGATGAGACCGGTCTTCAAATCGCAAGGGTGAATATGGAACTTGAAAATATGACTCTATTGGAATAGAAAGTAGCTGGTCAAGTAACTGTTATCAGAGAGCCAGGAAATTGAGGTGAATAGGGTGTTGTCCACTGAGCCAGATGTTGCTGTTTGCGCTATTGTGCATATATCATCGTTTGTAGGTTTATTATTCACCCTGTAGAGACCGGGTAGGCGTTGAAGAAAGAAAGGCAAAGCTGAAGATTAATGGAATCCAGTAGTTCTAACGTGTACAAGTAAAGATGTTTTTGGCTCTCCAATAATGAGGAGAGTGCCTCAAAACGTTTTTTCTGTCTAGAAACTCTACATAAGTAAGTCTCTGCTCCTAGCCATCACACCTACGAAAGCCATACGCACAACCGCCTCAAGAACAACTGTAATAATGGAATTGATTGTATTCTGATTAGAGAATAGACTACTTGCATAGTGAGTGCATTTCCATTCATCTACAGATTACCTGTCAACGTAATTTTGGAAGATTGTTCCTAGCGGCCGCAATACCAGAGGATCAAATTCTGATTACTGTCATAACAATGGCAGACCAGGGACCATTATGGGACGGAGGAGAATTTCACTACAATTCTTACTGGGTGGCAGTCGTTGGGTGGACTACCAAAAAAAAGTGAATTAATATTGAGTTAAGTTGTTGAACCTCCTATATTGCTAAATCATTCCAAGCCGAAACGGCGTAATTGCCTATCGACAATCATCATCTATGGGGGGTTCGCTTTCTCTTAATTAATGAAATTAAACACAAGTGCACCTGCTTAGGCTAGCTCCCTAACCACAGATCCTTAACTAAACTCAAATCATCAACGGTCCAATGCTCCCGAATCCCATTGTTGAGAAAAGAGGGAGACTCTCAGTCGTCCGCAATTCGCGACAACTATCCCTGTTAAAAAAGAGAGCGAAATAGATGCTTGGCGTGATGCAAGTAAATGCGATATCTCAGCAAAAAAACAAAGCATTCTCCCAAGCCACCTAGTTCACCGGACCACCATGATTCAACAAAATAATATGCATGAAAGTGAAAGATCTATAGCGTTGCGCCGCCTAGTAAACCATCGATTTCGTGTATNAGANGGGTATAAAGGTGTTGCAAGAAAATGTAGTGCATCTCGATATCATTCGAAACAAAGACAAAAGATCAGAGACTCTGTCGCCGCTAAAACAGCGTCGTAACGTAGTGAGGAGCGAAAATCTATTTCGTAGCCATGAGACCTTCGGAGAAAGTCCCGGTTTGATATCGTGAAAACTCGTCAGGGGTCGTAAGGTTATTAGTACACCAAACTTTGACCGTACAAATACTAGCTTATGGAGATACCGCGGTTCCTTCCGAGTACGCCATGTCAGACGGTAGGCTAGCATTTTGCCTTTGGTTGATAACCTCCCGAGCATAAAACTCTACCAGCATCGTTCCATAGGCTTCGAGCTCCTCGACCGGGACGGATAATCGGAAATCGTTTAATAAAAGGAATTGAAGCTCTAGGTGGTTCAATTCCGCTAAGGGTAACCCTCCAACCTGGACAGAGTCAGCACACGAGAAATGCATGACAAGTTCACGGATGCTCACCTTAGCATATCTAGAATTAGTGTAGAATACATCTGAGAAGAATTTACTGGCACAAGTAACGCCTGCAATGACTAATCTATGGATATTGAAACTGTCCACGACGAAGAAGTAGGATAAGGGAAACTGGGCCATGTTATGGTCATGTGAATTATGTTGTGGATACTGGGCACGCTCAAGCTCAGAATTACTTTCAGGCGCACTCCTTGATGTTGGGCTATCCGCCAGGTCCGAACCTTCTGCAGAGTAGCTCGTCGACGGCCGTGAGTCATCGGTCTCCATGGCATCTCTCTGCAGCATTTGCAGCGGCGCAGCGTTGACTCGCTCCGTCATACGGTCAAAGTAGACCAGCAAACTCAAGAATACCTCATAAGTTGTGGGGCAATACTTGTGTATACGACTGAGATAGCTCAAAATAGTGATGCTCGGCACGTTTTTGCCATGAAAGGCGAGGACACTGGATGATAGGCCAGGGACGCCTGGACTTTCCGCTGCAGACGAGACCGGTCGATGTAGGTTCTCATGCTGACGATCGTTGGTAGTTGTAATCTTGGTGAGAAGCCCTGCTACCATCTCAATAATATCTGCAATAGGCATGCCGCTTATCTCATATTTTAAACTGGGAGTGTCCGCCGCTCGTCGTCGTCCGGCCTGCGCACGTCGGGACAGAAACTCCTCGGTAGCAAAGCTTTGGATGTGGGCTAAATCTCGGACCTTAATGGTAGTACCCTCATATCCTCTGATATCATCGAACGATCTCACAGATCGGGGTATGGACGAGGTGGTGGAAGACGGTGGAGGAGGGGGTCTGGATGCTGAAGGTGCTGGTTCGGAAGGAGCATTTTGGAAGGGTGGTTGGGCGGAAGCTTGGACGATACTTTGGTGTCTCGTGTGCGTGTCGGGACTCGGGTTCGAGCTGGATGATGTAGGAGGAGTATGGGTCTGTAGATGGTGGTAGGCTTCCTGCCGCATGGAGGAGTCGGCGTCACGGCCTGCCGTGGTGGGAGGTGTGTCCGCTGCTGATGTCTGATGCAATGGAGGGCTCGCAGGCCTACCATGCCGCGATCGTGACCGATGTCGATATTGAGACTCAGCAGATCGCTGATATTCCGATCCGGCTGCTATCATGGTATGGGCGTGATAGCGCGAGGAGTCCGACATGAAGTCACCGACGACCGCGGCCATGCCAACCTCTTTTTACCTGCAGCTACAGAGGGAAACTACGCACAACAAAATTAGTCGCCCGATGCCGAAAATAAAATGAACAAAAGAAAACCACGATCACCGAAGCTAGTCAGGATGGATCGAGGACGGCGAGAATGGATTAGCGATAAGCCTTTCCAGTCCCGCTTGGCGAAGATGTGCTGCTGCCGGTGGAGCGACAAAGTGGTCTACCCGGATCAACCTTTGCAACACGCTGCCACGAGGCAAAAGTCAGACTACACAGCAACATTCCCGCCCAGCCTTTCTACATCCATTCGCAAGCTTCGTGGCATATGAAGTGGAGCAGAACAAAAGAAAAGAAAAGGAAACCCTGCCCAGGATTCTGCATACGTCCCAGCCGCGCACGGAGACAGTCGAGGAAGGCTCAGATGGCGATGCATCGGGGGCGTGGGTTACTGTAATCGTGGGGGGAGGATTTTGTGGTTGCACCAGCAAGGAGGAGACTTGCATCACATCAGAGAGCTTACCTGCAGCATTCCTATGTTTACAGGGAGATCTCAGGGTCCAGACTACCCAGGACCTCGTCGTGCTCCCGGGACGTCAGATGCTCTGGGTTTGCTGGCGGACGCTTTCGTGGCGACGAGGACGCTGGTTGCGTGAGGATGTTGGGAAGTTGGATGTCGAGCTCCTGGGGGGGACAGGTATTTTGATAGACGGGCTTCGCCAAGGCTCTTTGGGCAAATAACACTGGGCCTTCCGCCGCCGCGTGTCGATCGAGTGCAGCGCGCAGTATGACGACGTTGCGAGCGGAGGCAAAGCAAATCACTGCAAAATCGGTGCCCCTCCTCCGGCAGATGAGGCGTGTTTTATATACAGCTGCTCAACGCGCAACCGTTGAGGTTTGACGGTCCAAGCACGCAAGCCTAGCAGCCAAGGGAGAGAAAAGGGATGCGATAAGAAATTTATTCTGGCATGGGCAGGTTTGCATTTGTGCCATCGGGGGACGGGGAGAAGACCGCAACTGCTGGCCAGCATTTTTGGGGGTTTGGGGCTGGGGCCAATCTGTATGAGAGGCTGACACACGGGCACGGCTTTGCTGCCCAGCGGCGAATCGGGACCCTCGGTCGCCTTCGTCCAGCGGCTGGTCTTCATCCATCTGAATATTTTTTGGCTCGGGGGGCTGCTTCCTAGGCATCCTCAGCACCGCACCTTAGGTGTACCACCGTACAGTACCGTGTTATTTCTTTCGATGAGACAAGGCCCCCTTCAGTGCTACACGCATCCGCCCAGCGCTCCCTGGCTCCCCGGCGGATCAAGGGGGAAAACGGCGATGGGCACAGAATTCTAGAAGTGCGGGCACCACCTTGCCTTGTCTCGCCCTGCTTTGCTGCTGGGCAAATGTCGTCTTCGTGCTGGAGGCACTCTGTGGTGCTGGGACCTCTGATTCGCTGGCGGCCGCTGCTCGTCCCTTGCTGGCCTCAACCCGCTCACCGCCCACCACTGCCCACGACTCCTTACCATACTCGTTACACACACAAGCCTGGCCTCCCGTTGACCGCTCTTGTGCCCAGGCCAGCCTGTACAGAACGCACGTTGTGCACTGGCGAACACGACACAGACACGCCCATGAATGAATGCTATTCGAATTTCCCGGTTCTATTATTATTGTACAAATACACTTCTCTTATTCGTGTCGAATGGCGTAATTAGTATCAGGCAGATACAAGTGCCTGTTCGCTCCCTTCTTAGTGAGCACAACCATCCTGATGACACCACCCGAGCTTCCGTCCCATTTGATCGCTTCCTGTAAGGCGCCTTTCACGAAGTCGACCGCCTCCTGCTCCTCCATCCCTTCCTTCCAGTGGGCATCGCAGTATCCGTAAATGTATGTCGACCCCGATCCTCCAATGGCGTATGACTGCTTGTGCAGCGATCCTCCTAATGGTATCGAGTATACCTGGCCACCGTGTCGTTCGTCCCAGCCGGCGATGATCAAACCAGCACTATCACTCGATCAGCTATCTGGACCAAAACTCGCACAGAAAAACACAAGCCAGGGCTCCTCCTCTTCATGTCTTCTTCTCTTCGGCCTTACCTTAATCTATCTTTGTTCTCGTAGCAGAGTTCTTGGAACATAGCTGCTGCGGTCTGAGTGGTGGGCTGCCTGCCGTTCATCGTCGCATACATGCCCAGTTGGTAATGTACAATGTCGGCCACAGCCTGCGTGTCTGCTGCTGAACCAGATCGACAGCACCAGATAGTATCATGGACTTGTGTGAGCTTGTCTGTAACTCGATTTGCAATATATGCACCCGTAGTTGTTCGACTATCCGCACCTGGTATCCCAAGACCATCAGCATGAGGCATCCACCACCAATGGAGCTTATATCCACCAACTAACCTAGAATTACACCATCCTTAAAGTTGATTGCCATGCTGTATTGATGTTAAGACCCAAGTTCGTTCTGAGGCTCGCGCCAGTTGGGGCAGAAGGCGGGTCGATAACTTACATCGAGGTTCCTAAACTGTGACATTGTAAGCCAAATATGCTAGCAGGCGCCCGAGAATATGGTTCTTACTTGACCTCTCCCTTCTTAAGTCTATCCATATCCACATGAATACCATCTTTTGGAAGCTCTAGTCAGCTCTGACTTGCATTGTTCCAATTTGCGGCAAAATACCTTCATTTAGCATCCCCGTGGTTGTAAACTCCATGTTTATGCTTGTTATTTATCAAAGAGCAACCAGTCAAACAGAAATTGCAAAATAGAACAGGAGATATTTTCGTGGAGCGGTTTGTGGTGGTAGTGTAGAGGTATGATAGCTTCGTTCAAGCTCAAGGCAACTGAGCTTCGCGTCGCTCACACGATACCGGTAGCTGCTTCACGTGACCGGATTAGATAATATTCCACTATGTTCTCGATCGTATGAATTGTCACAAGCAAAGCTCATATGAACTGTGGCTAGAAGGGAATTCACGAAGTGTTAATTCGTACATATCCATTTGGATAGGGAATTCTCTTTAGATAACTGTATGGCCTACAAACCTAGGTTGAGAGTATCTCTAAAGCAGGATACACATGAATGCACAGTTGAATGTCAATATGCCCTAGCTGAGCGTGTATTATTGGATAGCTATCCTAACCTTTCCATCTTATATAAAAATTCACATGCCGTTTGTCGGTCGACTAGCTCTTTTGTGACCAAATCGATAATATGTTACAATCCATTGGAATTTTCCGCATACGAAGACGCGTGAATTCTAATATTCATCATCGTCCGACAGAACATCCAGTTCAGCCCATTGATGATAAAACTTCCGACCAAGGATATTCCTTAGGATACGAATTTAGCCTCCTCTCGTTAACCTAAATATACAGTCAGTGAAAGTAGCATCCTTCTGGGCAGTGCAGTACGCACCCTTCCTTGTCCAATTCCAATGGTGTGAAATCATCGTCTTCCAAAGATTTTTGCGCCGGTTTCCCATCATCATCGCCTGCACAACCACAATCATAAAAGTCTCCTATCTTTGAACAGTCAAATATGGGTTTTTTCAGGCGTTGGTTTACTTCATTGTGGACATAGCAAGCCCACGCTGCTGCCGAGGATCGAGACGAGACTTGCGGAGGATACTTTTGTAGTATCTGTTGGAAATGCCGCGCACAGTCTCCGCATGGGTACAATCTTGCAAAGAGATGGATATAAGATTTCAAAGCCGCGCTATCATCTTCCGTGGGTTTATCGGGAAACTTGGCCATCATCGTATGTAGAACTTTCCACGCTGCATGTCCGAGCTCTGCCCTATATGGTATTAGAAGTCTGCACACATAACGAGTATCCTGATTGGAGAGGGAATATGCGTACTTGAGTGTCGCATTCTCGAGCTTTGGAGCTGTGGCACTTCCGTGTAATATACCCTCATTGACATGAATCGGCGTTGTATCCAGTGGCGCAAAGCTTGAGAGTCCAGCTCTCTCAACTTTCTCCTGCGACGGCAGAATGAAAAAGAAACCGACTATTGTGAAAAGAGCAACAATCATAAGGAGTGTAGCATGTTGGCGGCGCGCCATGGTAGGAGGTGATCGACTTCTTAAGTCGATGCGACAGTCCCGAGTCCCAGCAACTTCAGTCTATGAAAAGTGACCTAAACCGCTGGATCTGCAAATATCTCATGCTGTATAGCTGGAGCTTGTTGAAGAGGGGGTATGGAAGGAATCAGGACTCCATTCTGTCTCGGAAAGTCGGCAGCTGTCTGGTCTGACCTGAGGTTACCTGTCTGGGGCATCAATAATTACTGATACGAAGCTACCTAATCCAAAAAGCTGGGCAGGGGTGTGCAGCCATACATTCCATCGAAAGGTACAACTGTCCACTACGACCGGGGTGGCAGAGCGCTGGTTGGTCCGAGCATATTTAAGCCTAAATAACAAGGCGACGAGCCTTGTCGCCCCTGACGCCCCTCTAGACCCCGCGCAAACCAGGCTCCGAAATCGCGGGAGTTCATTAGTATTCAAGAAGCCTTCGAGTCAAACTTGTCAGCATTTCAAATTTTTCATTTCTTACACACAACATACATATCTCGCACTCTGCTTCCGCCTCGTACACACTATATCGTCAACATGTCTTCCTTTCCACCCCCACCAGTCAACACAATTGACTGGAGTGACATCGGCTTCCGCGTTCGTGAGGGTAAGTCAATCGCAGAAAATCGGAATTTCGGACACGGAAATGCTGACCTGTAAATCTTAACAGTCAACGGTCATATCGAGTCCCATTACAGTGTTAAGACTGGAAAATGGAGCTCTCCAGTCTTTGTTACTGACCCTTTCCTCCGAATTCACGGCATGGCCCCTGCTCTAAACTACGGCCAGCAAGCCTATGAAGGACTCAAAGCATTCCGGACACCGAACGATGATATTCAGATTTTCAGGCCTAAGCGCAATGCATCTCGGATGGCATATTCTGCTTCCTTTATCAGCATCCCACCTGTTCCAGAAGACCTCTTCGTAGAATGTGTTCATGCTGCCGTCAGTCTGAACGCGGAATATGTTCCTCCACATGAGACCGGAGCGGCAATGTATATACGGCCGTTGATTTTCGGAAGTTCGGCACAATTGGGACTTAATCCCCCAGAAGAGTACACGTTCTGCGTATATGTCCTACCAGTCGGTGTTTACCACGGCGTGCATCCAGTCAAAGCTTTGATCTTGGAAGAATTTGACAGAGCCGCTCCAGAAGGAACTGGAAGTGCGAAGGTTGGTGGAAACTATGCACCGGTTCTGAGGTGGAGTGAGAAGGCCAGGAATGAGGGCTACGGAATTACGTTGCATTTGGATAGTAAGACCAGGACCGAGATTGACGAGTTCTCGACGAGTGGATTTATTGCCGTGAAGAAGGAGGGTGATAGCTACACTCTCGTCGGCCCAGACAGCAAGAACGTTATCCAAAGTGTAACTGCCGATAGTGTTTTGGAAATTGGGAAGAGTTTGGGATGGAAAACAGAGATCCGGCCTGTAAGTATCTCTTTCCATTCTCAGTTTTCACATCTACCCTCCTCATGAGAAACGCCGAGCTAAAGCATCGCTGTAGATCAAGTACGAAGAACTTTCGACTTTCGTAGAGGTTATGGCGGCCGGCACCGCAGCCGCTCTTGTGCCAATCAAATCCATTACCAGAAGGTCACAAAACGATACCTTCTCCTACATTCCTGAAGATTCAGAAGAACCCGGTGAAGTGTGCGTAAAGCTTCTCACAACGCTGAAGGGTATTCAAGCTGGCAAGCTTCCCGACACCTTTGGCTGGACCTTAAAGGTTGAGAAAGTGGATCCAACTAAATATACTGCTGCATAACTGGGGAAATTCACTAGAAAGACGGCCGTAAAAGTTAAAATGCGAGGAATTTAATTGTGCATAGCATTCTAAAATGAAAAGTTCTGTGGGCCTAATCTGTGTTGGAGCATTTGCAACAACAAGAAGAGAGCATAAATGCCAAACTACTTCTTCCCAGTAGATAGTAAAGAATTGCAAGATAGAGCAAGAGAATAGAAAGTTACACAAGTGGATTGCCATGCTGAATTGCCGTGTGTGTGCACGCACGTATTTGATCAGGGACGCTAAGTTAATGCTATTTGTGACGCTGTTAATAATGGTCTAGACCACTTACATCGACCTCCCTGATCGAGGAAGCGGGTCAATTGGCCTGGACCATCCTATCGCGCCAAGGCATAGGAAGACCAGGCACGCCCGGATTTGGCTCCGGATGGTACTCCGTAACTACACAGTAATGCTTTGTTAAGGTAGGTTCGGCTCGGCCAGCCCACTACTAATTGCATGATGCTTAGTCACTTGGCATATCCAACAGCATGGGTCAAAGTCGAATGACGTACGATGCTGAAGTGAATGGGCCTGTGTCCCGCGTTAGGACTGCCTTGGTTTTGCTCGTGATGGGTAACGTCTCGAAAAATATAATCAGCGCATCTGCATGATCATCCCCATAAAGTAGTGAAGAGCGCTCTCTTCGCCTTTCTGAGTCGACCCGAGTTGTCGACGATCCAACAATTAGCAAACCTTATCTGCCCCGCACTATCGTCCTATCTTTGCCTCGATCCAGATGCACTAGGATTCAGGACAGCTCGGCCGCCCACATTTCTCACCGGTCTTCTGCTTGTGTTTGCATTTACATCCTCTCCTCGAAGCTTGTTCTGCCTTCCACACAGGCAATTGTAGTTATCTATCCCTAATGAAACCTACAATGGCTCCAGAAATCCTGGAGTCAAATGAGGTCTATCTCCTGCCCCTCGACGACAATGGCAATCCTCAGGTTCCCGGTGGATACATATACTTGACCCCAACAAGTGCTGCACCGATCATTGTGCGCTTCGAAATTGAGGGAACTTCTTCCATTTGCAGACATGGCACTCTCTGGGTGAACATACCAGAAGAGGGCGCGGAATTCCGGAGAGATCGATTTCGGCCTTTCAAGTAAGTACGCAGCTAAGATACTCTGGGATCCACACTCACCTTATATCCTAGATTGGAGCCAGATTTCAATCGTACCATTAAGATATCGATACCGATTCACGGTGCCGGTGCATTTGCTTTCTACACCACGTATAACAAACTCCCTAAACTGAGTGACACCGATCTTAATGCCAAAAATTCGGAAGAGGAAAAGTCTGATGTGCATTATATCGATGTTGCACCACGTCTCACGTTGGAAGGCTCTCAGTTGCCACTGCCTGCATTGTCGATATTTTCCATAATCTCGAAATTTGTGGGCAAGTATCCCACTGACTGGGAAAAGCATCTTCAAGGCATCAGTGAACGGGGCTATAATATGGTTCACTTCACACCGCTGCAGCAGCGCGGTGCATCAAATTCGCCCTACAGTATTTATGACCAGCTTGCTTGGGATTCCACCTGCTTCCCAAACGGCGAGGCTGATGTAGCCAAGCTAGTGAAGAGCATGGAGAAAACACACGGCCTTCTTGGACTAACTGATGTTGTTTTTAACCATACTGCACATAACAGTCTCTGGCTACAAGAACACCCAGAAGTTGGATACAATGTCTCGACCGCTCCTTGGCTCGAGTCGGCGTTAGAACTAGACACCAAGCTTCTGGAATTCAGCAAAAATATGGCTTCATACGGGTTGCCAACCGACTTGAAGTCAGTGGATGATCTTATCGATGTTATGGATGGCGTGAAGTCAAAGGTCATCGCAGAGCTTAAGCTTTGGCAATACTATGTCATTGACGTTGAGCGTGATGTTGATGCTTGTGTAGAAGCTTGGAAGAAAGGAAACGTTAAATTCCCTCAAGGCGGCTTCGGAGGGGAGAGTATTGGAGGCCTAGAAAGCATCAGAGATGCCTCGCGTAAGGAAAAGGCCGGCTTCCTAACCAAAGCCGGGATGCTCAACATAGATAGACTAGGTGAGCGTTATAGACGGCGTGTTGATCCAGCAGTAGGAGCTGCACTGATCACCGCATTGCATGGCCGGTTCGAGGGGGAGGATTCTGATGGACCAGATGGTACTTCTGTCCGAGCTGACTTCATAAAAATATTGGACGAATTGAACCTGCCATTATATGAAGAATATGATAAGGATGTGGCAGAAATCCTGGATCAAATTTTCAACAGAACCAAATATCTTCGCCTTGATGATCATGGTCCAAAACTTGGCCCAATTACTGAAAAGAGTCCCCTTATCGAGACTTACTTTACGAGGCTGCCATTAAATTCGACCACGAAGAAACACAAGGAGAAGGAACTTGCTGTGGTCAACAACGGATGGATTTGGGCTGCAAATGCATTGATAGATAATGCTGGTCCAAAATCCCGTGCATACCTCCGCAGGGAGGTTATTGTATGGGGTGATTGCGTCAAACTGAGGTACGGCGATGGCCCTGAAGACAGTCCGTACTTGTGGGAACGTATGGCAAAGTATACTCGTCTGATGGCCAAGTATTTCGTTGGATTCAGAATCGACAATGCACATTCGACTCCTATACATGTTGCGGAGTATCTTCTGGACGAGGCAAGAAGGGTCCGTCCTAATCTCTTCATCGTGGCAGAACTGTTCACTGGTTCAGAGGAGATGGATTACGTATTTGTCAAACGATTAGGTTTGAATGCTCTAATCCGAGAAGCTATGCAAGCCTGGAGTACTGGTGAGCTGAGTCGACTTGTTCATAGACATGGAGGGCGGCCAATTGGCAGTTTTGAGGTCGATGAGATCTCTGGAACTGATCAACTTCCAGTAAATGGACACTCAGGCGACAAATCTAAGGTCCGTCGGGAGATCGTTCACAGAATTAAACAAACACCAGTTCACGCATTATTCATGGACTGCACACACGATAATGAAATGCCGGCACAGAAACGGGACGCTAGAGATACTCTCCCTAACGCTGCATTGGTAGCTATGTGTGCAAGTTCTATTGGTAGTGTAATGGGATATGATGAAATCTACCCAAAGATCGTTGAACTTGTTAGCGAGAAGAGATTATACACGTCTGCTTCATCTAACGGCCGTCCTGTCAAGGTTGGAGGTGGAGAAGGAGGAATCGGAGGGATCAAAAAACTCCTCAATCAGATCCACACTCTTATGGGGCAGGATGGGTATGATGAGACACACATTCATCATGAAGATCAATACATCACGGTTCATCGAGTCCATCCTGAATCACGGAAAGGATATTTCTTAATTGCTCACACTGCCTTCCCCGGATATGGAAACGGAAACGGAGGCTTCAATCCTGTTCATTTAACAGGTACTAAGGCCCGGCACTTGGGAAGCTGGATGTTGGAAGTTGACACCAGTGAAGAAGCCAAGAAAGCAGTATTGGATGATCCAAAAGTTTTAAGGGGTTTGCCAAGCAAAGTCACTGATTTGCCAGGTATTCGAATGGACGTCAAAAAGGATGAGACTGTCATATCTGTGCGTGAGAAATTTCCACCTGGCAGTATCGCTCTCTTTGAAACATGGATTCCAGCAGCAGAGCATGCTACGGGCCTTGATACATTTGTCACTTCAGGAGGGAAAGAAGCATTCGCTGAGGTGAATCTTGTTGATCTCAATGCCATTCTATATCGCTGCGAGGCTGAGGAGCTGGATTCGAGTGACGGAAAAGACGGTGTGTACGAGATACCAGATCATGGTAAGCTTGTGTATGCTGGACTTCAAGGCTGGTGGAGTGTCTTGAAGGACGTTATAAGAGATAATAACCTGGCACATCCACTTTGCCAGCACCTACGAAACGGACAGTGGGCTTTGGATTATATAGTGGGCCGTCTTGAAAGGCTGTCCCATAAAGAAGGCTATCAACGATTGTCAAAACCAGCAACCTGGTTTAAAGAGCGATTTGATGCTGTGCGAACAATCCCGAGCTTTCTTTTGCCCAGATATTTTGGACTGATCCTTCGGACGGCTTACAATGCCGCCTGGGATCGTGGTCTTGAGCTTATGAATGAGAACGTCCGTAAGAACCAATGGTTCCTACAGAGCCTTGCCATGGTCAGTGTCCAGCAAACGGGTATAGTTAAGTCTGCTTCACTTTATCCCAAAAGGCTTGTTCCTTCTATGGCAGCAGGTTTGCCTCACTTTGCTGTGTCTTGGGCCCGATGCTGGGGCAGAGATGTATTTATATCTGCCAGGGGTTTGTATCTGGGAACAGGCAGATATGATGAGGCAAAAGAACACATCCGAGCATTCGCCAGTGTCCTCAAGCACGGAATGATTCCGAATCTCTTGAGCAGTGGCAATCTTCCGCGATATAATTCAAGAGATTCGATTTGGTTCATGCTACAAACTATTCAAGATTACACTAAGATTGTGCCCAATGGAATTAGTATCTTAAAAGAGGTGATCCCACGGCGTTTCTTACCGTACGATGATACATGGTTTGAGTCCGATGATCCCCGAGCATATTCAAAGACTTCCACGTTGGAGGATATCATTCAGGAAGTGATGCAGCGTCACGCAACTGGCATGTCTTTCCGTGAAGCTAACGCGGGACCAAATCTCGATATGCAGATGAAATCTGAAGGTTTTCAGATTGATATTAAGGTGGACTGGTCTACCGGCATTGTTTTCGGTGGTAGCCAGCACAACTGCGGGACTTGGATGGACAAGATGGGTGAGAGTGAACGTGCAGGCAGTAAAGGTGTCCCTGGGACCCCTCGTGATGGTGCTGCTGTTGAAATTACCGGCCTTCTTTATAGCACGCTGGTCTGGCTCTCATCATTACAGAAGAAAGGACAGTATAAGTACGCTGGTGTGAGCACCACAGATCCTTCTCTGGAAACGATATCTTTTGAAGAATGGGCGTCCAAAATTAAAGAAAATTTCGAGCGATGTTATTATATTCCGCTCAACCCGAAGGACGATTCCAAGTACGACGTGAATCCTGCCATAATCAATCGGCGCGGCATCTATAAGGATCTCTATAAATCCGGGAAGGAGTATGAAGACTACCAACTACGTCCTAACTTCCCCATCGCAATGACCGTGGCATCTGATTTGTTTGATGATACTCACGCCTTCCACGCGCTTTCCGTGGTAGATGACGTCTTAAGAGGTCCAACTGGCATGGCAACTCTTGATCCTGCCGATATGAACTACAGGCCTTTCTACAATAACTCCGAAGATAGTGATGATTTTGCGACCAGCAAAGGAAGGAATTACCACCAAGGTCCGGAGTGGTTATGGCCGACGGGATTTTTCTTGAGAGCGCTGCTGAAATTCGATTTGAAGAGAAGAAAAACGCCAGAACAGAGGATTGAGGCATTCCAGCAGATTACTAGAAGAATGGCAGGTTGCAAAAAGGCTATCCAGGAGAGTCCGTGGGCTGGACTGACGGAACTTACAAATAAAGATGGAGCCTTCTGTGGTGATTCGGTAAGATATCTCCTTTCTTTTTAAATTTGAGATTTTACCACATTTTATGGTTATATATACTAACATCATACTAGTCACCAACTCAAGCCTGGTCAGCTGGTTGTTTGATCGATCTTCATCACGATGCTGCTCAATATGACTTTTCGCAGCATTCACGTTAGCGATATGGAATGTGTTTTAGATGGAAAGGAATGGTGCTCTAGAGTAGAGAGGACATTTCCGCAATCTGCGGTACAGGTATAGGCAATAATAAGTCTTGAAAAGGGTTATGAAAAAAATACAACATTAAAGCCCTTATTAATTTTCTGACACCTTTTCGGTGAATTATGACGACCGCCTCTAACACGTGTTGTAATAATGTACACTTATTCCGTGGTTCGGTCCGTTGGAAAATTGGTCGTTCACACCAGGATTCGGAAGCGGAAAATCACCGCCCCCGGAAAGCTACGGTGCAACCATTAGATGTGCGGTGACTCAACTGGCCCAGAATATTTGCCCCGCCACCAAGCACTGAGTCTTTTACTTAAGACACCGATACACTCACTCGATTTTGCGCAAAGTCCCAGTCGTGCAGAGCGTTACAATTCTTAGTCAATATGTCTGTATGTACCAAGAGCCTACAAATGTCCCTTGTTTTCCACCGTTAGCTAATTGTGACTCGATGTAGTTCTACATTGAGAATAAGAATGTGGGCAACAAAGAAGACACTGAGGATTGGCGAAGTGAGTACATTTTTTGAACTCATTCAATTTCCTACTTCTGACAAGCAGGATTGGGCTAACTCATAGTAATTAGTTCGAGGATACAATCCACTAACTCCCCCGGATCTCCTTCAACATGAAATTCCGCAGAGCACGAAATCTAGAGAAACAGTTTTGAAAGGCCGAAATGAAGCTGTCGATGTCGTTACCGGAGCAGATACAAGAAACAGACTTCTCGTCGTAATCGGTCCTTGTTCAATCCACGATCCTGCGGCGGCGCTAGAATACTGTGACAGGCTTTTAAAGCTGAAGCAGAAATACGATGATGACCTCCTTATTGTTATGCGCTCCTACCTGGAGAAACCTAGAACAACAGTAGGATGGAAGGGATTGATCAATGATCCAGACATAGACAATAGCTTCAAGATCAACAAGGGACTGAGAACGAGCAGGCAGTTGTTTGTTGATCTAACTGAGAAGGGGATGCCGCTGGCTAGTGAAATGCTGGATACTATATCGCCGCAATTCCTGGCAGATTTGTTAAGCGTGGGAGCTGTAGGGGCAAGAACTACAGAAAGTCAGTTGCATAGGGAGTTGGCTAGCGGCTTGAGTTTCCCTGTGGGATTCAAGAATGGCACGGATGGCACGTTGGGTGTTGCAATTGATGCGATTGGAGCTGTCAGACATCCCCACCATTTCTTGTCCGTCACGAAGCCTGGCGTAGTCGCTATCGTAGGCACGGTTGGAAACGATGACTGCTTCGTGATCCTGAGAGGCGGTAAGAAGGGAACAAACTATGACGCCGCAAGCATTAAGGAAGCAAAGGAGGCTTTGAAGAAGGCTGGAGTCAGGGAACGACTCATGGTGGATTGCAGTCATGGTAACTCCGAAAAGAACCACAAAAACCAACCAAAGGTTGCGGCAGTATTGGCGGATCAAATTTCGAAAGGAGAGGAAGGAATTATGGGTGTGATGATTGAGAGCAATATCAACGAGGGTAACCAAAAGGTGCCGCCAGAAGGAAAGGCTGGCCTCAAGTATGGCGTAAGCATAACAGATGCATGCATTGGTTGGGAAGATACCGAATCAGTTCTTGAGGTGCTAGCCAACGCTGTACGACAACGACGAGAATTGCTATCGAGCAAAGGTGCCAATGGAAGTGCATAAGCAATATACGCATCGAGGAGTTTTGGCTGAATATTATGGTCTCATACATTATTCCGTCTAGATTGGTACAGAAAGTTAAAAGTGCTGTAAAAGTTTCGGGGAGCAAAACGGATGGAGCTACCCACCGGGAAACCTCGGGTCTCGGATATCATGCTTTTTATGATAATTTAACACTCTAATGCAGCAAAAAAGACCTGATAGCATTTATTGATACCAGTTTTTTTTTATTCTAGAATAATCTGCATTTCAATCTGAGTAACAGATCTGGTTTGACCAAAAAACTAAGAATGAATCTTCTCCAGGTCAGTATTTGGTGGTGAAGTCACGTGGAGAGACCCCGGCCAACACTGGCCAATCATCGTTAGTCATATCAAAGCAAGGTTAGCGAGTCAGGAAAGTCAAAGTTCGAAAGCACCCGTAACCACCTCTCACGATCTCAATACCGAACCCATATCACCAATTGAGCCCCGACCTCCTTGCGAGTAACCCTCCAGCTGAGGCATATTTTGCTCAAGATGTTGGCAAGATCATGTCTGCGCTCCACGCGCGTGGTCGGAGCTGTCCGGAATGGTGTGGTTAACACTACCAAGGTACGACAACACATCATGCTCTGAACAATTGATCAGCGACAATTGGATTGTCAATAGAGGAATGAACTAGAGACTGCTTTAGGAATAATACTGACGATGATGATTGCAGCGTGCCGCCTCTACCTCGAGCTCTGCCGCGGCTGATGCGTCTGCCTTTCAGATGAACCTGGCAGCTGGTGCTGCAACCGCTTTCGCAGCCGGAACAGCAGCCTGGTATTATCATCTCTATGGCAAAGAATTACATGCTATGACCCCAGCTGAAGAAGGGTGAGTGATGATACAAATGGCGGATTTGGCGTCGCTACGGTTGCCCCTGGCTTAGGACCAGGATACAAATCCAGTTTTCTGTCTCGATCAATGCTGACTTTATACAGTCTTCACCCAACTCAATACCCATGGGAACACGCAAAATGGTTCAAGACTTTCGATCACCAAGCGTAAGATTCCGCCTATTCCAGTGAAGGATCTCCAATTGACGCATTTTAGCCTCCGACGTGGTTTCCAGGTCTACAAGGAAGTCTGCTCCTCATGCCACTCGCTCAGCCGAATTCCCTACCGCTCCCTCGTCGGTGTTACCCACACTGTAGATGAAGCAAAGGCTATGGCTGAGGAGAACGAATACGATACCGAGCCCAACGACCAAGGCGATATCGAGAAGCGACCAGGAAAGCTTTCCGACTACCTCCCAAGCCCCTACAAGAACGACGAAGCCGCCCGTGCAGCAAACAATGGTGCTCTTCCACCTGATCTCAGCTTGATCGTCAAGGCCAGACACGGTGGCTGCAACTACATCTTCAGCTTGCTCACCGGTTATCCCGAAGAGCCTCCTGCTGGTGCTCACGTCCAAGAGGGTCTCAACTTCAACCCATACTTCCCTGGTACCGGCATTGCCATGGCTCGTGTTCTCTACAACGAATTGGTCGAGTACGAGGATGGCACTCCCGCCTCGACATCACAAATGGCCAAGGATGTCGTGGAATTCTTGAACTGGGCTGCCGAGCCTGAGATGGACGAGAGAAAGAAGATGGGAATGAAGGCACTTGTTGTTGGATCAGTTTTGTTTGCATTGAGCGTTTGGGTCAAGCGATACAAGTGGGCTGCTCTCAAGACGAGAAAGATCGTTTACTCACCTCCTGTAACTGGTGCTGGCAAGCACTAAACTAGTCTCTTTTGTATGTGGATAGGATGCAAAGCTTGTTCTACTAGTCTTCTTAAGCTGTTTGGTTGTACAATGGTGGGTGTCTGATAATACTTCAGTTGAAGTACTTCTCAGCTATAGTAGGAAGATATTAGACGTGTGCAAATACATTGAATTAGAACCTTCAGATGTAGCAGTAAATCTCGCATGGAAATTACAGTTATCAGTATGGTTGACCTCTTCAGTATTCTGTGGAAATACATTCCCAAATGGGTTTCAGGTGATGCCCCAGGAAACAACTTAAACAAAGGTCGAAAGTTTTGGTAGGGGAACACACCATTCGCCAATCATTTTAAATCGCTATCTGACATTCAGGAACACGGGTGCAAGCGATACACCATTGCCGGATGCATGTTCTTTGTCACTGATACTGATTTCAATGGCTGTGGTTTCACGATCCTCGCATTGTTGATATGCCAGGCAGACACCTCAATTGTAGCGGCGGTGGCAGCCTAACTGTAATTTTCAACAGTTACGCTGTACCTTAAAAACTTGGGGATAATACCATAGGTATTTTGTTATCAGATCTGGATCGGAACGTGAATCGAAGCCCTTTAACCCCGTGCGTGGAATATTTCTCGATACACGTGTAACACATGGTGTTTATGCTATAATCTTTTCTAGCTACTGTGGGCGACTGGTAGAAGCAGATATCTGGTGAATTCAGTTTTAACCAGAGCTTTCAATATACCTGCTAATGTTCAGTCTGAAGTAGAAAGGTCATGAGAACCTCGAACTTCTCTTTCAGTTTACGATCATTCAGCCTTCAAACAACACAATAAACCAGCTACACCAACATGAGTGATCCATTTGAAGATTTCGACGTGGATACAGCCGAAAAACCATTCCTTCTCGAACTTTTGTTGTCCGGCAACGCGCCTCCCGAAGAGATAACCTTTCTCAAACAAGTATCCTGCGAAACAAGATATCAGTATATGTCACCTAGGGAACGCATTCAGCAATTCACTGCCAACTTGTTGCGTCGGACTGGCCCGGATCTGGGAGCTATGAAATTGGATGAGTTCAATAACGAGGTTTACCATTACTCAAGAGCCGTTGGATTAGGTCCAAACCAAGCAAAGGTCGAATCAATGATGGCAGAGGCGGAATGGAAATCGGAAAAACAACTTATAGATGGTTTTGAATTCCTGCCAAATTTGCACGAAATGCAAGGGAAACCCCCGATGGATTGTGTGGTTGATGACATGGAACATCAGTTATCCATACCTTTCGGAGTTCTGGGCAATGATGGAATGCTTGGTCCACGGAGCAAGGGCCAGTATCACCAAAAGGAAATAGCAACGGAAGAGAACAACCGGACATATAGCGTTAGTGAAAGCAGGGCCATTGAGGATGTTCCAGCAAAACAAGTGAAAGCAAAAAAAGCCCGTGGTCTCACGAAATCAATTTATTTTGACAAAAGAAGGGAGGCTACAATGGATTATCCACCAAGCAGTCTTACTTCTCAATCAGCGAGTTATTATAGAACCATGGAAGAGAACGATGTGTCTCGCACCTGGCCAGATATCGACAGGAGGTTGACAGATAGAGACCCTAATCTACGTGGAGCTGACATACTCCAAGACCCTTTCAGTTATAATTCCAGACCAGACCATAAACCATCTATACAGAAGACACTGAAACCGAAGACCAGGAGCTCAGTACCTGAGTGGGCTACGGAATCGCCAATTCAATATTCAAAAGTCTTCCATTCGTAGGAAGCCAGGAGCCTACGAATGGATATGTGGTCCTGGCAACTAGACACAACGAGACTGAGGAGGGACGGATATCACCAATCCAAGTAGACGCTATAAACTGGAGTGGCCCAAAATCCTTAGAGACCAGAAGGCGAAGTGAAGGCAGTGGATCTCAGACGCCAGAAAGTTGCGGAGACTTATGCGAGGACTCGGATTTCTCTCCATCCAAGACTATATTAGCTATCTGCACAGAGGCATATGAAACGATAAAGATTATCTCAAACCAACTGCTATTGGAGCTTCAGGATGAGCATGATTTAGAGGCGCCTAAATCCAACATAACGGTGCAGAGCTCATTGGACCAAAACCGCAGCCTCATAGATAATGAGGGGTGCGAGATATCACTCACGCCTGGAAGAGACGGCACCAGCCAATCTCACATATTAGGACATCCCGGTCCGGACACAGCGACTAATGAAGCTGCTAATGGCTTTGTCAAAACTCGGCTTGTTGGGGCTCCGCAACTCTCGTATCCAAAGGGTGAATTCAAAAGAGCAAGTAGAAAGATCCTGCCCTCTAAATCTCCCTACTTCACTCCGCCGAAATCACCTCCCAAGAAGCGGAGATTAAATGCCCCTCATACTTCTGACCAATATGTTCAGGTTGAAGTACGAAAATCTACAGAGGAAGATGTTATGCACGAAGGCGCGCCATCCAAACACAGTCCCGAAAAGAGTCAGACGCCAGGCTTGATATCTTGCATACCATTTCCCCCATTATCCGCGCCACACTTTGGGCTTATCCAAGAGAGACTAGCAGATGATCCTTTCCGCCTTTTGATTGCTATTACGTTCTTGAATCGTACACACGGCAAATACGCTATCCCTGTCTTCTTTAAACTCATGGATGCATATCCTGACCCAGAATCCCTAGCCAGGGCAGAGAAAGAGGATATTGTCGATATTATAAGAAACCTTGGTCTTCAAAGTAGACGTGCAGACAAATACCAAACGTACGCAAAGACGTGGCTAGAAAATCCTCCTGCGAAAGGGAAAAGACATGCTGTGAAGGATTATCCAACGAAAGGTGACGGAAGAGATATCATGAAAGGCGAGATTCTCACAGATGACGATGAGAGAGTAGCCTGGGAACTTGGTCATATGACTCAGGGACGATATGCTCTTGACAGCTGGCGTATCTTCTGCCGGGATGTTCTTCGGGGACTTGCAACATCCTGGAATGGCGAAGGAAGTAAGGAAGATAATTTCCAGCCAGAGTGGATGAGGGTCCTCCCAGAAGACAAAGAATTGAGGGCTTATCTAAGATGGATGTGGCTCAAGGAGGGCTTTGAGTGGGATCCATTCACAGGAGAAAAGGAGGTCGCCAGCAAGGAGCTCTTGCAGTCCGCAATAGAAGGAAATATCGTATGGGACGATCAAGGCGGTATAAGTATTATCACTCGGGAAAGCCAAATGCTTTAGCATTCCGGAATGCATATAAACGTACAGCGGCAGAGGCCCATAATCAATACAACCAATTAATAAATAATACAAAATAAGTTCTTAGTTTATTTCTAGATGACTGTGGATGCCACATTGTCTAATGACAAGGGGCCTCTATCATTCTGGTCTCTCCAGTCTTTGGAGCCAAGGTCTATAAATCCTCCCACTTGAGCCCCAAAAATGTCATAATACAGTCTAAAGCTTTATATATACATATACACACAGATATCCGTTACCAGAGACCATCCTAAACCGCCTGCTCTGCTTCCTCTAGTAAATCCTCGACCTTGAATGCGGCATCACCCCGTCCAAACATCTCCAACAGTCTTTTTCTCTCGGCCTTCTCTCCTCCAAAACCGTAGAATTTTTGCAAACACATAAGCAACCATTTAGCCTCATCCACACTAACACCCCTACCCTCCATGACCTGTCCTTGGAGCAGAACCAGCCCTTTGTCCTCAGCTAGTTCCAGGTGAAAGGTAACAGTGGTATGAGGCTGACTGAATTCTCCTCGTAACTTGTATTCGGCAAGATGAGTGAACAGCACCGACACTGCATTCTCAGCAGGGAACGTCCATTGGAGGAAGTGAATTTCGGCGCCCTGGCCCTCGCGCGGGAGAGGAAGTACGAAGTGGGGGTATTTCTTCGCGATTGCAACAATTGGTTTATAGGATTCCGTGGGAACCGTTGCACATAGGGATTGTGCGTTATTGGCGTGGCGGAGACGCCATAAGGTCTCTATTTCTTTTTGAGGGAGAGTGCGGATCTTATCGAGGTCGAGGAAAGAGGAGAGGGTCTTTATCGGCGCAGAGGAACCCGCTGAATTTTCGATCGGGATCTGTGGTTTCGGGGGAGGTGGAGGGGCCGGAAATGGGGAGTCGGCTGATTTGGATGGTTGTGACGTTTCTACTTGAGCATTTGAGATCGGTATTTTGACAGTGGCTTCCTTCTTCAGCTCTTCAATCTTGTCCTTGTATGCTTCCTTGAGTTGATTGATGTCTTTCAGTCCCTCTCTAAAAAAATTTGTACCATCAGCTTTTGGATCGTTTGGAAACCATTGAGTCTATAAATACTTGGGAAGATCTTTGACCTACTGCTTCGCTTTTCTATCAAGCTTCTCCTTGTACTTGTCTAAGATCCTATCGGACTGCTGGGTGACTAAAAATCGAACATCGTGGACCTGCGCCCATCGCCGCTGAGCTGCCCGGAGGTATGGGGAAGTTCCCGATATCACATGGCGTAAGGATGGAACTCGGTAGCTCGACATGGCTGCTGGCTACTAAATTGAGAGTTCTGTGGAAGATGGCCGAGAAGTGAATTGACTAGCCTTCAGGGACTTTGCCATCACCGTTTACGGTCTAAAGCTCGGAAGGCTTGAAGCCTGCCTCACCAATGATTGTATGCCTTAGGCAAAATGCCGCCTTGCGGCCCGAGGCTGAAGGAGCGGCGTGCTTCTAATTCGCTTGCCAGAGATGCCTCGGCAGCCTCCACCAAGCACATGGAGCTCACCCGCAATCGAACCGGCCTTCTCCGCATTTCATGACTCCGTCGCTTCCCTGATTGGCCTTCCCTCCCCTCGCCCGTGCTCCGTGTGCTTTCGCCGCTACGGACGTATTGTATCCCCAACCTACGCGCTACAGACATATATACTTCTTGCCAATACTATCTCTGTTTTCTACAGGCCTACCGTATTACTCAGATCTGCAAAATTGTGGTCGTCCCATTCTTAATTTCCCGGCTGCACTCTGCGCGCTAGCAAAATGCCTACTGAGTCGAGCTACCCCAGGATTGATATCCCAAATGTGGATCTCTGGACGTTCATGTTTGCTAGGAAAGATAAGCCATATCCAGATGATAAAGGTGTGGTTTACCCCTGCCGGTAGTTTACGTTTCGGCCATTAGCTTAACAATTCTCAATGCAGTTATCTATGTCGACGCTGATACTTCACGGTCCTACACCTACGCACAACTCAAAACTGCAACGCTTGATTTCGCCAAGGGTTTGAAGTCCCTATGGGAGTGGAAAAAAGGAGACGTCCTTGCCTTATACACCCCGAATTGCATAGATACTCCTGCTGTGATTTGGGGTACGCTTTGGACAGGAGGAGTAGTCTCCCCTGCAAATCCTGGTTATACTGCCGACGAGTTAGCATTCCAACTTAAGGATTCTGGAGCCCAAGCACTGGCCACCCAGAAATCACTCTTGCCAACCGCAATTGAGGCTTGCAAGAAAGCTGGAGTCCCGGAAGATCGAATTATCCTTATCGGTGACGAGCGTGACCCTACGTCGAGATTCAAGCATTTCACTGCCATTCGTAACTTATCTGGAACAAGTAGATACAGAAAGGCGAAGATAGATGGAAAGAATGACCTTGCCTTCCTGGTTTACAGCTCTGGAACTACTGGTCATCCTAAGGGGGTTATGTTGACTCATGGGAACATCGTCGCCAATACCCTTATGGTCGTCAACACCGAAGGCAGCCGCCTTTCTTGGAGCGGTGGTCATGATGGTAAAGGGGACAAAATAATAGCATTCTTGCCATTTTATCATATATATGTAAGTATATTTCTTAATTTCCCTGTATCTCATACTAAGGACGTGTGACTGAAATTCTACGACCAGGGATTGACCTGCCTGATTCACAATGCGACATACGCAGGTGTTCAGCTAGTAGTCATGGCAAAGTTCGATCTCGAAAAGTTCTGTCAACACATTCAAAATTTCAAGATCACGTTTGCGTACGTCGTGCCACCTGTCGTTCTTGGTCTTGCGAAATCGCCTGTGGTTTCTAAGTACGATCTATCCTCGTTACGTATGATGAACTCTGGTGCCGCGCCGTTGACGCGGGAACTCCAAGAGGCGGTGTATGCACGCCTTAAGATACCTGTGAAGCAGGGATATGGTCTGTCTGAGACGAGTCCCACGACGCACTCCCAAGAATGGGAGGACTGGGACAAATACATCGGATCGGTTGGTAGGCTTCTACCAAATCAGACTGCAAAGTATATGTCTCCGGAGGAGAAAGAGGTCCCTGTTGGACAAACTGGAGAGCTCTGGATTAAAGGTCCTAATATCTTCAAGGGATACCTGAATAACCCCGAAGGTACTAAGCACGCACTTACCGAAGACGGCTATTTCAAGACCGGTGATGTGGGCCATCAGGATGATAAAGGAAACTTCTACATCACAGACCGTGTGAAGGAATTGATCAAATATAAAGGATTCCAGGTCCCACCAGCGGAACTGGAGGGTCTTCTTCTAGGTAACGATGAAGTAGACGATGCCGCAGTTATTGGCATTTATGATGAAAGTCAAGCAACTGAGCTCCCGCGAGCTTACATAGTGCCAGCTAAGGGAGTGAAGGCTGACAAAGAGACGGAGAAGCGAATTCAAGATTGGTTGGCGGCAAAGGTTGCTAACCATAAGCGCCTAAGAGGTGGCATCCGGTTTGTCGATGAGATTCCGAAGAGCGCCAGCGGTAAGATTTTGAGGAGACTTTTGAAAGACCAAGCCAAAGCCGAACAGACCAAGGCTAAACTGTAAATTATATACCATGTTTGGACCTGTTATGGTTTTGTTTCTTGGATAGACACTGTTATATAGGGACAAAATAGAGAACAGGAGGGATGTTTGCAAGGTCATTGATCCATGATTCGCACGTGTATTATTGGCACCCCAAAGAGATATTGTTAATATCTATCCGTGCACTTGAATATGTTTCAAATCTCTGGCGTCACATGTAGATTCTTCTATTGTTTTTCGAAAGAAAGATAGCTTCTCCACCTCTGTGTTTAATCCAGAAAGGATATATTTGAACCTATATGTGATGATGAGATATCATTCCCGAGTCATATTTCCGTTATTACATCTCACCTGACTGTTGTTGGTTGATACATATATGATATTGGGGTAGGTTTCATGGTTCATCATTATTCATATTTACAATATTGAAGGATGCGGTTTCGGAAGTTTCGTCCCCGTAACATACTGTTTTATTGATATCCACCACGACACATCCATATCAATTATGAACAGACTAAAGGTATCGAAGCTTGATGCTCAAGCCGCTCCTATATCTAATCAGGTCCAATCCGCAATAGGAGAGCAACAAAAGCCTCTTACGGGTCTGAAATACCTTTATCCGCAGGATAATTCCCTACCAAGCATCATTCCTATATAATCGAACCCAAACATGCAGTATTCCTGCGTTCCTAGTACTCTAGTGTTACTGCAGGCGCAATTGAACGTCTGTGATCCCGTACTTGCTGATCACATCTCAAGAATATGTATATCAGCTGTCTCAGGACGATATGCTTCGCGGAGCTGTCGTAGATGGGTAATTTTCACACCCGAATGATACAAGGGAACGCACAGGGCGCACTGCACTGGGTGTAGGACCGAGGTATTTTCCAACTCTCAGCCGACGAACTCTCCTGCAACAAGCGTTTCCCAAGGCTTCCCAGTCTCGAAGACTTTCTCCATCAGTGTACGAGCTGCATGGACCTAAACCAAATTTAGCAAAATATCATATTCAGGAAGATAACCACTACATCTTACCTGTGTCATTCCAAGACTCTCCACGCCTTTAAGTCTCTCCAAGATGTCAGATCGCTGTCTCTCATCCTGAGCATCACAACCAGCTGTGAACATTGGAAACAGAAGACAGGCTTCCGCACTACTACCCTTCCTGACCTTATAAAGCGCCCCGAAAATCTCACGTACGGCGGTCTGCACGTCACTGTGGCTCGATTGTTTTCCCAAGACCCTGCGATGAAGATGGACTAGGCCCGCCCAGTGGAATGCTTCGTTCGTGGCGGTCATCTCCAGGCTATCCCAGTGATATGCTGCTTCGCCCGTTGACTGCATATGGGGACATGGTCTGGCAGGGTGCAGTCTAGATTTATGGAGTTCTGCTTCAAGTTTCTCTGCACGGGTGATGATATCATCTGACGGTTTCCAGTCAGGGTTGATTGCGTTATCGGGCCCGATACGTTCGAGATCACACATCCGTCCAAGTTCAGCAATTTTAGCTAGAATATTCACACAGCGACTAGTGAATCCAAGAATACAGTCGATGGAATAGTCGTTCTCGATTTCGTAATCCAGGTCCCAAGCTGAGAGTAAGGAGCGGGATCTGTCGCCACTTAAACTTGCAAGGACATCAAGATAAGCAAACCAACTCCATAAAAATGAAGAGACCTTGTCGTGTGACTCATTTTGCAACGTTTGCGGTCCTCCTCTGGCTTCTATCATTTGTCTTGCGGTATCGAGATGTATTTGCCAGGGAACTGCAATGCCGAACGCTTTAGGTGAGATAATTTCGAGGGATGCTAACATTATAGCCGTCGCTAGGTTGGCATTAGAGATGATTTTATTTGGATCATTAAGTGCATGGCGTAGGTTGGGGAAAATATCTTTGACCCAATGAGCGATTCGGGTAGCTGGTTCGGGCTGCCGTAAGAGACGCGCTCGGTGGAATGCAGAGTATGCAAGCAGAAGATTAAGAAGATTCTCATCCTGGACTGCCATTTGCGGTAGAATGGTTTTGAAAGGATTCGATAAACAATTATGAGGAACGAGGCAGCCGGCCGTGTGGTTTAGGAAATGGTGCTACTTTAGTTAGTGAACGGCCAAAAAAAGAAAGCTTTAGGGCTAAGTTGGGATCATACAAAGTACTGAGAGGATCATGGTCAGCTAGTGAATATAATTGAAGGGTATGGAAAGGAAACTAACCAACAAGTTCATCGGATTTTCGAGGAGCTTGGCAGGCAGTGGCTCAAGTGACCGCGGTATAGAAATCGGAACGGGCTTGTCATAATATCCTCCGCCTTCAAATGCAGTGATGTTGTTTGTCTGCATGCCGAAACCAAATTCAACTGGGGTCAATTCTCCGTCCTCATTAATGATGAGGTCAAGACTAGATCTCATGGCAGTCGGAGATGCACCGGAAATAGCATTTGCATCATCATTTTTTCCAATATCCAGATCTTTGAAACCTCGATCAACCCCCCATGTGGTACTTGTTTGATAATAATCAATCGCATTTGAAGGCCACGAATGGGTGTCAACATCGTCATGGTTACTCTCGGACATTGATGGCACATCCTCATAGGGCATGCCCGGTGGTCCAGACAAAAGAGAGTTAACAGACAAACGCCGTAGTCCTGGTGGATCATGTATAGCGTATGGAGAACCTTTAGTTGCATACGTTCTGTAACCATCATCACCGTGACTTGATACAGGCGTAGGAGGATCAGCAGAAGTCGGTGGTGCCGAGATGGTAACCGCAGATCCCTGTGACTCCTTACTTGAATATAATCCTGAAGCCAAATTCGGCGGCGGCATGGCCATATTGAAATGCGTATTGTTGGGATCAATATCTGATCGCAAGCGTTTCGATGGCCTATCAATCGGGGGCAATTCAGGGCCAATCATCTCGCTTTGATCTCGAATACTGTTATAATATGAAGGAGTTGAAGCGCGAGTATCCGTAGGCGGAGGTAAGATCGTACCATGGGCCAAAGCCGTACCACTGTTTGTCCTCTCCATGTTCGACTGCGTTTCAGTCACCAAGCCATCATGTTGCCCTACAATCTCGGGAGGTCTCGCAACCCCAGACGACGCTGAAACTCTGTTTGGTGTAATTGAACGGTTGGACTCGTAATTTTGGCCATACTGATACTCTGAGTAGTTCGGGCTATCACTATAAAGACTATCTTGAGATATAGGCGTAGGAGGGAGGCCAGGTTTAGACAAGGCTGGTTCAACTAAAGCAGTAGTGGAGTGCGGTGGGGTGAACTTTATGGGAGATGGCTGATTCCCAAGCAGCTGAGAGTTATTCTTAGGTTTCCAGATTTTGGTCTGGAAACCAGTATCCCCACTAACAGAAAGCGTTGCGGAATCTGGGGTGTGTACTTGGGTAGGAGTCAGGGTAATCATGCCTGCAGAGAAATCGACCTGCCCCTCATCTTCAGGCTTCTTCTTCCCTCGTCCCTCCCAGTTAAGCCGAATGCTATAGTCGCATGTCTCTGAAAGCCTTTGGCAGTTAAGACAGGCAGGCTTTCCCTCGTCACACTTTACTTTTCGCGTTTTACAAGGCCTAATGCTTATCAGTAATGCAGATCTAACGGGAAGGCACCCCGCCGACTACAATCCTTTGGAGATTCATACCAACACCCATTGCGACTCCGTTTCTTAGGCTCAGGAGCTCCCTCCTTCTTCGGTCGTGGCATTATACCATGAGGAAGGAATCAAAAGGTAGATATCTTATATCTCTCTTATACAATACATATCAAAYCCCCGCCCCGCCGATATCCGCGCTTCAACTTTCAGACCTACGACTGCGATCGGAGCTTCGGACTACCTGTCGTGGAAAGCTCGTTGCCAAGGCTGCAATATACACAGGCATAATTCGATGTCAATCCGTAAGAACAAGAGGGTGGAAGCTTGGCGCAGGGAATAGTCGCAGCTGAAAGTTGGAGCTGGCCATGGGGAATAAAAGAAGCGGGATGCTGTGCGAAATGATAAGGGTCTTGATTGCTGACTCATATCTGACAAACTACGATGAATACTTACTTGCAATCTCAGGAAAAAGAGTGCGCAGTGAAATTTTTACAATGTATATTGGTCTTTATACGATATCTATGTTGAGGATTTTGATGTCCTCTTCGGGCTTTTCTTTATACACTCTTGTATTTTCGATCTTGTGGATAACGTCAAGGCCTTGGATTGCCCTACCGAAGATTGTGTGCTTGTTGTCGAGCCATGGCTGCACAATGATGTTAGAATCTTATAGCTTGAAATGTGATAATATTGAAAAACTTACAGTCTTTTCAGTAGTAATAAAAAACTGGCTCCCATTTGTATTTGGGCCTGCATTAGCCATACTGACGGTATATGGCTTATCATGTTTCAGTGTGCTGAACTCATCCTCGAACTCCTTACCCCAAATGCTCTCTCCACCGGTTCCATCACCTAGTGGATCACCGCACTGAATCATGAACTTCCTAATCACTCTGTGGAAAATCGTGTTGTTGTAATAACCATTCTTAGAATGGACGACGAAATTCTCCACTGCCTTAGGCGCTGCGTCGGGGAACAAACGTATATGGATATCGCCGTAACTGGTATGGATGATTGCTGCTGTTCCACTTTCCGCAGGCTTTGCCTCAACGGCTTTGCGGGCGTTAAGGTTGGTAGGCTTCTCGTTCTGGACATCACGTTCAGATTTCGAGATCTCCGTCTCATTCGTAAACATGTAGAAACGCTGCTTTCCAACCGCCGTTGAGAACAGGATGGGGTCTCGGGCCTCAGATTCCTGGAGGAGAGGGTTACTGGATGCTGCCATAGCGACTGTAGTAATCCCTTTCTTTTGTGGCTGGCCCTGATATATCGCTAGATTAAGAGGCCTAAAATGTTCATCTTTGCCGTATACTTTAACTATTCGATTTGTGTAAGTATTTAAGACCTTGACTCCCAGCATGGAGCCATAGATGATGAAATGCCCAGACTCGTCGAATATTATGTTAGCCTTGTTTCTCAACGCTNTGACTTTCGATCTCGCGTTCGGTGGCCAGTCGGCGTCCAAACTCAACATCATCTAGTTTTTGAAGAGCCGTTCCAGCTTGCTGCATCTCCTCGATGATTTGTAAAGACTCGTCGTACGTTCGATGAAGCTTGCCAGTAGCAAAATCAAATATGCGAATCTTCCTATCCGGGAATGAAAACGTAGCAAACTGATGTCCTGATTGCGATATGGTGAGGCTAGTCGGTAAGGATTTTGCCTTTTTGAATTCAAAGAGATTCGTAGAGCTCTTATACTCGAAGACATTATCCGGTTTCTCCCAGGAATTTGGTCGCCAGTATTCAACCATGCTATTCTCGTCAATGGATACAACGCAGTCATAAGCGTCATTGAACGCCATAAGCGACACTACGCTGCGGTGGAGGCCAGTGATGGTATGCATTGGCTCCTGTGTCTCCCCCCGCCCATCATAAATTCGGATGTTATGATTCACCTCATCGGAAACTGCGAGTAATGGTAAAGATGCGCCACGTTTATGTACCCAGCACACACACTTTGGCGTAAACTCAGTCATAAACATGGATAAGAGATCGAATGTCATAACATCAAAGAGTTTGATTGTCTTATCTGCACCGGCTGTTGCAAAGCTCCTTCCATCTGCACTGACAGAAACGCTCTTGATCTCTCCAACATGGGCTTTAAACTCCTTGACAAATTCAATTCCTTCTCCAACCTTCTTCCAGAACTTTACAACTCCGTCTACGGAACTAGTTATTAGGAAGTCGGTATAGGGAGTTACAGTCACGAATGAGAGCTGGTCCTTGTGCATGAGAGACTTCGAATAGCGCGGCGAGGATGGAAGGGCGGATACATAGAGTTTCTCGTAAGGCAGGACCCGGCGTTTCTTCTTTGGTGCTTCGGCGGATGGAAGCTGGGGTCCCATATCATCATCAGAAGAAGAGTCTATCTTCAGTTAGTAAAGGTCTAGCTTGGAATTGAAATCAGTATGTACCGTCATCTGATCGACTCCTCTTATTAGAGGTGGTTTCATTTGCTTCGTGAGCCATTTCGTAGACGCGCAATGTGCTTCTAGTTGAGCTGTTCGCAGGTAAATGAGGCGATACAAATAAATAAGGCTGAGCAAGTTGAGTTTGACAGGGGTGCGAAATTAGCGCAGCCGCGTCGTTGTGTAGGCACTGTCTGAGAAACACCAGCCTCGAGGTGCCAAATTTATTATGGTAAGAGTTTTTCTCGTTTTCCAATTTCGAAGACTTGTCTGTAGACTGTATAGAATAGCATACTTTTATTCATTCAAAATTACCATACTAGTTATTCTGCTTGCCTGAATCTCTTGTTTAAATTAATTATCCAGAAATTTATTGCTGGATCTTCCAAGATATACTAATTTTCTTCACCAGTGATACTATTTGCGAACATCAAGGGCCATACAAAATGTAACTAACATGCTCTATGTGAGTGTTGATAAACAGTCCGGAAGAGGAAGTGAGTCCTAGACAGCTGCTCTCTGGCTCAGCCAATGAGGACATACTCAGCTTCGACCGAGAACTCAAAAGTGAACTGGGAATATTACTGAAAAAGACAATGATCGACTCTCCCAAGACTGAGCTAGAAGCTTTGTATGAGCTGCAGTATCAGCCTAGTCTACACGCTACCTGAACTTGACAAGACAGCTTTTCTGCTATGGTCCCCCTGAAAGGATGGTTACCCGATTCAATTCCAGTCTACGGAACGACAAGTTGATCAACATCGAAAGACTAGAAGAGTTCACTTGCCTTAAACACGCGGGGGATTACTATTTCTCTGGAGGGTATGTGATCTTTTGCTCAGCTTTCTCACAGTGACAAACCAAGAGAGTGATCGCATGCGAGAAAGCAAGAAGACCTGCACAGTCCAGAACATTAAGGCAAGACTGCTGAATAATGCTATACTCAAAATAGATCATCCTGTCACAAACCGCCATTGTGTTCGACGAGTGAGCAGTGATAGTGGCAAAAACTCATGTGCTAGCCGCGAGTGGTGGAAGTCTTGCTCAATTATCGGATTTGGTTACGGTGCAGTTTATTGCGCGACGGTGGAGTGAGGCATTTGAATGGTATTGGGCTTCCTTTCCTGGCTAGTTGTTGGGATCAAGGGGACGGCATGCACCAGGGATGCTGAAATGGAACGTCGAAAAATGTGAGTCGCTCAACGGCTATCAGCAGATCTAACTCGAGATGGCCGGGGTTCATTTTCAGCTGCTATATCGGTGATTCCCCAGGCCTTCAAAGGTCTGGCCGCATCCAAAAATGCCCTGGTTCTGGATGTCTTCGGTTGGAATGGGTACATGCGCTCCAACCCGGTACCTGTTGCTCTCTGCTGTGCTGCGTTGAAGACTAACTACATACGCTCCTCTAGAGCTACAACTGGGAGAGACATATACTCCGTACCTCTTTTGGCTATGGTGATCTCCCGACTAATCTGAGAACTATCTATGCACTTGAAAGTTAGATTGTGCAAGGGACGAGTATTGGCATCCGTTTTTTCTTTTTCCCGGGCCATGAGAAACTACCCCTCCATCTGCACAATAATAGACCCCGCAGAATTTCAAATGCGGATGAGGGGAAGCTGACGCCTCAATAATGCGCCTCCTCTAATGCGTGTCATGTCCGCCCGAGGCGGTTGCTGGATTGAAACTTCTGTTTGAGGGGAAAATTTGCCTCGCTATCCACCTTTGATGAGAGTTATCCAATATCACTTGGATTCACAACACCCTTTGAAAATGGCAGCGGCACGAGCACGAGCTCGTCCATCGTGGCCTGCCATCTTTGGATATTATTGGGGCGCATTACACGACGAGATTACTCCGAGGTTGGGCAGCAAGCAGTTCTCCGAAGGAGGACGAAGGGGGAGGGGCAAGAGAGCACATGGAACGTGTGATTATTCCCGATCACGCCGAGCTCAGTGGTGATAACTGCTCGTCGCGTTAACAGAGCACGTTTTCCAGGGGTAGGGGTCGCAAGCCGCGATAGGGAAGTATCCTGTGCCAAATTCTGGGGTGAGATGTCCAGCTACTGTACCAAACACGGGGTGTTGTGCAGCAGCAATGAACTGTACCGTAGCACTTGTGTATGCTATGTGGCCTTGCGCGTTTCCCCCCTTCGGTGTTGTGGCCCGGGCCGTCTGGCAGCGCCATCCTCGAGCGCGCATATTCAACCTCCAAAGAACGCTCACTAGCAGCAGGGGATGGCAGGATTTGGACAGCGGCTACTGCCTCTCCCTGCAATCTGCAACACCGTGGCCGAGCCGCTTCAGTCAAATGCGGTGATTTACGACTAAGCTGACGGTGCCCGACCAGATGCTCCCGGGAAGCACGGGAAAAAATCCTGTAACTTTTCATCTCCAGGTCCTGAAGTTAATGCCTCTGCACGCTCACGGAGAGAGCTGCCGCCAAACCGTGGTTGAGGCAGTGGCTGAGATACCACGATGAGTTTCCGTTGCTGTGTCAGGGTCGGGAACAGTCGGCAGCTGGGGTGCGGAGGGCGTTTTGCCGGGATGCATGTCTGCAGGCGATGCGTTGGTTGCATGTGCAGTGCATGTATGCTGGTTTGTCGTTCTTATTTTGCCCGCCTGGCTGGATAAAATGCCCAGGTCCCTGATTCTGCTTGTGATTCCACGATCCGGCACCGAGATAGAGAGACACACAACGTTAATTTAGTCACGACGCTGTCTGTGAATTGGGCTGGAAAGGCCTGGAACTTTAGCCCAGGTCCAGTCCGGCCCTTCCACCTCCACACGCGTTGGCAGCAGCCGCGGTGACTGGTCCTCATGATTGGGCCGCACTGGACCACGGAAGTTTTAGGTCTGGGGCCAGCGCGATCCTCCGAGGGTGACGTCTTTTTGTGTTTGACGAGCAGCCGTGTGGTACCTTAAAGCTGAGGGCGACCAAACACGCGCGATCGCTCATCGGCCCAACAGGCAAGCTGCTACTGGTGGGGCTTGAGAAGGTGTGGCTGAGGAGGGCTGCTGCAGGCTGGAATCTCCCAGCAAGTGGTGCTGTGCAGTAGTGCTGTAACGCAACGCCCTCTGGGTGATTTGGTGGCAGAGAACATAGTTGACGGTACTGTACGTGTCCGAGTTGATGACGAAGTGGTGATGGACTGCGAGGGCGACGACGTGCGGAGAACAACAGCAAAAGAACGGGTAGGACGGTCGAGGTCAGTTCAATTCAGGTCAGGCCATGCTGCACTCATCCGTTACGAACAGCTCCTCTGCGCGGTACACTACTAGCGTCTGCTATTTCGGGGCCTACCGCGCCCAGAGGAGCCAGCCGTGAGCATCAGACACCACCCACCTCACGCCCTAGCATCCATGAAAAAAAGAATGCGGGCGGCAAAAAACACCCATGCTCACGGGAGGTCACGGATGCCTCTGGCCAAATTAATTTGCGAGTGCCAAAAGCAAACGGTCCTTTTCTTTTGTGCGTGTGTGCTCTCAGCAACCTGGCTTCAGCTTGGGTGGTGGCCGCGGTCTTGGACGTGTTCCGGGGGGTGTCATGAGAGCCTGTCTCGACCGGCCCATTCACGGAAGTTTGTTGCTGGGCACCGCTGGCCGCTGCGTCGCCCGCCCAGGATGGCTTCCCGTCCAGGCGTTCGCCATCTGGCCGGGCCAGAAGCACGAGTTAAGGCTGTTCTGTTGCTTGGGTGCGTAGCGCCGCTGGGAAGCTGGAGAGGTGCATGCATGTGGCTCTCGCCTGCCCCGTCGCTCCCAGCCTGGTGCCTGACGTATTGCCAGAAAAAAAAATTAAATAAGTCGCGGCAGAAGATCCTACGTAATGCAGCTAATTATCGGATAGCATCGCCCTCCTCGGCTGCAAACGGGCAACGATGCGCACTGCATTGCAGATTCAGGTCGAGATCTAAGACCCGTTCGGCCATTATTCTCCTGCGACATCTGCTGCCGTAAATACTCGTCCAGTCGCCGGCGAGCTGTTGGCTCTCTTCCTTCTTCCCCCCTGGATCTGCATCCTCCAGTGTCAGAGCTATCCGCACGCTCCAAGGCCCTCAATTCACGCACTCAGTTGCTGAGCAAACGCTCCGGTGTGCGTGCTGACGGACTGCTGTTGATCTGAGCTCTGCTTCCCTGGCGCTGGGATCTCGGCTGGTGACCCCGCTGTAGGGAACCTGGAGCTGCTGTCCTGCTGCTCGGCGCCGCGCCAAAAAAGAACAAGAGAGAAGAGCGCAAAGACCCATATGACGACAGCTGTTCTTGCAGTGCCAGTGCAACACTTCCCACCAATCCTACCATCTGGTCTCTGAACAATTCCATCTGCTTCGGCTTCTGGGCATTCTTCAACTGGCGCACCCCTCCTCCCCCCACCTCGGCCGCCATCTCCAAAAAGGTTTAATTCACAAGAAAGCTATAGAAACATCACGCAACCTCGCCCGCTCTCGCCCGTGGTCTCGCTCGTGGAGAACCCAGATTGCATTATACCTCTTACGTATATATTATTTATTCTTTGCTGGTCGGATTCCTTTCCAATCCAATTCTCCGCGATTGCTTAACTGCCGCCGTCTGGACGGTTCGACGACGACCGGCTGCGGCCTCTTTTCCGTGATTCGCCAGGAAAGGCCTCAAGACCTGATTCTCTCCAGTTCTCAGCGCAAACAGCCACACCAGGACGGCTTCTGCCACCTGCCATTTGCTTCAACGTCGTGGATCCCTTCTGAAGCTGCTCAGATAATCTAGCACAATGACTGTCTTCATAGTCTCGCTGTAAGTTGGCAATGGCTCTTCCCAAGACGCGCTCTCCAAAAAAAAGTATTGGGCTGGCACTTAGTATCGAGAGTTGCAGAGGTTGGCACGGGAGTTCAAGAATTGACTTTCCCTGGACGGTCTGAGATATCCTCGAGACCATATCGCTCAACTCTTGAAGCCATGTGCTGAAGCTTGAGACGATGGCAACATGATCTTATCCTGAATCATGACATCACTAACAGAAAGTTTCCCTCAGGTTCCTCCCCAACACCATCAACTTCACGCTCCCCGCTCCCTCTCCGAAAGGTCGCCCCAGCCGACCAACCATCAATACTAGGCGACGAACTACCAACCCAATTGACACCACGGGCAAGCCTAGTCTCTTCCCGCAGCGCGATCCCACTCCTCCACACACGCCAGTCGCAGATACTGACCACGAGGAGTTCTTCGCACAGAAAGAGAACTCCGACCTGACTGGCTACTTCCCTAAGCAAGAAGGTCCTCGATCCACAATTGCCCCAAGTGACCCTCATTCTCCAAAATGGGGTGTGGGACGGCTCTTCACGCAGCCCAAGTCGCGCGCTAGTTCGCCACCTCCAGCAGATATCCTGAAGCACAACAAGACGGTGGAAAAGGCTCATGCTCTTGGTCGAGCGGGTGTGCGCCAGCCGCAACTAGAGAGGAGTGAGAGCCATGACCGGGTCTTTGCTGTTGCGGATTGGACGGTTGTCCCGGCCGATCAAGGCAATGGCGGTCTTCGAAACGCTGTTCAAGCCTCTGTGAGAAGTGGAAAGCTCGAGGACAAGATCTGGGTCGGCACTCTGGGCATGCCGACGGATGTGCTTGAGGATACCCAGCAAAAGCAGGACATTGAGGAGAGACTAGCGGCTGAGTATGACTCTCTGACGGTCTTCTGCAAGGACAGCGATTTTGATTCGCACTACACACACTACTGCAAGCAGATCCTCTGGCCCGTCTTCCACTATCAGATTCCCGATAACCCCAAGAGCAAGGCATATGAGGATCATTCCTGGATATACTACGTCAAGGTCAACCAGGCCTTTGCAGATAAGATTGTGAAGAACTGGAAGCGTGGAGACGTCATCTGGATCCATGACTATCATCTTCTCTTGGTCCCTCAGATGATCAGGAAGAAGCTCCCGGAAGCCAAGATTGGGTTCTTCCTGCATGTCGCTTTCCCATCTTCTGAAGTCTTCCGCTGTCTCGCTGTGCGCAAGGAGCTGCTCGAAGGTATGCTTGGTGCCAACCTTATCGGCTTCCAGATCAGCGAGTATGCGCGCCACTTCCTTCAAACGTGTAGCAGACTCCTCTGCGTCGAGGCTACGAACGATGGAGTCCAGCTTGAAGATCGTTTCGTTAACATCATGTATGATGCCATTGGAATCGACCCGGTTGCTCTGGATCTTAATCGTCAAGAGCCTGCAGTCATGGAGTGGATGAAGACGATGCAGGAGCGATACCGTGGAAAGAGGTTGATAGTAGGACGTGACAAGCTGGATCACGTTCGAGGTGTCCGGCCTAAGCTGCTCGCCTACGAATTGTTCTTGAACAAGTACCCAGAATGGAGAGACAAAGTTGTGATGATCCAGGTAGCAACTTCGACAACGGAGCAAGCAGAGCTTGATGCCACTGTCTCAGATATTGTTACCAGAGTCAATTCGTCTTGGGCCAACCTTGCGTACCAGCCCCTGGTGTACTTGAAGCAAGATATCAGTTACTCGCAATACCTGGCGCTGCTCACCGTGGCGGATGCCCTCATGATTACTAGCCAGCGTGAGGGAATGAATTTGACATGCCATGAATATCTCTNTCTGCCAAGATGGTAAATTTGAAGGACAGAATAGATATGGCTCCCTCATTCTGAGTGAGTTTACTGGTAGTCATTTCGTGTTTGAAGGCAATGAACTAGCAGTCAACCCCTGGGACTACCGACAATGTGCTGAGGCCATCAAGACGGCACTGGAAATGGGCGACGAGGAGAAAGAGGCGAGCTGGAAGAAGCTTTATCAATCCGTAATGCATCAGACGGCCGAAAAGTGGTTCAACACGTTTATCGACAAACTTGACAAGGTTTATGAGGAACAGCACAGCCGGGACATGACCTCAGTCCCTCGCTTGTCGATACACACTCTCAGCAAGCAGTACCAGGAATCCAAGAAGAGGCTATTCATATTGGACTATGAGGGAACACTAGCTTCCTGGGGTTCACCAACTAGCATCGTTCTTACAAGTCCTCAGGTAAGATGCAAAAATCCATTCATGCGTGAATTCATAATGCTCACCATCGTCACAGCGTACTCTTGATTGCCTGAATGACCTCATTGCCGACGAACGCAACATCGTCTACGTGATGTCGAGTCGCCAACCTGAGGAGCTGGATCAACTGTTCAAGCGCGTCAGCAATCTTGGCCTGATCGCTGAAAACGGATGCTTCATTAGGGAGTTCGGCTCTAACAAATGGATCGAAATGGCTGATGGCGATCAGATGCGTGCCTGGAAGGACTCGGTTGAAGGAATCATGACATACTACTTAGAGCGCACACCGGGATCCTGGATCGAGACTCGCCATTGCAGCCTTGTCTTCCATTACAAGAATGCGGAAGATTATGACACCGCCAGTCGTCAGGCAGGTGATTGTGCCAGCCATATTAACGATGCATGCGAGAAACAGAGAGTCAAGGCTATCAATTTGGAAGGTATGTTGTGCATTTTCTTGCTTATTAAATTGTAGTACATCACCGTTCACGCAGCTAATGCTCGTTCGTAGGTGCCGTTGTGGTTGAGCCAATCGACTGGTCTAAGGCTACCGCAGCAGAGACGATTCTGGGTAATCTCCAGAACAAGGCCGAGCCAGCAGGTGAAGATGCAGAGGGTGAGCTCAAGAGAGGAGATAACAATACCCCGGTCGATTTCCTCATGGTAGCCGGAGATGGAAGGGAAGACGAGGTTATCTTCCGGTGGGCTAATGACCTGAAGAAGTCCAAAGCCATCAACCACGTGACAACTGTCAGTCTGGGGAGCAGAAACACGGATGCCAAATTCACCCTTACTCAGGGAGTTACTGGTGAGTTTTGAACCCTGCCATTGCGAGAGTGCGCGAGAGAGCCTGGCATTGCTAACTTGTTTCCTTCTCCAGGTGTCCTCACGGTGTTGAACAAGCTGTCTCTCATTCAATGAGCTTGGGCACCATCTGTGCTTACGAGTTAGGGAAAAGGGAGGGCATAGGATTTTCATGACACTAGCTGAGCCTATCATGCATCTGGGCATTCATTTCATTTTTCTTGTACATGTATTGGTAATATTTGGGGTTTTCAGGTCATTAAGGGAACATGAGCGAAGAACATTAGAGACGCAGCTCGTTCTTCAAGTACATCTCGGAGTGAAAGGAATGGGGATGACTTATGGGAGATACGCCGATGTGCAGCATCACGAGTTATATATATAAACATCACCCCTTCGCCTAGCTGCCGCCCGGGCATCGTAAATTTGTTCTACAGCGTGTTTGGGAGTTTTAAGGAGATCATGCTATGTTATGTGTAGAGCACCCTGGGTGGCGATCATGTCGTAATCCTGGACGTCAGGAACAAACGGTCCGGCAGGAAATGTACTGTCAATCATCTACCTGGATGCGATGCGCGTGCCGATGCGCGAGTTGCCTCACTGGAAACACTTTAAACAACCGTATGACGTCTGGGAGGGGGCTGAGCGATGAGCCAATCCACGGCGAGGAATCAACCCCATTCGCCAAAGCCCCATCCGCCCTAAACGATGGGGCCCTCAAGTGGATTGATTTGACAGATGGGCTAGAGAGCATCCCTGGGAGGAGGGCTGTGGAGGGGCCTGGGCCTACCGGGCTTCTACTCTGGCAGGACACGCCCCAAAACAAAACACTCGTGTCTTGGTATCGTCTCTCTCTATCTCGTGACCACCTCTTTGGCACATATCCACCCACCGCGAATCAGAAGCACGCTCCGCTGCATTGCCAATTGTGCCCGTACCTACTCTCTCGCGTGCGGAGTTGAGAGACTATTGTAACCTACGAGGTTCCTACGTCATGTGGAGGAGAAGGTAAGAGGAGAATGAGATACTCCCGAGCCCAGGTTAGTTTCATGATGAACGTGGCTCAGCTTATGTGGGAAGAAGCAACACAGTTTCTGAGTCTCTGTGACTGCCCAATAATAAACACCAATGCCGTAACTCTTGGAGCTGTTTTTCATAGCTTGCATACATCCTTGGGCGCATATCGGATCCGTACTGCCCGAGAATTGGGCCCGTCTTACGATCTCGCGGCGCAAGACCAGCAGAAAGGCCACGGTAAATCCGGGGTAATCAAAAATGTAATCAGCGCACGTCTTACGCAGGGATCTTCCAGTCGGTTTTTATTGGGGGTTCGTAAGTGTCTGTTGTATGTGGGTGTGGAATCATCGGTGCCAATCTGATGGGTTTTCCAAGGTCTCTTGGGACATATGATCTTCCCTCTTTACTTTTTTTGCCTCTTCTTCCCTGATTCTTACCTTTCTCAGCTTCCCTTTAAGAAACCTTCCCTCATCTTTTTGCTCTTCTCTTTCTTTTCTCCCGAATACCACAATTGAAGCTACGTTTTTTGCGCGCTATACTTTCCAGCTTGTTACTTTTCTTGCGTTGTCTTGTTAGTCTTAGACCTTTTTGGGACCCAAGGAGAGAGGGGTTCACCCCATCAGACGATCCGAGGATCCAGCGTGACCCCAAGTCTCACTCCCGGGCCTCAAGAACGGTCGAAACCTACGACGGCCCTTTTAGGCGCCCACGTTCTTGCAAAAGAGAATCCCCTTTTTGGTTTTCCCCTCCTGGAAAATAAAATCTCGATATTTTTTTATTCTTTATATATATATTTTATCCCGGCGCCTCTTTTGCAGAACCAAGCGATGCACCTGCTTGGGTTCTCGGCCCTGCTGTTCCTCAGCGCTCGCCTCGTGAGCGGGGCAAGCACCGTCACTCTCACCCAGACCCCAACCCCACAGCCAACGTCCACGAGCTACACGGATGACAAGACGTTCATGAACGATCTCCTGGTTGCGCACAACTTCTATCGAAAGGAGCATAATGCGTCGGCGTTAGTGTGGAATACGACCTCTGCCACCTTCGGAGCGAAGTACGCCCAAGGCTGTGAATTTAAACATAGCGTAAGTTAAAAACACAAGTCCCAGTTCATTGATTTTCTCTATTCTTTTCTCCTCCCTTTTTCTCGTACCTTCTTGTTCACCATGACCTTTTGTTTCACTTCATATTACTTCTCCTCTGACAGACATATGTCTACAGGGCGGTCCAACAGGCGAGAACCTCGCATCCGGTTTCCCCAATGCAACAGCCGCCGTCGACGCCTGGGGCCTTGAGCGTGAGAAGTACAACTTCAACAAGCCCGGCTTCAGCGAGGACACGGGTCACTTCACGCAGCTGGTCTGGTCCAACACGACCTCCGTAGGCTGCGGCCGAGTCAACTGCGCCGGCAAGAATGGCACCCCAGGGTGGTACATTGTCTGCGAGTACTATCCGCCAGGGAACGTCGACGGCGACAATAACCAGTTCTTCAAGGACAACGTGAAGAAGCAGACGCAGGGCAAGGACACGGATACCGTCGAGAGTGGCATTACGAGCTCGGCCCAGGGATGGGGGGATGCGCGGTGGGCTGCTATCGTCATGGGAGGAGCCATTTTCGTGGGATGTGCAATTGTCTGGTGATGATGGTATTTTTTTTTGTATTTGGTTCAAATGATACCCGGAAAGGTTCTCTCTGTTTTATTTGGTCTTCATGAGGTAGGGTTTGGGATTTTCCCACCCTTCCAGTGTACTTGTAACGAAAATCTATGATGTCACGAACGAGTTATCTCATATGAAAGCTTGGGTTCATGTTAAATCTATTGTAACGGTGTTGAATAAATAGTTACCACGAAATGAAAGGTTAAAAACCCCGGCCGCCTACAAAGCTCTAGGCATGATGCGGTATTCGATGTTGAATAGTTCCTCCAAGTAATCTAAGCAAAAAAGCCCGACGCCGAAACTGCTCTAAAACTCCAGTCTAAGATATGTGGAGAGCTCTTCTCTAATATCCCGGCCCCATGCAAAAGCTGCGCCGCTTTGTGCCCCGCTTGTGTGTGTGTGCGAAACTCCCTGAAAATCAGCAAGAACAATGATTCCATCCATTTATTCCTTTTTGTAGTTTCGTGCCTCCATCGTCTCGAGTTCGTGGTGCCACCCGTTCAGTGTCCCGTATAACCACTGAAGGAGGGTGGTACTCGCCGTCATGCACAATGCTGCGATACCGAACAAGACTATTCGCTGTGGCGTGTTTAACTTCTCAAAGAGAGGATAAGGGTACCTAAAATGTGGGGAAAAGGCATCGCTGTCAGAAAACGGGTTGTTCCCCCCAAGACGATCACATGTCAAAAAGAAAGAGAGTGACAGAGATGCAGAGCGCAGGGAGAAAAGGCGAGAGATTGGGGATATGGCAAACTCACCATCCATTATAGCTATAGCAATGCTCTACCCACCACCAGTAGCACACGGCAATGGCTGAGCTCAGTCCCATGGCTGGCAGCGCCTTTATGGTCCAGGGTGGACTGAAAAACAGCAGGTCCAGGGCCAGCAAGATAGATGGGACCGCATGGAAGCCAATATCAGCCGTTACTGATGTGGCCAGCTCCGGCGAAACCACCAGTGACTTATCAATGGCCGAGATGCCCCAGTAGAGCAGGCTGATCAGAACCTCTAACGGGGCACTGCAGAGCGAGAGCGTGTTTTTGACGGCAAAGAGCTGGCGCGAGAGCGTGATGTCGGCCAGCAAGCCAAAGATGAAGGTGACCATGGCGGCCGTGAGGCCCAGGATCGTGAGGAACTGCCAGTGCCAGCCATAGGAGTCGCTGATGAAGTTGGGATAGTCGATTAGGTACTTGTACGAGAGCGAGAAGGAGACGATGCCTCCGAGGTGGAGGAGCGCGGAGAAACTCCGTGAGGGAGAGGGCAGTCTCTGAAGTGGATGGTGATGGTGGTGAGGGTGGGCCATTGCAGACGTTCGGCTCCCCCCGCAGGGATAGCTCGTGGAGAGAAAGGTAAGGGAGGAGGAGGGGAATGAGGAAAGGGAAGAGAGGGCGGTATGGGGATACACAAGGAAGGGTGGTTTTAGGTAGCTTGAGAGAATGGCCCAGGTGAAAGAGGAGGAAGAGGAAGAAGGAAGAGGAGAAAGAGAACAGCAACGAAGAATGGAGGTTGGGGGTGGACACGAAATAAACTTGGACGGTAGGCGGTTTCTTTGCATGGGGGAGGGAGCTCAGGATGGTGGACAACTTGGCTTTCAGCCTGGCGTGGTGGGGTGGGCAGGCTCTGGGGCCACGAGGAGCCCGAAGCTGGCAACTGGCTGGATATGAAAGGGGCCGCGCGTGGAGCAGCGCAGGAGGCCAGAGGACGAAGTTGGCAGCCTCGCGTCGCACGTCGAATGCAGATACAGTGGTGACTACCGACGGGTGCCCGTCGCTTGGGCACTTTCGTCATCGCCGCCGCCAAAAAAAATTAAGGTCCCGGCCCCATCTCCGTGCTCCGTGCTCCCATGCTCCTATGCTCCATCGCCTCAGTAACTTGCCAGTTGCACGTCTCGGGGCAACAACCGTCGCTGTCGTCATCCCATCCCACCACCACCCAGCACTGCTGTTGCGGATGACGGGCGCTTTTGCAGTACGTAACGCAGCTCAGCTTCTCCTTCGCTGCTTGTCGCCCGTGGGTGCTTAGCCCGTGCCATTGTCACGATGAGTGATTTCAGCGTCTACGACTCCTGTCCCAAGACGGACCCCACGGATCCGACCAAGAGTCAAACTCAGACCTACGTACAGCTGGTCCTCTCAGCTGTTCTGGGAATATCCGCTTTCCTAGCCTTCTGCGTGAGTATCTGCGGCCACTTCCTCATAATCCCGGACCCTGAACGCTAAGTGCTTGTGATTTTTAGATTTTGCGACCAAAATGGAAATCTCTCTATGCTGCGCGGAAGAAGCAGTCGCATGCCGCTGTCGTCCTCCCCGAGCTTCCGGACACCATGTTTGGGTGGATTCCAGTGCTATACAAGGTCACTGAGGAACAGGTTCTGGCCTCAGCGGGACTGGATGCGTTTGTCGTGCGTGTAACCTAGTGCTTGGGTTTGGTGATTCTGCTTGCTAATCCTTTCACACACAGTTCTTGTCCTTTTTCAAAATGTCCATGAGGCTCTTTGGCGCCATGTTTCTCCTGGCACTCGTGGTTCTTCTCCCGATCAATAAACGCTTCGACCACTTGCCTTGGATCTGGGATCCTCCTAATAATGAGACCATGATAAACCCGTATCTGATGATGATGTCGCCGGACATTGACGACATTTGGACCCACGGGCTTGATGATTTGAGCTTGCCAAAGCTGAAAACGGGGAGCATAAGCTACCTGTGGGCATACCTGGTCTTCACTTACGTATTCACCGGCCTCACCCTATATTACATGATCCAGGAGACGCGGAGGATAATCAGGATACGCCAAGACTACCTTGGCAGTCAATCAACGGTGACCGACCGCACGTTCAGGCTCTCTGGGATCCCGGAGGGCCTAAGATCTGAGGCGAAGATCGCTGAATTTCTCGAAAAGCTCGGAATTGGAAAGGTGGAGAGTGTGACCATCTGCCGTGAGTGGAAGGTTCTTGACGATCTGATGGACGACCGAGTCTATTTTATCAGAAAATTAGAGGAGGCTTGGGCAGTTCACCTAGGCAAGCAGCAAGCAGCCCGAAACTCGGCCTCTCTCCCTGTCGTAGAACCAGAGCAGTCCAATGGCGAAGACGGAATCGATGATCAAGAGGATCGCGAAGAGGACCGTGAAGATGCAAATCTGCTCGGGAGCCACGTTGACACTTATGAGACGTCGCGGCCCACCACTCGGATCTGGTATGGTTTCATGAACCTGCAGAGCAAGTCGGTGGACGCAATCGACTATTATACCGAGAAACTGCGCAAGACGGATGAGAAGATTGTCCAAGCTCGCAAGAAATATTACAAAGAGACATCGATGGCGTTTGTAACAATGGATTCCACCAGTGCATGCCAGATGGCAGTACAAGCTCTCCTGGATCCCTCCCCCACGACCCTTGTGGCAAACCTAGCTCCAGCACCATCAGACATCGTTTGGAGAAACACTTACCAAACTCGTTCCCACCGAATGTTGCGTACTTGGGTCATCACAATATTCATATTTGTGCTCACTATCGTATGGCTTATTCCGGTGGCTACCTTGGCCGGTCTGTTGGACCTTTGCTCCATCCAACAGGTCTCGCCTGGACTGGCTGAGCTCCTCCGAAGCCACGATATTTTGAAAGCTCTAGTACAGACTGGTTTGCCAACGCTTGTCGTATCCTTGCTCAACATTGCCGTACCCTTCCTATATGATTACCTGGCAAACCAACAAGGCTTCATCTCCCAGGGTCATGTCGAGCTGTCTGTCATCTCCAAAAACTTCTTCTTCACTTTCTTCAACGTTTTCCTCGTGTTTACTGTTTTCGGTGCAGCTAGCAAGTTCTGGAGTGTCTTCGAAGAGTCATTGAGAGATGCCACCAGGATAGCATTCCGCTTAGCCCAGGCGATCCAGTCACTTGCTGTCTTCTATACCAACTTCATCTTGCTCCAGGGAATCGGTCTCATGCCTTTTAGACTATTGGAGTTCGGCAGTGTCTCACTCTATCCCATCATGCGTTGGTGGTCTAAGACCCCACGAGATTTTGAGGAGCTTGCTCAGCCACCGGTATTCAAGTATGGATTTTATCTGCCGACAGCGATTCTCATCTACATACTGTGCCTTGTGTACAGTATTTTACCAGCAGGATACATGGTTCTGTTCTTTGGTTTGATATACTTCGCCTTTGGCTACTATACCTACAAGTATCAGCTGCTCTACGCCATGGAGCATCCACAACACTCCACCGGGCGCGCCTGGCCAATGATTTGCTATCGTATCCTTGTAGGCCTTGGAGTTTTCCAGGTTGCAATGGCAGGAGTGATTGCATTGAAGACCGCCTTTACACCCGCTGCTCTGATCCTTCCTTTGATGGCATTCACTTTCTGGTTCAGCTATTATTTTGCGAGGACTTTTGAGCCCTTAACGAAGTACATTGCTCTTCGTAGCATTAGAAGCAGTGATGAAGTCGCTTTTGAGAATGCCGACGAAGATGCAGCAGTAATTCCTCCGGGAGTTGTGCGCAGGCAGAGCTTGACACTAGATGAGGCTCGTGAGAAGGGGTTGAAGTTTGTTAATCCGAGCCTGACTGCAAAGTAAGATATCCTCATATGTAGCTGATCAATTGAATCTAACTGACATGAAATAGATTGGAGAAGCCGTGGATCAAGAATCGACCAGAGACCGAATCCGAATCTTCGGAAGACCGTCCGTCGAATATGGAACGGCATGACAGTGCCTCGAGTTCTATGAGCTTCGGTGACACTCACATATGGCGAGATAATGCGGAGAATAATGTATAAACTGGGAATTTGTTTGGGGTCTCCAATCCACGGCGTTAAGCGAGCTAGGTGGTAACAGCTGGGTTGTGGTTGCCCTTTGTGACTATATAATAAGTCGTTTTCCATTAGTTCATATACCCAAATGCTCTTTCCTTTCGGGTTCTGATCGGCATTGCATATTTGTGTGGTCGTTCAAGACCGTAGTATTCCTTCCTCTTGTTCGAATAATAATTATACATTCCATTTCCCATCTCGAATTATGATGCTGTGAGCGAGACTGAACACACTATACATTCGTTTTTATGATTGCAAGCATTATTCCTAGTAAAATTTTATTTATCTTTTCCCTCCTGACTACAAAGGATCTTTTACCCTGACCCCTGGTTCCGGCAGTTCTGGAGATGCGCAAGATTTCTTAGATTCCAGATTTGGAGCTGTGCCGTCAACCTAGAGACAATTCTCATCGCTTACCATTCCATTGTCGGGTTCCAAGCACAGGACTTGACTTAAGAGACTCCAGTTGTTGTATTTCTTACTCTTATAGTTCTATCCAGCACTTGAGGTAATGGCAGCAGTCCTCTTCGAACATGAATCTACTGATACCTGACAGAACCCAAGGGTTGACTCACTTGGATCGTCCAGGGGAAAGAAGGTACCATCACCACTTCTGGTAATCAGCCACTGTTGTAGAGCTCATTATCAATCGGAATGACTCTTGATGATAACCGATACCGTGCCACGCCAGACGATGTTACTCGAGAGCCCAGTCATTCATATCGTAGAGGCTCAGTGGTCTTGATGCTCCCGAAGGAGATTGTCAGACACATTTATTATCACTTAGCGCCTGTGGATTTTAACGCGGCCCGCCGCTGTTGTAGGTCATGGTTCCTTGCCAGCATGGAATGGACAATTTTATGTATGATGTTAAGACGCGGAGGGTGGTCAGGTAGCATTGTGACCAAGCATCCACTGGATCTGAGACAATTTTCTAAGAATGAGTGGAGAATGAGCCGTCGCGTCGATCAAGAGTGTGTACTTCATCCAAGTCATGGCCACCTTGTGCTTGCAGCTCTCAGGAAGACGGCATCGAAGATATCGATATTTCAGCACTGCTCAACTATCGATTTTCGAGGTCTAGCAAGCAGTACCAACTCGAACAACCCAGAGATTGCCTTCACTGTCAGTAAATGTGCGAAATTCCTGGCAGTTGCAAGCGCTTGCCGACTCTACGTTTACGAGCTGAACAGCAAGGCTGTTGTCTCTAACAGTTCATCCCTCTTCAGCCCGGGTAGCTTAAAACTAGTTGACCGTTTTACATGTTCCCGAAAGGTCCTTGTTTACAGCATGAGCTGTTCCTCGAATCAACTGGTTATTACCGTCCTTTTCGATTGGTCCACCCGCACCGCCTATAATATAGTCGTCCCTAGAGCCCGTGGTGCAACAATGCTCTCTATTAGTCGCGATCCAACTGAAGAAATTGGCACGCGTTCCTGTCAGCCAATCCAACCTAACTTCCAACTTAATATCACAAATAGCTCCTCTCCCTACACGATAGATTGCTTGAACTATTACCACACGGTTCCCATCGGTGACAATCATCATATTCTATTCAAAGATCCAATTACTGGTCTTCTATGCTTGGGAACAGATACTGCAGCTCCATGGCCTATGCAATTACTACCAAAAATTTGGCTCTGGAGTCCCAAACATAGTGGTTCGCCGGTAATGTATGCTGTGGGATCCAATCTCAGACATGGAGCTAGAATAGCTGCAGCTTTCCAAAACGGCAAGCAGCAGCATATTTGGTTATTTTCAGTTCCAGAAGATATACTGTCAGCAGATTATGGACCGGAGGCCGGTTTTAAACCGATTTGGTCTGGAACGACTACCAATTACCAAAGTCCAGGCTCCGAGTGGATGAAGTGGTGGCCAAGCATCGACAGACAAAGTTGGGTCAATATAATAGAGAATCAGCCGAGTATGGGATTATACCCAGTCGCATGGCCGCTGAGGATATGCGGTCAGGAAATTGGGAAGGTTGATGGGCTAGTTGGGCTCGCCGTAGATTCTGACGCTGATATCCTTGTGTGGGCATTTAGCAGCAGCGGATTCGCAAGGGTATGGAAATTCGACTACGATTCTTATATACCTGCGATAAAACAACGAGTGTTCTGTGATGGGGTTGTTCGACGTGTTGATAATGACAGTGACATCGAGATGATTGATACTGCTCCGTTTCTCGCGTAGACTTGCCGAGGTCGGGATCATGATTACAAAATTGCTGGTGTTCGTCCGATTACAGAACATATTACAAGGGAGGTGGCGATCATTATGAGGCTGCCTTGGACTCTGACAAAGCTGGATTGGTCATTCTGCTGTCAGATTGTCAGTGCTTGCCATCATGGGTGGAGGGGTTGTGGTTTGAAATTGAAGCTGAGAAAGGCAGCACAGTGCGGCTTTGGGTAATGAAACTGCCACTAAAATTGTCCCGCTGAGACTGAGAGAACGTTATCTGTTACGCGGAGAAATAAAATTGCTTTTAGATTGCTTTATTTGTGCCATACTTTCCTTGGCCTTCCAGTATGTACTGGAGATCCAGGCGTGATTGGGCAAAATGTAAGTCCGATTCTCAGCCTCGCGGGTGGCAGGAGGCTAAGAATAGCTCTCGACCCTGCGGACGATCGCCTCCACCCCGCCATGAGTGATCTAAGTTAAGACTCCCGCGGAAACTAGACGTTTTCAGCCGCGCCCTTTGCGTTCATGCGGTCTGCGCCGCCCCATGCGTCCGTTTCCACGCTGCTGGGTCACTGCTTCTTCTTCTTCCCATAATCCGAGATCTCGTGTGCTTCAAACCTCCGGCCTGCTCTGTTCATGTAAGTCGCTAATCCATATAGTTTGGAGCATCCGCTCTCTCGCAAAAGCTCCATATTCCAAGCGTGGCCCCGGTTGACGGCGTCTTGCTGCCCAATATTCCATTCTTCTCTACTCTGGTTCTGCGACCNTATNTTTANAGGCACCAGGCTTACACGGACGAGGCCTGACACCCGATATGTGCCTTATTAGAAGTAAGTTCAAACAATGTCAACGTTGCACAGGTCGCTTCTCTAGCCGCTTCAGGCTTTCATTGTGCCCATCTTCTTTCCTTTTTCCTCAACCCGGCAGATCTCCCATGACTAACAAATCCCAGTCAAAGAAGTCGAGGACGACGTGGTGGTGCCGAATCGGCATAAGACCACGACTACCACCCGTCAGCAAATCATCTACGCTCCGCCGCCAGCGACTCCGCGAACTCGCATCACGCAAACCGTACCTGCAGAATACGTTCATGCTCCCACATCGGCCACGCCCATCATCCGACCAGTGACGCCTCCCCGTGTGATTCGCACCTCGGCATCCCTTTCCGATGCGCGAGTCGAGTTCGTGGACCTGCACAAGGCCAGAACCAGTCCCCGGGCGAGCGGGGTCAGCGTGAATGGCAGCAGGAGAAGGAGTCGCTCCAGTCGCATTGGAGACGACGTCTATATCGAGCAGGAGAAGCGCATCGTTCTAGCGCCGAATAGCAGCGACCTGCGCAGAACCCGAAGCACGGGTAGTAGAAGCCTAGAGAGACCCCGCTCGAGTGAGTATCGATACCTGGAATCGTCTTCTTCACCCAGGGCCTCGCGGTACCTGGAAGAGGGACCCAGTGCGAGGAGAAGCGCAGTCGTCATAACGGAGACGAACCCTAAGACCTCTGGCCGCCTGGTGGAGAGGGTGGTCGTTGAAGATGGCGGAAGGAGAAGGGAGTATTATCGTAGGAACTGAGCAGCTGGTTCCGCGATCTTGAATCTTTTCAACACTGGAGTGATCTCTATTGCTCTGCTTTTTCAGTATTCGGCCTCGTTTTTGTTGATTTCGCCTTCATCTCCCCTTTCTTGCATGTTTAGTCGGCGTTCCTGCTATTACTTCCAGCGAAGCATGATTTTGGGTTTTGGGATACCACATTAAGGACGAGCAAGTTCTTGGCGTTGATTTGTGCGCCTGCATACATACCATGTGCGGACTCTCAAGCTATGAAGGATATCAATTTGAATTTCAGCGTAGTTGGCATTACCGTAGGGAGGATATGGTTTTCCTGTCTGCATGACTGGTCCATGCTATCATTGTGCAGTTTTCAAGTTTGTGACACATGAATTAAAATGGTCTCGATTGGTTTTATATTTGCGAATTTGTTTCGTATTCTTGTAGCTAGGCTTTTCAATTAGCTAACGGTGTGAGCTAGACCCTATATAACTTTTTGTTCATTTTCAGATCCCATACTATCTTACTCAGACCTCTCTTACTTGCGAAGATTCTTCATTGTCAGCTGCACTCTGTCCTTCGTTAACACTGCCTTCATTATGTTGATTAGATGTAGCAATTTCACTATCAATTTGGTCCATTCTGAGAACAAATTCGGATTGTAATCTGCGAAGCCAGTTCGTAAGCGCCATCCCCTGCAGTGGACTCTCGTATGCTTGTTCCAATGACTCCTTTAAGCTGAGAACCAATTTCCTCTTTTTCACAACCGCAGCTGCTTTCGATGATTGCTTCTTTGCCACTAGTTGTGCTTCCAGTTTTGTTGTGACTTCCTCAGCGACCTCTAGGACATCCTGTGGCAATCCGATAACCTTTGCAAGAGCTAGTCCGTAATGATTTTCTTCAGCATATCCTTGTTTTATTTTGTATAGCATCGCCATTCTATTTTTGTCTCTCATATCAACAGAAAGGTGGAGATTCACAACTCCAGCACGCTCGCCAAGAATTTGAGCTAAATATACATCAGTAATTGAGGGGATTACGTCTACTGGATGGCGTCCATACCTAACTCCCGAAAATGTGTGGCAAACCAGATAAATGCTTTGCNTTTCTATTAATGCTTCTGCAATGCTCAGTGCAATGGCAAGCCCGTCCCGCGTACTAGTCCCTCGGCCTAACTCATCAATGATGGCTAAGCTCTTACTATCAATGTTTCTGCTAAATGTCAGAGGAAACATTTTGAATCTGGCTCCCGAAAATATAGATAGGCTGACCTTAGTATAAAAGCCATTTCCCTCATTTCGGATGCAAACGTAGATACGTTGGTCTCTATGCTATCATCTGCTGAGACTCTGGCGAAGAGCTGGTGGATTATTCTAAATGAGGCGTATTCAGCAGGGACAAAACACCCAACCTGTGCCATTACGCTCATCAATGCAATTGACCTAATGTACGTGCTTTTCCCACTCATATTGCATCCCGTAATGATCTGGAAACGAGATTGGTTGGTTGCATAAACATCGTTTGGTACGAATTTCTCCTGGTGGATCTAAATGAAATCAGTTCCCACCTTGGACTTACGCTTAGGAGAATTTAGCACCTTCTCTCTGATAGGATGTCTACCGGTCTTTATGGCGATGCAATCGGTTATCTCAGGCCTGACATAGTCGTATGCAGTAATAACCTGAACAAAACCTGCTATCATGTCGAGCATCGCTATGCTCTCGCAAATCCTGAATAGCCGGCAGACTTCTCCACGAATTTTGTCCAAGAGTGCTTGTATAGTCTTGTCACTCATGAGAACGACCTCTTGGTGCGAATCTTCAATCCTCTGGTTTAGCTTCACGAGGTCAAGGGTTTGGCATTCAATATAACCTCTTTTGCGGAATTTGTTTATAAGGATATCAGGAAACGGTCTATCTACGAAATCGGACTCTGAAATCTTCAGGTAGTAACGGCGAGAGTTGTCAAATTTTGTCTCAGCATGCATATCGTGTGTGCCTTCACTCAATTATATGAGCATCTAGCTATAGACGACTGCGGGTATTAACTCACGATTGATCTCTGCGATGTGCAAGTGAACATCTTCAGTTGCTTCTTTAAATGTCTGTCTTGCCACATCAAGAAGCCCATTTACTCCAGACTACATAACTTAAATTAGCGGTTCGATATATGGACGTAAAAGATGGTACATACTTTAACGGCATAGGTTCTTTGGTTTCGCAAATCCAATGGTGTCTGTTGAAAAGTGACATCACCATTTATAACTTCATCAATTAGTTCAATAGTAGGAGAAATATGACTAGGGCGGCAGTTGTCCCGAATAGTCAATAGAAGTTCAGAGTTAACACCAGCTAAAGCATCGTAGATAGGCTTCACTGACTGTGCGTAAGACTTCAGTTTGAGAATTTGATTGATTGACTGTTCTGCAAATCGCATGTCTGGATTTAAAGGGATGACAATCATCTGAAGGACATTATTAGCAGTTATAAAGAACGTTCTATCAGGAGAGAATACGTCAGTCAATAGCTTTTCGACATCCATAAAGGAGCGCAAAGCTACACGTAGTGTCAGTAAATCAACGAGCTGCGCAACAATTCTCAAACCTTGTCTTATTTGAAGGAACATTTCTTCGTTGGATGATATCTCTTGGAGTGCATCATAGCGTTGGCCGATCACATCAACCTGAGTTGATGGTTGGAGAATATAGCTTCTCAAGAGTCTAGAACCCATTGGCGTCAAAGTCTCATTCATAAGACCAAATAGACAATCCGTTGATCTGTGATTCTTGAGATTTTTGATAAGTTCCAATGACCGAATAGTAGAAAGATCAATCATGACTGTCCCCTCAGGGGGTTGATATTTGATCCGTAGAGAGTGAAAAGCGAAAGTTAAGGACAGCTTCAAATCAATATATCTGAGAACCTGGAAAGACTCTCATTTCAGAGGAGATAAATAGTGAAGAAGATATGCTAAACCTACAGCGGAGAGACAACAGGTAGCGAAGTAGTTCCCTTCTACAGCTACACTGATTGCTTCAACATCCTCCATAAAGGCTAGTTGCTGGATGTATTCGAGACCGGCGGATTCTGACCAATACTTCCGATCTGCAAGAACCAACTTACTGCCAGTAATATTACCTTCGATTATCTGATACATTTTAGACTTGGCATTCGGCTGATCAGAACCAGAAACCAGGAGGATTTCAGTGGGTTCGAAAACTTCAAGCTTGTTGAGAGTCCTCACGTAAAACTGATTGTCACATATTTGACTGAGTACTGCTTCTCCGGTTGAAATATTAACAAACGCCAATCCCACAGATGGTGAAATACCACGGCTTTCGCTCAGAGCACAAACGATCTGCTGGGATTCTCTGCTACCGAATGTTGAACCAGCTCTCGACTTCCTTCCAGTACTGGGGCGAGTAGGCCCTGCTGGACGACGACCATATTGCAGGGAGGCAAATCCAGAAGACTGGACCGGATGGGAGGTAGTTGTGGTGCTGTAGGAGCTTGACGGTCTGGAGATTGATGCCATTGTTTCGCAGACTAGCTTTAGCAGTGTCTTGACGGTTGCTAGCTGGTGTCTAACTGGTGAATCAAGGACCCGCGTTTACATAAATCTAGTTAGAGTATACCTGCGGTTCTCCTCGAGCATGATACGGCTTTATTTTGAGCCAGTATACGTCGTTTTAAATATATAAGTATTTACAGTCCAGACACTTGCATTTGGGGAAACCATTGTTACTAAAAAGTACAACGTCACAAACTACAACACCACAAACAGGCTATAACTGAAACCACAAATATTAAATCTATCAGCACTTTCTTCTAGAACAAATTTGATTGATAATAGCAACTTGTATCTGCCGCTGTTCTCTGGCTCTTTCTACGTGCTTCAATATGTTATTTTGAAGCACGTTACCCTTCCCGTCCCCAACCATTAAATGGGTAAAATAGAAGCAAAAGCAAAATACAACACATACAACAGATGGTATTCGCCGATCGTCTCCGACTCGACTACTAGACATCCGATTTGAGGCTTATGTATGGCAGAGCGGACGGGATGCCCAGTTTTCCTCAATCTATGGTCGTATGTGACAAGAATGTTGAAAATTGAGGCTATATTCACATACGTGAATATCTCCACTTAGAAGGAAAATGGCAGAATTATCATACCATAATAGAAGATCGCAACAGCAGAGATCTATAACATTGGTATCTGAGATTGATCCAGGTCAAAGAGATTATAAACATCGCATAACGCAACTACTTGGTTAGAAAGTACTTTCTCCATTACGTGATTGTTTTTGTTAACCTTGATTGGGCCAACACTCTAATTACGGTTTAAGCAGAATCGTCATAAATTAAATATATTCAAATGCTAGTATTCATATAGGACAAGAGCTAAAGAGCTATTTCGTGCTGGTTACTGTAACATTGAAATGCGAAAGAAAAAGAAAAGGGCGTAAAACTCAATACCAATGTGGGTTTATACACACATCTCGAGTAGTGAGTTGCTCCATATTCAGAAGGGGTCGTCATCAACCGACAGGCAATGAGGGGTTTAACTATGTCTAGGGATTACGTACCTGATAGCTTCCCAGTTCCATTTCGCTTTCTCACTGTATGTTGGAGGGGGTGGGAAGGGGGGTTGGAGTGGGTTGGACATACCTTACAAACACAAAGGCTTTGACCGAGTATTGCAATATCCACAGAGCAAAGTACAAGATTTAAAGAACCAGCCATCTCATCCACACAAACATAGATAATAAGATCAACGAGTGATGAAGAGGAGAGTAGCCTTCCTCCACCTTAATAATCCATCATGTCCATAAATGTGTTCCTTCTGCAAATATGCTCCGCCAACAGGATAACCAGATGCCAAATGCCATTAACCACATCAAATGAAAGAATCTTGTTACCCTCCAAGAAAAGCGCATAACTAGCTCTAAGAGACTATATATGTGATAAGTTATCTACAACATCTCCTCATCATGACCACTCAGTCCCGCACCTACAAACCCAATTTCGTTGTTCATATGTTGGTATGCGCCGTATTGGTTCTCCATAGCTTCTTGTTGTAGCATCATACGCTGCTGCCATTCACTCGTGGCATTCTCTTTGTACACTGGATCTGTAGCGGTCTTGTATGAGGATGGTCCTGCCGAGTTGCCAAAGTGGGACGAAATATCCCTGGCGGGCAAAGCTGACAGCTCGTACTCGCGTCGAGCGAGAAGCTCGTAACCAGAATGCATGTAGGGCTCTACTTCTGTTCCGTTCCATCTTCCATCACCTCCTTGAATAGGCGTCAGGGGGCCATTTGTGCTCTCATCACTCATTGCATCGTCACTATTATCAAAGGGGTTTTGATGGGCACCTGCTCGAGACATCCGTTCTTCAAGCATCTGCCTCTCATACCTGAGTTTAGCCATCTCTTCTTCTTGCTGGAAGCTAGTAGCAGGCCATGTTCTTAAATCTTGTGCTAAGGCGTGACCGCCATAATTAGGGGGAGATATACGCCAAAGTTCGATAAGGCGCATCTGTTGTCCAGGCTCTGCCGATCTAAACAGTTCAATTTGTGACGGGAACAAGGTCGTGGGATCTACGCCATGCCTGGATAGGATAATCTCTGTTGTAAGCTGATCGGTCTGGGGCGGCGGCTCGGAAGTTGAGCGAGATTGTTGCTTAACTACATGTGCAGAGTGGTGATAGTGCTGTGAGATCGAATAGGTAATCTGCGAAGAAGTGTCTGCAGCCTGTTCTACAGGAGCAACTGGTTGGGGGTTTTGGAGGGAGAGGGTTCGGGAAAAGAGGGTCGCTAGATCCTCTTGCATCGCCATGATGGGCGAGGAAGTGTGTCTTGAATGACTGCTTGAAACTGGTTAGCCAACTATACAGTGAATAAATAGCAGCAAACCTGGCTGCAGAACGATATCAGGAAGCACAGTGTGATCTGCTTCCAAGAATAGGATGTGTGCCTGACGCACTGAGAAGAATACCGGGAGAAGGTGAGTCTTTGGATGCAAGGCAGCCTAGAGTCAGACGAATGCAAATATGCAGACAAATTGCGACAACGCGGAGCAGATGTAGACAAAGGCAAAAATTTGCTTGTTTGTTTTATATTCACTATGCTATGAAGTATGTACTTGAGGTATGAGTGAAAAAACGAAACCGGAATCCTCGAAGGGGGGTCCGGATCCAAGGGGGTCCAGGAGAGTCCAGGGGAGGCCAGGGATCCAGGAATGTCCACAAACGGATGCCAGAAGCGGAAGTCTCAGGCAGGCCCTAACGGAAGGGAGTTTTCAAAAGAAGCTTAATGAAAAATTGTTGTCGTTCGTTGTTTGGACAGGAATGCAGAAAGTTTGGAAGATGAGGAACGGGGAAATGAGGGTAATACGTACCCCTCATTAGTGGCTTGACTTTCTTTGCCCCCCAATCTGTCGGTGAAGTCACCAACGGAAGTGAAACTCCTAGTGCTGCCGTCGAGCGCTGCTACCCAATGGCGGCCAGACACGCAAGGGCCGTCTGACCAGTATCCGATTTCGAAATGACAAGTGACAACTGTTGGGCCTGTCACAGGACTCGCAGAGGCAAAGAGACCGCACTCGATCGCTCTAAACCAACTGATTTTAAGTCGTTCGCGAATGGAGCCATGCTAGCACAGTCCTTTAAATTGTTGGGCATCCTCTGGTTCTCTCCTAAAATGTCTTCTCAGGTGATAATCCGTGCTCTCCCTGTCAGGGAACCGAAAATCATAAGGACAGGGTGTATGGAGTATACGCATAGAGTAATCCTACTACAAATGCAAGAGCGGAAGACATTATTTAGAACAAGCATTACAGTGGCACTCGTAATTCCTTCTTGAACACAAAAAAACAATAGTTGATCGAGGTGTACTACTTTGCATTGAGCAAAAGCCTTATTTGTTACCCGACACTGTCTGGAAGACTACACTGCGACATCTTGAAGCCGCAATCAAAAACAACGAGATCGTGGGACATAGTATATTTTCAGATATCCGTATGGAAATACGGAGGATGATCAGTAGGAATAACGCGGACCTGTTGGTCATCCTACAACCCAGAATGCACCTGGATACAAACCATATTGGTGCCTGAGGTATCAAATATGACGCTAAATCCATACGCGTGCTTCATGGTGCCTGGAGCTTCAATGCAGTACCGGAGCTCGAAATCTAGAGCTTCTATAATCAGACAATCTCCCTCTCATCCTCTACTCCCCAACTTCCAATCTCTCACTTGACTGTAGAACATCATGGTAAGCTCCAATAGCTCACCCAAGCTTTCTTTGGACGAAAATGGACTGCCGTAGGCTAACTGTTGCTCGGACAGACTTCAATAGGAACAGGTTACGATCTTACGAATTCCGTCTTCTCTCCCGACGGACGAAATTTCCAGGTCGAATATGCAGTAAAGGCAGTCGAGAATGGAGGCACATCAATCGGAATCAGGTGTAAGGATGGTGTTGTGCTAGCAGTCGAGAAGATTATATCTAGCAAGTTGCTTAAGCCTGGAGCAAACAAACGCATTGCTACAATCGATAGGCATATGGGTGTCGTATGTAACCGATCAGCCTTGATATACCACTGTTCAAACGGTAGATTGATCCGGACATGTTGCTAACGTCATTTCAGGTCTCATCTGGACTCGTACCTGACGGCCGACACTTTGTTTCTCGTGCGCGCGACGAGGCTCAGAACTGGCGTCAGGTCTACAAGACACCTATTACAACTGGTGACTTGGCAAATCGTATGGGCGGATATCTACAAGCATATACTCTTTACTCATCCGTTAGACCATTTGGTATCACTGCAATCGTAGGAGGCTTTGATGCACAAGACGAGCTACCGGTCGATGGACAGGTAGGCGAGGGTCCGTCTATTGGATCTGGAGGCAAAGTAGAGGGAAAGAAATATGGAGGACCTAAGCTCTACATGATTGAACCAAGTGGGTTATATTGGGGTTATTATGGCGCCGCTACGGGCAAGGGAAGACAAACCGCCAAGGCTGAGCTCGAGAAACTCAACCTGGCAGACGAAACCTTAAGCCTTGAAGACGCTGTCAAAGAGGCTGCAAGGATCATATATGTCGCTCACGATGACAACAAGGATAAGGAGTTTGAGTTGGAAATGACGTGGATTAGTGGACTAAATGGCCCTACTAAGGGAAGACACCAAGAAGTGCCGAAGGAGTTGCTCGAGGAGGCCGAGAGATTAGCGAAGAAGTCATTGGAGGATGATGACGAGGAGGAAGAGAACAAGGAAGATGATAAAATGGAAGAATAATGTACTAGAGGCTTGCTTATAATACTGTATCAACATTTGGCTTTAGAGCGTGGGCAGTTGGTTGTCACCCCTTCCTTGCATTCAAAGTGACCAGCCGATTGAATACTGATAGAACTCACTGATATTGACAGTCTCGATGCTTCTACGTGACCTTGATCTACTGTTAAAGAGAGCGGTCCAAATAATCAAATGAAGGATTCGATGACTGCTACAATATAGATCCTTTTCGAGGTTCAGCACTTTCGATTCAGGCTGCTATTTGAAAAGCTAGGTACATCTCTTTCATCAATGAAAGTGAGCTGTCTCAACGAGTTGTTGACTAAGGGAGGCCTCAAAAACACTTCACCAACAGACAACCTGTGGCCCAAAGGTTATCACCATAATAAAAGCTTCTGCATGGCAGATGTTATCGAAGCGAATGGAGGAACTGAAGCTTGAGATCAGCAACCAATTTTCCTCCACCTAAACCAACATGTAGCGGAGAAGGATAATGAGGATGAAAGAAAGAAAATAGGAATGACAGGAGTTCCGAGTTTGACAATTCCAAAGCGCAACTCCGTAACCGCTACTTTATATTCTCGCTTTGGCGGTAGGGATGCATAGATTCCCAAACTTGCCGCAAGGGATCTTATACGTTGGATTGGGAGCTGGTTTTGGTTCTGGTTCTGGAGCTGGTTCCGGAATGGGTTCAGCCTCAGGGAGAGGTTCCGGAATAGCTTCGCGTTTCGTCTTCAAGATACAAGGCTGACCCATCCTGGTGCATTTTGGGTCAGGCATAGCAACCGGCTCGGGAATAGGTGCAGGGAGAGGCTCAGGAATAGGCTCCGGAAGAGCTTCGCGCTTGACCTTCAGGATGCAAGGCTGCCCCATCCTAGTGCATTTTGGGTCGGGCACAGCAACGGGATCGGGAATAGGTACTGGAAGTGGCTCCCGTTTTGTCTTCAAGATACAAGGCTGACCCATCCTGGTACACTTTGGGTCAGGCATTGCAACCGGATCTGGAATAGGTGCAGGGAGAGGCTCAGGAATAGGCTCTGGCAGAGCTTCCCGTTTCGTTTTCAGGATACAAGGTTGGCCCATCCTCGTGCATTTTGGATCAGGTGCGGCAACAGGGTTTGGTTCAGCTGCTGGCAAAGCTGCAGAATTGGCAGTGAAAACAAAAGCCGCAAAGGTAATGATGCTTGTAAGCTTCATGGCGGATAAGGTCGAGGACTTGATAGAGCAAAATGATGGAGACGAATATGAAATATGATCTCTTTCTCGGATTGAAAGTGCTTGATATGGAGATGGAGAACAGAATGTGAGATCGATGCCGACATGACTATTTATATAATGTTTCCTACACAGGGAAGTCTTTTGAAAGGGGTCCTCAATACTTTCAAGTGTCTATTGAAAGGCGTCTCAATATAGCTCTCAATAAAGAGGAGTAGGTCCAGCCCGCTCCAATAACGGAACTCGCGTTAGAAGGGGCGTCGTGAGAGACAAGAAGATCTGCCGAATAAACCAATCAAGAAATATCTTGAAGACATCAGAGATTACTGGAGAGACATTGGGAACTTTCATAAAGGGGTCTGTGGACCTCGTGTCATAGACTGGCCAATCTGCTAAGCTTAGCGGCCAAAGTGGGATAGTCCAAAAATCAAGGAGTGATGATACTTTGTATTTCAGCTATGATAAGTATATCATCAATATCAATAAGTAATTGTTGGAAGCCCATCTAGTCTACATGCATCAAAACTCAAAGATCACCGCACACATTTCGGGACGTGCAGGCCATCGGGAGGGTGATAGTGGCATCCTGTCTAATGGTAGTCATTAATCGTTTCACGCATACCAGCGCCATAACAAAGAATTGGCTTACACACAAAGTTACTCTACATACAATTGGTGTTGGTGGGGTTGTTATTGAGGACCGCTTATGGCGACGCGGCTGGTATTGAACACCCAAAATGGATATATCCACGTGATATCACACGCAAGATCTCGTTGACCACTTTATTCAACACCAAGTTATGATAAGTTGCTATTGAGATAACCCAGCAACAAAGCAAACAGTGCATTTTATTTATCATCCATCTTCCAAAGCACGATCCACATGATCCCGGTATATTGGGCCACAAATGTCTGAGGCTGGGATGCGAACCACCACATTTATGTGATATGTACGGATCTTTCGGATGCCATAACCCATATCTAGATGATCTGCTTATCTCTAATGCGGCTAAGAGTGCTGTACTGCTTTGCTTGCCGGCTCAATTTTCGACTGGGTGATGTGGAGAGAGAGACGAATGAATAGGAAACCAGCAAACCATCCATTGTGTTTCTATCGAAAAAGAAAATTCTCTAAAACCTCGGCTCTATACGGTGACACATCAGATATCAGTATCCATTGCTGCCAGGTTGAGATATGCGGGAGAGACATCGATCCCATCGCCCCTTAGGTTTACATCCCAATAGTGTCGTCTCTGATTCTGAAAGCTAAAATGAAAAAAATGGAATCCAAAAGGACAATTCATTAGAATCTTCCTGTAGTAATAGCTACATATAACTTCATATCCAGGTGGCGTCATTCATGAATATCCCAAAAGTTGATAAACGCAAGGAAATCAAGTGAGCCGTAACGCCATTCAAAGGTGATCAGTGCTTTTAACCATTGTTTTTGCCAAACGCCATGCAATAAAGAATCAGCCAGGATCTAAAATGCGATATGTCTCTTCCGTCCGGTGTATTTCGACGTGTGCTTCACAATCTTGCCTTTCCTCTCCATTTGCTCTTTCTTGCTTATGATCCAGGCTTTGCTTCCCTTTTTCAAATCTTTCCGACCCTTTTCTCTATGTTTTCGTCGCGCATCTACCACATCCACACCCTCCATTCCATTGACCACGCCAGTGATATCACCACCATTGCCTTCCGGTGCGGTTCCACCAACAGTGAGAACAAGGTATAACTTCGCATTCTTGGTTCCGGGATCATCTTCCAGAATACCTGCGCCAAATCCAGCTTTGATTGCCGCAGCACTAATCATAGTCCTCTGTTGTTCATTTTTAGGATAGAATTGACACACCGCACGACCGCCCCTTTTCAAGCTGGCATAAAGACTATTAAAGAACCTTGACAATCTTCCGGTAGCTGACACATCATTGCTTTCAACGTTGCAAAGCCACTGAATTGCACTGATGGAAATAGCAGCATCAAAGCTTCCTGCGCGGAATGGTACACCCTGCCCAATATCCGCAAGCATTAGATCACCCTCTACGTCTCTCTGCAGCGCAATATCAAGCATTGACGCAGATATATCCATTCCAACCCAGACATGAGGGCCACCGTCTTCGGGCTCCACCGCAGAAAGAATTTCTCCCGACAACCCTGAACCACAGCCTACATCAAGAATAAAAGAAGGACCTTTAAGATCTAGCAGTTCGAGAGCACGATGTGTCATAGACGCCTGGATATTTTGTATTCGAGAGGAAGTGGTGTATTTTCGGGCTTCCGTGTCATTGTAATGCAGATCTGGTGGTCTATATGTTTGTAAGTACTTTATACCTTATGGGCAGTGCCGGGGGTAAAACCGACAATGTATCTTCAGGACGAGACATGGTTCTGAACTATTTCTGTCGCAACCTTCGGTTTATAATACTGTCATATATGGGGCTCCAGCTCTGTAAGATGAATTTCCAGAATATAGAGCTGTTGGATGTAGAGTCCGTGCTCAGAATGGAATTGAGATGTTATCGGTCGTCATTTTTGGCAATATTTTTTATCGCAGTGCGCCGGCTTTTCTTCGGAAGTACGATAAACCCATGCCCCTGCCGATAAAGACACGCATCTCCTTTTCTACCTGAGAACGCTGCTTTCTGCATAGCTACCTTCTTAAGCGGAGAATGAGATTCTGTCAATAAGATCGCCTTTTACTATGTGGATTCTACCGCTTGTTGGTTATCTAGGCCTTGTGCTTGGCTTTGGGTTCTTAACCCTCGCCATCGGTAAGTGTCGTGTGCAATCAATATCAGCTTTCTTTCTATGGCTTGATCCTAATGTAGTGATTCTACAGCATCGGGTTTGTACTATTTATCTGAGTTGGTAGAGGAACATACAGTATTGGCAAAGAAGCTGCTTACGCGACTTATTTATTTTGTCATTGGTACCCAATCGTTCCTATGGCTGGTGGACGGCTTCCCCCTCATGCTGTCTCTTCTCAGCATCGGCTCACACGTGGTTTATCTTGGAAACATGCGACGTTTTCCAGTAGTCAGACTTTCCGACCCGCTGTTCATCGCTTCCTGTGGTAGGCACAAAATTTCATGCTCGTAGAAGTGTATGAGCTGATCTCTTGTGATTAGGACTCGTCCTGTTAAATCACTATCTCTGGTTCTCCTATTTTTCAAACGCACCTAGCTCAACGCCTAGATCGATATATGATACACCTGACCTTCCTACGTTCACCGAAATAGCATCTTTCTTCGGAATTTGCGTGTGGTGTGTTCCATTCGCGCTATTCGTATCACTCTCGGCGAGTGACAACGTCTTGCCTACCATGGGCAGTGAAGAGCCTGGAATGCCAGGGGTTGCCGTAGGCGGCAAGAACAGAAGGCAGGGCATGGTTAAAGTCATAGTTGACACTGTTCGAGAATCCATTGGGGAATTGGGAAAACTGGCTGGATGGAGCAGACCGGAAAGGGGTTTCTAGTGTACCATATTGTATGAAAACGAGCATGCATTTCCGGCGTTGAGTTGTTGGTGGAATGAACTTGGGTCCAGGCAGGCGGGCTAAGGTGATATAATGGGAAACGGAGTTTAAAATTGATGATGGTGTATATTGTTAAATTATGCTAATGATGTGCTAAAGAGGCGGCTGCTAATTTTAAGTCATCTTTATACCAGTGTCGACAGCCCTCTTGGCTGAATGAAATGAGTTCAATTTGGCAGAGTATTAATGAGTTCATCAAGACTGATTGGATGTACCATTTGGCTTAATTGATCGAAGTGTCTAAGGAATATCAGGAGGAATTTCACATGGACTGGCAGAAAATACTAACCTTCCGGATTGAAGGTGGGCAGTTCGTCGACCTCTTCTAGACGGCCTGAGAAAAGAGCTATCATCTCGCGAGAGAGATTCAGGGTTGCCTGTTCAATCGCTGACATGCTTTTCATTATCTGCAACTCAAGCTGCTCTCTTCTTTGGTTAAGTTCTTTCAGTTTTCTCCATCGAGCTTCTTGCATATGTTTACTGTTATTCTAATTAGCTTTGCTGCATCATGTAGCAGGGGTTTTCAGGCTCAAAATGACCATTTGACAAGATCTTCATGATGTGAGGCGGTTCTACAATATCAAACGAGTTTATTCTTTGGAGGCTTCTCCAGTCTTGGGGAGCAGATCTTCTATCACGCAAAATGCTTAAGCGGAAAGTATGAAGTTGGTGATACCTACACTTCTGAGTTCCTCTTTTCAAATCTATGGGCGGCTTCTGTTCTGATTCTCTTCGCTATTTCGTGATGTTGGTTTTCGATTGCTTTTCTTCGCGAATCCCTGCGCTTCTTGCCCTGTAGAACCAGTTACTGATGTCCAGAGAAGGGAATACTGTTATATAAGTAAATTCTTACAGACGCCATCATTTCCTGGGCTACTTTGATCATTTCCATATCCATTACATCTTGGGAACTTTGTTCGATGGTTTCTTCATCAGTTCCACTCGCGGTTTGTCCTTTCTTATGCCTACGACTTGGAGCCATGGCGATGATGTAAAGATATATTGATCTGAAATTGTGCGACTTAACTTTATCAGACACTCGTAGATATATTTTGCCAATGTCCTTTGGTGGTCATCGCATTGGAGTGTATGAATTCGGTCCCAAATACACGGATGCACAAACCGGACCGATTTCCTAGCAAGGGACATGGCTATACAATTTGAGTCATACTACCTCCAAGACAACCAACTGTTGCCTTATGCTACATGATAAAACAAAACCCTTCAAATAAGCACTTCCAGGTGTCGACGCGGATCATTTCTACTTTGTGATGTCAACAAAATTATGGATATTCTCAAATGGAATTTGTCACGTGAGCAATTTCCTGTTAAAGCCATGTGTTTGAAATGTGATTTCTAAACCAAACTGCACTGATATACCTGTTTCAAACCTTTAGCATACCAAAATCAAAAACCACAAAATTAGGCAAGCACCAAAGAGTTTACTTTTATAAAAATGGCTCATGCTCAGATATTCCGTTGGTTACGCCTCTCCCGGCCAAGTGCAGTAGAGTCAATCAATCCAGCTGGACTCACAGATGGGCACCCAGTAAGCCTAGTAGTCCTATTGGCACCATTCTAGATAGGAAGCCCCCGTGTAATCCTCAAGGATAAAGCAATTTCTCAACTGATTCGAGAAACCAACGAAAAGAAAGGTCGTTTTCCACAACAGACCAGAAATATGATACTAGGGCTAGCCAGATTAATTATGAAGCACATTCGCAAAATATCTCAAAATATATACAAGGTTAACTTCTATTGATGAAGACATTAAAGGTGGATTTCCAAAGAGCTGCCGTTCAAATTCGACTTCCAGATATCTATTGCGATCCCGCCCCGACCTAGCTATGGGGTATTCATGCGCTAATCCTCTATTGGAATAACGCGGTTTTGTGGCCTCCGCATAGTGCGCACCACTAAAATTTCGGCACGATAGAAATTCTTATCGCCTGGAATTTCTGCACAAAACGAACGTACTTTTCGAATTCAAAGATAGCCCGTTTGGTTCGGGTATCGAAGAGATGGGACTCTCAGGACCTCGGAAGTATGACAGCCGCTCTTTCGATTGTCATTGCCCCCTATAAAATGCACCGTACTAAAACAGTCTCATTAGGCGGGTTAAACTTTCCCACGATCCCAACAATACAAAATGGACGAAAAATACGGAGAGCTTTGGGCACAAGATAATGACCCAACAAGGATGGCAGCCAGGAGAATATCTCGGAGCTAAGAACGCTCCCCATGCTGAGTTCCATACGGCCGCAAATGCTTCGCATATTCGAGTGTTTCTCAAAGACGATAACCTTGGTCTAGGAGCAAAGCTTGGCAGCGGTGTTGGACCGGGTGAATGCACTGGGCTAGATGCGTTCCAAAATTTGTTGGGAAGACTTAATGGCAAAGATGAAGCTGAAATAGAGCAGGAACAAAAGACCAGGGATGACGCCAAGATGGCGCTTTATACTGAGAGAAAATGGGGTTCGATTCGTTTTGTTAAGGGTGGACTATTAGTCGGCGACAAGATTCAAGATCTGATTGANTGATGAGGCAGCCAGGGTCAAGAAATTAGAGGAGGAGGAAAAATACACGGTGCCCATAAAATCGGAAGACGATTCTACGATAGAAGGGGCAGGAGAGTCCAAGAAGAAAAATAAACGGAAGGTCAAAGAGGAGGGTGAGGAGGGTGCTGAGCTTGTGGCAGTGAAGACGAAGAAATCGAAGAGAAAGCGGAGGTCTGAAGCCGGTTTAGATGGCCTTGAAGAAGTTCAAGCCGCTCTGCAAGAAATCGACGACGGGCCGAAGATTAAAAAGGAAGAAGATGAAGATTCCCAAATGAAAGATGTCACTTCTGAGGAAGCACCAAAGAAGCAGAAGAAGGATAAAAAGGATAAGAAAGAGAAAAGGGACAAGAAAGACAAGAAAGCCAAGAAGGTCAAGGAGGAGAGTTCTGCTTCCGAAGAAGAGATATCGAAGGAGGAAAGGAGACGTCTCAAGAAGGAGAAACGGAAAGCGAAGTTGGACGCTTCGGCTTCGGCTTCGGAATCCACCACGAAAGAGAGCACACCTGCAGTACCCGTCACGTCGAATTCCAGTGGGACCTCCACACCAGTCTTAGGGAGACATCTTGTACGATCACGGTACATTGCACAAAAGAAAATGGCTAGCATGGATGCTACGGCTTTGAACCAGGTTCGATCCCCCAGTCGGCTATTCACTTTTNAGNATTTTCGCTTACTAACCCCTTCCAGATTTTCATGATCAAGTCTCAATCTTAGCAGGTGCATTTGATTGCTCCTGTGTAATCAGAGACCAAGAGGCATCCGATATTGGGTCCTGCCAAGGGTGGGGATATCAAGCCTTGCGGCTTCGTCCGGAATCCAGCCTCGGAAAATACCCGTCTATCCAATCAGCTTTCATCGAAAGCACTCTTACAACCTATCTCGACAGACGAGGCTATGGAATCTGCTTTGCCTTCTAGGGAATCGATTAGAGATGTTCATATCTAGGTTAAAATTTTGTTTGTGCTTCGGCAATTATATATCCATGTTATAGAGCAGAAATAGAGGGGCTGCGGGAGGGTTCAAGGACCTCGGATCGAAGATATAAGCCAATCAGCATAGCGATAATGGATTAGAATTAATGATACCAACAGCAGGAGGGAATAAACTTTCTGATATGCTAAGTATGATAGTCTTTGATATAATGGAGTTGTCTTTCTGTTTCTTCAAGGACACTGCCGAAACTTTCACGTGAAAATCATGTGATGGAACAAATATGTGACACTCATCAGATTCATAGAGGCCAACCCCACACGGGACAGTGATGAAGGACAATTACCAGAATCTGTTGTCATACGGCACAGAGAAGAACCGATGGAACCTGCGAAGATCGGGCAGGGTTCCACCAGGGTATTGGTCATCAAGCAAGCTTTAGCGATGGCCGTGGGATTACCAGCGTGTCGTTCCTCTGTCGCCGCCAGTAATGCTCTGTCGATTCGCCAATCCAGACCCCTCTCAAACGCCGACATTGACGCGATGCAATTGATAGACGTAATCATCGCACATTAATGCCTATTTTATTGATTTTACCGTACCTCCACCACAATCTCTGAGAGTGCCCGCAATGCAATTCGTAGGTTACGCCTGGAGGGACCGCGCACGTGAAAGAGAGTAGGGTACCAGGCCCCCACCCCGTTCTTTGGAAAGAAGACCTGGAAGTGCGGGGCAATTGATAAGGGAAATGAAGCGCGCGGGACGACCAGACGCAGAGATATGCCCCAAACTTGGCTGCGCTGTCTAGCAGCTAGATGAACCAAAATGTTGGTTCCCAAGGAGGAGCGGAGATAATGCTACAGTATCGCAGGGCGCTAGAGGGGCTCGTGTATCTATCTCCTGTAGGGACGCGGGCCCAATAATGGAGCCGTGTGGATATTTCTCGGCATCCGTCGACGAGCTACTGCACTGCAACTGTACCTACTCGTGCGATGCCATCAGCCAGCCTATCACGATGCCGCGCCCGCGGGGAATGGCCCTGCAGTTAGGGATCTCGGTCGCCGGATGTCGTGGGAATTGATCCAACGTGGCTGGAGCTGACGGGAGCAGACCCTCCTCATCGGACGGGCGCCCATGGTAAGTCAACGTGGTCGAGACAAGCCCTCTGATGCATCCCTCGATCGATGCCTGCGGTGAGCTCTATGGATGACTGTGCTCACCGTTGGGCGGCGGAGCCTGAGGACCGCAACAGTCGGCGGGAAGAGGGCGTAGCTGCGTTGGTGTCCGGATCAGCCATCCTGGGCCATCTCTGACAGCAGGTCTGCTCTGCGATAGCCATCTCGTTACGACGACCAAAGACGGCAAACATCATGCAAACGAGGGCTGCGGTGGCATGCATTGTGTCATGCGGTTCTGGAGGCACTTCCAGCATGCTCAGATTTACCCTCCAGGCCCATCTCCTATCGAGGTGGTGCGCCAGGGTGCTTCGGGCTTAGTGCATCTTAACCCCACAATCGGCCGGCCACGAGTGACGTCCGCTTCTGTTAGCGAGCCAATGGGGCCCGGTTGGCGTGCTAGCCCCGAGGGTGAATCACCAATCCAGCGCCCATCGGAGGCAAACCTTACTTAAACATGGGCCAATCGTAGCTCCGAGCTCTCACCACTCTCTGCCCATTCGAGCAACCCACCAGCTGCCCTTCTACTCTTTACACTCTCGCTCTCCCCCCTTATCCTTCCTCCTTCTCTCACACACTCTCCATCTCCATTCTTCTGAATGATTCTGCCTTGTCCTGGTCGGACCTGACTTCACACACACTCAACACAACTGAGGTGCCTCACAATCAACGCCGATCTCCAAGGGCGCAGCTGCCTGCGGATAGAAACATATCCAGCGCGAAACACGAGCCGACCCTAGCACACGAGCGTAGCATAACTGGTGAGACACGGTCGGGTAGAGAGCTTCGACCGAGAGGTTTATATTGTTGGATTTCCCCCCGTCTTAGCTATCTGGCTTCTGCTTCACCGACCCCAAAGCTCCTTCCGCTCCTTCCAACACCTATCTTCACCAATTTCCATCATGTCCTCCAACGGTAACACCGCTGTAGCCGATGGCTCTCCTCGTCCTCGTCGTGGGTCCTTCACGACGCAGACCTTTGGAAACATCTTTGGCCGATCGAATAGCACCTCCGGCTCTCCTCCGACTGCTCCGTTCCCGGGATCCGTCACGATCGCTGCTGGTCAGGAGCAAAACCGACGCCGTATGTCGATCTCGACTCTCGGCCTGTCCGGAACTTCTCCCTCCCAAATCTCTCCCTTTCCCTTTGGTGGCCGACGATCGAGCATCTCCACGGCTGGATCTGATTCCATCGATGAGAATGCTATAGACGATGAGGAAGGCCCGGCACGCAGCAACCCGACTACACCGTTTGTGCGACGCATGTCATTCGGTGCTCAAGCACTGATGAACGCTCGCACAAGCAATGGTGGCACCAGCCCCAACCAACAGGGTAGAGCCCCCCCGTCTAACTCCTCCGTTCCCTCGAGAGATAGTGGTGGAAGCAGAGGTGCACCTAAACCACCTCAGCGAACACCTTCTTTTTCTTCTCAGGCAAGCAATACATCAAAGCCAAGAACCTCATCTAACCTCCAATCCACTCGTCCAGCTGAAGGCACCGGCTTCAACTGGTCCGAGCAGCTTAGGTCCCGGGCCGAGAGCTCCGTCTCTCAATCGCAGCGACCTTCCTTTTCCACTTCTCCATCCAACAAATTTTCGAGTATGCATGAACGCTCTAGGAGCGTCAGCGACATGCCCTCTCCACCAGCTGCCAACATACCCGCTCCTCAAGCACAGGCTCAGCCTGCTAAAGCGCTTAGAAAGCAGCCTGATGCTTTCCAAGAGCGGATTCTAAAGGGTGACTTCTACATGGATTAAAAATCCCTGGTTCTTCTGCTCAGTTCTTGTTCTTTGGTCTTGCAACTCTTCCGCGGTGTTTTCTGCCCGGCTGGATCGGAACATCAGGTTTGATGCTTCCTTAGTTTCTGTTTGCGACACTGTAACTTGTCGCACTGCTGCTGGAGTTCTTGGAGTTTTGAGAGTCGATAACGAAAGGCTGCCTTGCTTGAGCCTGAGCGAGGCTAGGCGCTTTGGGCTGATCTTCCTTGATAGAAAACGGGTCTTGGCTTCTGTTTCTCGATGATTTTATGACGTCCTTGATGATTCACACAAACACAAGTTGTTAACCTTCCGAGATGAAACTTGTATTGCTTTTTTTGTTTGGATGGAAGGGAGAATGACGGGACAATGTTCTATGAAAATTGAAATGTTTTGTAACGGGGTCTACATTTCTTTGCTTCGGCTCTTTTGACAATGGTCTTGCTTTAAGGGTATTGGGAAAACGCTAAGGTTAACAAGGCGATCAAAAAACAAAACTTGGCTTTATTGTTATGTCGTTGGCTTTTCATACTTGAAATGGATTGGTGAACTCTTCAGACTGATAACTTTCATTGGCTCTCTAATGATTGGTGACGACCATTTTGTCTTGCTTTTCTTCAAATTGTGACTACTTGGCTTAAGGGATGATAATTCTACTTGGAAGGTGATTGTCAGTTTTACTACTACTTCTCTGTACGATGATTTAAGTTTGCTGATTACTTACGAGTCTGTGATAGTTAGTCCAAATCGAAATGTTGCAGAAACCGCTGAAGCCATTGACCTCACTTCTTGTTATGCTATTTGAATTCCGGTTAGTATCAGTCGAAACCAGAATTACATGCGTATGTGATGTAAGTGAAGTAGAATCTCTTCCTGCCTATAATAGACCACTACACAGTACATTTGTCTTGCAGAACTGTTCGAAGCTGCAGACCGAAGTTTGAAATGAAGCTGCTTCACCATCTTAATCATGCCATCGCTAATATGTATTGGTATATGTTTCTAGCGTGCCTTGTTATTCTTCTGCGGCGTGTATTGAGTAATTACCAACGCAAAGGTGAGGTCAAACCTTTCTTTGTGCAGAATATCATCTATTCATCTGCACATCTTCCTTCTTCAGAAAACAAATCATCAACAACAACATAATCATTCATTAAAACATACTTCAGTCTCTTCAAGAATTAAGAAAGCAATGACAGGAAGACGACGAAGAAAGCCAGATCCACCAGAGGAAGATGAAGAGACCATTACCTTCAAGAAAGGCCCTGATCTAGAGGAAGCAGACCAAGATGAAGAGGTAAGTTGGCAGCTCACTATCTATTCTTGATCTAACTAACACTATCAAGACGCGAAACTTCCGGAAGGCCCAGTATGCTATCGAGACATGTCGAGGATGGATACTCTTATTGTTCCTTGTCCTTTTCCTCTTCGGAGGACTGATCCTCTTTTATGCAATGATCTTGAAGTTGGTCAGTATAGACTTCCAGTCGATCATCATGATCGTTCAGCTCATCATCCAAGCATTTGTAAGTTTTCATAGCATAGATTAAAGAGAGAATGTCTGCTGATGACATACAGTCTGGGAGTGGTGCATCGAATCCAATACCAGCAGCAACATCCATGGAAGTTTCTGTCTCTACTACTTCCAGATCCACTGAGCTTTAGACTCAGGATCATTCTTCAATAGCGATGATAATGACTACATGAGGCAGGATCAATAGAAAAGAGTGGCAGTGCGTGGGAATCAATCAGAATAAAGCTATTTCAGATGCATTGATTTGAAAATTTTAATTGTGACTTTCTTGTGACTTTCTTGTGACTCCCAGAGAATGAACTATCATACATCTCGAGTATTCTTGACGTGGTCTTCTCGCAGCGCCAATGGCGCTCTTCATCAACTGGACAGCCTCATCTTGACAGATCCCACTGGCGGACATCAAAGCCCTCAAACGAAGATTGGTAGGTTGCAGTAAGCAAAAGGCCACGGCGCTTGTGCAGTGAGCACGGTTCTGGGGGACTGCTAATCAGGAGCTGCGAAGACCACCACGGCACGACGAGTCACCAAACTTCACATGGTACCCATCGAGTCGTGGTACCGAGGCCACCGTTCCAGTAAGTAAATGGGGCGATGATTCTGCCGTCGGGTCAATGATTGCGAGATGTTGAAGCTTGACATGACTCGTGCTGTCTGATGGGAGGAGGCGGGGGGAAGGAAAAGCAGCTTAGCGCAGGGCAAGGTGCTGTTGGTACGAGTAGGGCCTTGGATCGTAACCGACTCGGGGCCGTGAAACCTCCGACGCAGTGGTTGGAAGAGACCAGCTCTGGGCGGTGCACGACGAAGCTGTCGCACCTGTCGTGTCTCCTGTTCAAGCTGTTCCCAAAGTTTTGTTGCACGTCAGAGTGTAGGTTACTCCCGGGGTCAGCTCCCATTCTTGATGCAAAGCTCCCCCCGGGCCGCCCAAGCTAGATGGAATACGGTACGTACTGTGTAATTAGTCTCCCCCAGCTTACCCCAGCATCTCCACACATCAATCATGGATCGTCCGGTGAAATCCTTAGGCAGGCTCTTTGCTACAAGTTATCGTGGTTACAGTCATGTAGCAAGTCAAGCACAAATTCATCCCCGAGTCTCCAAGGCACCTTTGTCATCAAACCAAGTCCATTTCATTTCCTCTTCGTCAAGCAGTCCATCTCTTATCGTACGGCTGTCCAATTTGGAATCCAGCCAAACAATTCGAGTCAGTTTATGTTTGCCTTATTTGCTTTTCCCACATTTCCACTAAGTGGGCCAACAAGCCGCCAAAAGCTTTGGTGTCTGACTCGGGATCCTTCCCGCTTGGGATCGGCCTTGACGCATGAAACCCCTCCTAAGCTGAGTTCATATAGAGTAAGATGTTCTAAACATTGACAGAGGCCTGAGACCATGATGAAGCACCCGCTGATCTGTCTGTCAAGTGGTATCAAAAGCTGTGCCACATTATTCATATTCTGCGTTGGCTAGATCCTCGGCTCATTTGCATTTGAAGTGTCCTCGTTTTCCAGTATTTTATTGGTATCTAACTACATAAATTTAAACCATACATTGCCGGCGTAGATTCCCAAAACGCCAACCAATATAGACACAAAATATCCTATAATACGTCACACTTCTCGTTTCTATCCATCCTTTCCCAACGCGTGCCCAATGGCCACTACCAGTACTTCGAGAAATGGATCTAGACCGACGCAACGTTGGCAAATACTTTCTGTGCAAGCTGAGCAAGCAATCGGCTCTTCTCTGCCTGTGGCAGCTCCTGGAAGACTGAATAGACGCTCTTCCCTTTGGCATCTCTGATGGCACCAAGCCTATTACCCGCCACAGCCCCAGCCAACAGACCCGGCACGTTCGCAAGGATAAATCCCATGGTGCCACCTGATAATCCACCAAGCAAACTCCAGAACTGNNCTTTGNTTGGGTGACCACCTTCTTCAGCTAATCCTTCCTCGCGGAGCATTTCTTCGAATACATCGCCAAATTGCTCCTGTTCAGCCTGGCTTCTCTCTTCGGCGGCTGCCTCCTTGGATTTACCGAACGCAGACCACGGGAATGATCCCCAACCGCCAGGAACTCCTCCAGTTCCAGTAGAGCCCGTTGGGATCTCCTCTTCTTCCTCATCCTCGTCTACAGCCGTAGAGGCAGTCGAGGCTCCGGAGCCGAATCCGTAATATTTGCGCTGAGCATCGTACTCTCGTCTGCGATTTGGATCTGAAAGCGTGTAGTATGCGTCATTTACTAGCTGGAATTTCTTCGTACGACTCGCACGCTCAGGTGATTCAGAGGGCACGCGATCAGGATGAGTCTTCAGCGCTGCTCTGTAAGGCAATAGTAATTAGTTCCGATATCCTCGTAACTTGACGACAAAAACAATAAGGGGCATGGTACTAACTTTTTATATGCATCACGGATTTGTTGTTGACTTGCTGTGGAGGAGATTTCAAGAACAGCATCTGTAAAAGGCCAGTTAGCAAGAACAAGTCTGTGGTAGGCACTGCCGGGTGCCTGGGCACAGCAATCGCAGGGTGCTTACAGTAATCAGTTCGAGACGCCATGATTATAAGTGTCTACCTGTTCTTCAGGTTCACAGATAGACCTCAGGAAGGTGGGTTTGGTAATTTAAGAACGATACGGTCATTTGAGAAGAGAATCTAGATGTGACCAAGTTCCTTGGGAGGGCAGACATGTCGTCACTGCTGTGGCGCACACTGAGTCCCCTAAAGCGACGCACTACGTGGCTTGTATCGTAGTGTTTGTCCAGGATGTGGCTGAGCCGAGGCAGCACTATTTTCCATAATATCCTATCATTGGCCACATCAACAGTTTAATGCCTGAGGCATAGAGGATGGACATAACTTTTTGTTGCAAGTCTGAAAAATATGGTCATGTAGGAGGCGGCGACGCACTGGTGAGCCGTAATGGATAAGGTAGGGGTTCGAGCGCTGAAAACCCAGTGAACAAGTCGCGAATCGCCACCTCGTCAGCTAGAGTCCAGGCCACCGTCAGAGGCATGGCAGGTGCCTCAAGCGTAATCAATTATCTGCTAATCCCTTGCGTTACCCAGAAGCACACTTAGGTACAGGCCCATGGCACTTTCTCCTTCGGCATAAACATCACGTATATGCATAAGGATGCATTGCTTTCAGAAATCTTGGTTTCATATTATGGTATTACTACACAAGTCTATTTCCAAAAGACCACCATGCTCAAGCCGACCCAATGTACTTTTTTTGCATGACCATGACCGCCGATTTCCCAGAGTGAGTGCAAGGGAAATTGTAAAAAAGGGGGATAAACAAGAAGAGAACTCCTCAACCAAATGCCTAACTCCCGCCAACCCATTTTTCAGGTGCGCAATAAGGGTATTAAATACACACATTGTAATCCAACCCTTAACTCCTGCAGTGTGATCCTTCCAAACCATGTAGAAACAAAAAACGAGAGGAAATGCGCAATGCGCAATGCGACATCAAAACATTAAACTGTGCAACTTCTAGAGAAGTGCTGTATAATCATGCGCTCAATATCATTAACTTTGTAAGGCTTCGCTAGGAAGCCATGCATCCCAACTTCCCGGGCCTTCTCAGCGCTGCGGCCTGTAATATCGGCGGTCACAGCGATGACCTTCGTGTCTTCACCATTTTCTCGTCCTATGTCTATAATTTTCTCGGCGGCCTCGTACCCATCCATGTTCGGCATCCAGATATCCATGAGAATGCCATTGAAGTGTGCCTCGCGTGGCTTTGACAGTGAGGCCTTGTAAGACCGTACGGCCTCGACACCGTCGAATGCGACAGTTATGTTATCGTTCGAATAGCCCAGCTTCTTCAGGGAGCCAATAGCTACATTGCGGTTGATGGCATTGTCTTCGGCGATGAGGAAGTTCATCGGGTACTCCTTCGCAAGATTTGGGTTGAAAGATTGTCGCTTGGACTTATTTACTGCCGTAATGAGTGGAGGACTTTCGGAAGGGAAATATGGTGACGAGGATGAAGATATACTTCGCATTATGGAGCTGCTCGGGGTCATACGTGGAGAAGGACGACGCGGCGGTAATGTCGCGGGAATGGGTGTTCCTGGAGTACTGCCAACCAGTGGAGTCTCCATCCCATCAATGTCGATACTCGATATCGGGAGACGAATGAGAAACTGTGAACCCTTCGAGGGGCCTTTGGTGCTGGAGCGTTCCAAGGTCACATCACCTCCTAGATTCTTGCGAATGTGTGCTTTTGCATTAAACAAGCTAAGTCCTAACCCATCCTTGGATCGACTTATGGATGGGTCTTCTTGAAAATGTGGGTGAAACAGATGAGACCTTGAAGCCTCGGGAATGCCGCGACCTGTATCGATGACACGTATCTCTACCGTCTGGCTGTTCTTGCTGAGGTTGACTTTGATGGTAATACTCCCTTGGTCAGTGAACTTGATCGCATTATCAACAACCTTCTGGAGAGCAAATTGCAGATGCTGCTCCTCCGCCATTATAATTTCGGGCACATCAGGATCCAAATCCAAGTATATGGTACGATCCTGGATCTCGCCTCTAGAGCCTTCTGTTCTGACTTCTATGGTCTCGCCTCTTTCAGTCTCAGTGCTTACTTCACTACTTGGATGGCCGCTTCGCAATGCTTCGTCAACCACTGTCCGTAAAAAGGTGCGTAAGACAATTCGCTGCGGAGCAGTGTTCATCATGACTGCGGTCCGAGCAGGTGACCGATCGCTACTACTACTGGAGAGATCTGCCTCACTATCGCCGAGGATCGTTCGATCCATATTCATTCCGATCTCACGTCGCATATCTCGCTGTTCTTCTGTTGGTTCAAAAGCCAACGGCTGGGTTAAAAGATCGCCCTCTGGCATCGTCATAGTAAACATCTTTTTCAGAGGGGGTCCGGGATGGTAGTCTAATTCTTCGCTAATGTCGCGATCCCGCCTCTTGCCGGGTGTGGTCGATATGTCGGATTCAGTCGCGATAGTCTCTCCGGGACTTGGTAGTTGGAACAAGGAAGAGAACTGCATGTTGTCGCTATCTTGGTTAATGGATAATGGAGTATCAGGCATTTGCATATCATGGTCATATGCGTGGATGACGTTATCCGCAGCCTCAACCGCCCGCCTTGAGCTGTCTGCAAACATATGCTATTAGTAACCGTGACGGAGAGGGAGATGAAGACAAAAGAGATGATAAGAATCATACCTTGGACAACCTCAATATGACGCTTGAGTTCCTTGAAGACGGCCTGGGCTCTCGAATGATGATCACTGGCAATAGCATCGAGCACGGTTGAATACATGATGTCAAGCATGCCCACAATGCCTTGCATCGGCGTTCTAAGCTCATGAGAGAGACTTCGGGCGTAAGGTTTGAGAGACTGCGAGGCTTTGATGGCTGCTAGCGGCATCGGGCCGACGGGAGGAGATGGTGCACGAACGGGTTTGGGAACACTTCTTCTTGCCTGGATACGTGGGGCTATCATATCTTCGAGGGAGTGCATGATCATCTCGATGAAGTTCCAACTCAGGTCACGCGCAGCGGCTCCTTCGGGGGTCCAGATCAAACCTAGATGGGCGACACATCTCCCCTCGGCGAACACCGGCACGCCGATGAAGGCTTCGGACTTGCTCCAAGGGAGACAAGGCAGATTAGATGGAGCTGTCACATCCAGTCCTTCCGGAATAACCACAACCTCGTCATGCTTCATATGAGCACATGGTGTCCCATAGGCAGGGAACCTGTATCCTCGTAGCATCTCCTTTGCACCGTTTTTCGACTTAGCAACGTAGACTCCCACGCCGGTCAAATACGAGCCCGGTTCACCAAGTTCGGGGAGCTCGACGACACCCTGGTCGTCACTTGCCAGTATTCTCTCCGTTACAAATCCACATTGGGCCTGCGCGACGGCACAAAGCTCCTCTAGTAGTACCTCCCAAAAAGCGTGCTGCGGGGCCTCTCGCAGTTTGGATTTAAGATCGACGACCTGCTTGGTGGCATGAGCCTCCGCAGCGATGGAGGCTGATGTTGGGGTTTCCGATTCTGATGGGCCATCCTGAAGGTCCAAGTCGATTGTGGTGATATTTGCTGATGCTAAAGGTTGATTACCGGGCTCTGATGCCGGCTGAGACTCTGGGTCCAGCGACTCTCTGGTATCGTCGGTATCCATTACATCGCTACCTCGACCGGGAGACGGGCTCTGGGAGCGCAACTCATTCATCTTTCGGACGCGGGTCCTGTGCTTCCTGAACACCCTTGGAGGGACTCCAAGGTTATCTTCACACCCTACCGGCATACCCATGAAGTGGCAGTCCTGGACTGCAGAGACATCGGGGACGGATGCACCAGCAGTCCACCTCGCCCTCGACCCGGTTTCCTCCAAACTCGAAGTCGAATCCAGTGCGTAACAGTTCACTGACGATCGTAGATATGGCCTGTGTTTGTGGTCGACGTCGAGCATTCAGAGGCTTGGGTAGACCTGCGGGTGAGAAGGAGGTCGAAGTGGTTTTGAAGATCGAACGAGTGCCCAACGTTTTCGAAGGAACGGTAGTACTGCAGGCCACAATAGCGCAGTCTGATACCGCGAGCCCGATATCCGGTGCCAAGTGGTCCAGATCAAGTTGTGAAGCGGGCGGGCAATCTAGCACGTCCGCGGCAGAAGAATCGAGACCGGAGGAGGTAGCGGAACGTCGCAGGTGATGGCGAGCAACGTGATCCGCCTCGGTGGTACTGGACGTGAGCTGAGGACACGGAGGAGGTGGATGGAGGGAAGGAGGGCCGGTAGCATCCAGATTGGGGTCTGCTACTGGGGGGATTGCAGCGCGCAAAATTGTGTGTCTGCCTTGTACAGCGTCGAGCAAGTGGCCGACCCTAGGGGGGGAGGGGATATGACCGGTACCCAGGGTGCTGCTGAGGGCTGCTGGGTGAAGAGACTGTCCTGCTCCTTGGGACCAAAGTTGATGATAACGACTGTACAGCATACAGACCCAATACAGCGCGGCACGGTGCTGAGGATCGCCCCAGCTGGCAGCCGCTGGAGGGATCGACGACGCCTGGCTCCTGGGTGAAGACAGCGCTGGAAGCTCAGCAGCATGGTGGATCCATGATGGGTCCAGAAGGCCCAGAAGGACAGGATCCAGCCCTGGGGCCACGGCAACACACGGACGGAATCACCACCGAGGCGCATCTGGCCCAGGCCCGTGCCAGGAGGAGAGCGGCGAGCCACGCAGTGCACGCGTCCAGGTCGGTCTGGACGAGCCGGGATCCGCAGCCTCGCCCAGTGGCCCCAGCGTTCTAGAACAGGCTGTTTCATGTGGCATCAGCCCACGCCTTGCCGCTTCGGTGGCTAGGGGCAGGGCCCAGACATGCGCCGCGACGCCACGGCGGGTCCCCCCAACACCGGCCAGCCCCCTAGGCCAGGCCCAGCGCGCGCTCGTAGTGGTCGGTGCGACCGCAGGAAAGGTACCTCAGCACGGCTCTTGCACGCTGCACCCCCCGAGAATCCCTCTTGGACCCCTCCATCGCCGCCATCCACCGCAACCTCCACCTGCCTGCAATGGATTATTGAACCGCTGAGGGATCGACTGATAAAAGATGCTGCTCCCCCCTTCCTGCCCGGCAATTTATTGGCAATGGTACGTGAGGGAAGAATAACTACAGCCACCCCACCGCCCCCCTCTTCTCACGTCACGTTGCAGGCTCTAGTCCAGCACACGCCGGAGGGATAGAGAAGCGTGAGTGCCGACTGGGAACTGAATGGCAGCACAGTGTCCGTCATGATCTGCGAGCACCTCTCTCTGGGCGCTCAGTGGGTGGTCGAGAATTCCCAGAGCTGGTGATGGCGGCCTTGGTAGACGCCCCCAGCTGCACCAGGCACGCACCCGAAGAGAGGGGTAAGAGGTCTAGACCGGGGGTTGCCCATGCTGCGGGAGTTTCACCACCAATATCTTGGATTTCACCCAGCTCGCGGTGCTTTGGTTAATTTGTGTATTATTATGGTATGGGCGTTGTTGCTCGCAGTGTCTACGCAACCATCAATTGTACACTGCTGTGCACCCGTAATATCGCTGATTACCGTGGTACGGCAGATTGGTCGTCGATCGTCAGCGGGCCAGCTATATCATATCCCTACAGACCGATCTTGCGTTTCCAGACCGGTGTGGAGATACCGTCGCCTAGTCCTACCGCTACGTACTCCACAGCCCTGAGCTTTGGGAAAAGAAAATTCTTGCACTACAGTATCAATAATGGTCTTCGGCTGAGATGTGCCCTAAGCCGCCGATGGATCTCTGGCGCCAGTCGGCGGGTTCTGGAGTAGGCCCCGAACGTCAATGCGCACCCCCAACACGTCTAAGGAGTGCCGCAGCGGTGGATCGTGAAATGGTTCCTTTATGCCGCTTCTTACTGCTGGGCATTCTAGATCTACAGCGACGGCGGTAGATCCCACAGGCTCTGGAGGTCAGTGGTGCAAGCAAAAAACTCTCCCGAAACTCCGGATTTTGACGTGCGAAGATCCATCTCCTACCTTCAACGAAGGCATGAGTTTCACCACGCTAGAGGTGGTCCTCTTACACGATTTGGATATCACAACTCATGTTCCCTTCCAACTGTTCTATCATCTCTCGTTTTCCCCTTCTTCCAATAATACCACCTGTTTACGCAAGCCGTCTTACCGCCATAGCTCTCCCATGCTCAATTCTCGTTTTCCTGCAAGCCACCACTATGGCCCGTAGCCTCTTTCCCACTGCAGCCCCCTGGTCCCGTGCCGTGCAGTAGCCTCGAACTCCCGCTCTACAAAGGCTATGCGCCACTCGGAACACACGGCATTCATGTGCACAAAACAACACCAAAGGTAGAAAATCATCACGATCCTCCTCGCTCTGCACAACAATTATGGGTTTTGAAAATGGCCCCCAAAGTCATCGGCGACCTGTTCCTGATGCGCTGGCACGTGGAGACCAATAAACCTGCAGTGTTTGGGGTTAGCACAGTTATTTATGGCATTATCTAGCGTCTGCCACATCTATAGCTCGGCCGCGGATTTGTGATAATGCCCCGAGCGGAAGCACTGAGTCCGCTGTCAAAAAAAATGTCTATTCCCGGGAGGAAAAGTTCCACTGTACATGACCCCGAAGGCAATACAAGTACGAACCTTAGGGCTTGGATCTGTGGAGGGCCTGGATCTGAGCATGAAAAGCAAAGCTTGGCCATGCGACCAGACACACAAGGCTTACGGCTGCCTCAGGTCTTGATTAATCCGCCAAATTGCAGTCAGCACAAGCACTCCATTACGAGACAATGGATAATCTGATTGAGCTGCGTTGCGCGCCATGTAACACCAACCGGTCCTTGGCGGCCCAATCCGATGCGTGATATATGGTGCAACTGTTTGAAATCAGCTCCCTATCTGCAGCCGGCCGTTCCCGTGAGACTCCAGACCTCTCTTTATTTGTCCTCATGCCCAGGGTTCCGGAACTACCACCGGAGCTCGCCTGCTTACGTGAAATGTAACGTGGATCAGGTGAAAGCACATAAGTATGCAGCCATCCATCAGTCATGAGGTGCGACTTCTAGAACTGAGTCTTCATATCTATGTGAATTCCACGAACCTTTTGGATAGGTATTACTGCGCTATTTGTACATGATGTTATCGCATGGGACATGCCCGCAGTAACTCTGCTACCGGTTGCAGATCACGTGATATCAAGCTTTTTTACAGCCGATCCGAAAGCCTTTACGTCAGTAGAGATCCCTCAGCAATGTGGTTCGGACGACGCTATAGGTCTTATCGAAGATGAAGCAGGTAAGAGGTGCTTGATGATTTCTCCTGAATCAATAAAATATATAATTCCCAATAATATTCTGTAATAATCTGGCTCCCACTGAGCAATGCCCCAACCTGTTACTTGATTGCAGCATTAAGCAGCTTGCGACATGCTAGTCAGCCAACAGCTACGTAGTAAGCCAGCGAGGCTCGTGTGCATCGACAGACAACATTCCCTTGTCACCACCAAAGTGCCATGCCTCAATGCCGGCAAAGCGCTTGCTTCACAGTCAGTCTTAGCCATCAGACCAAAAATGCCCCCAGCAGATAGTGTTGCATGGTGTCTCTCCAATTCTTTTGAGCCAACATGTCTATCCGCGTGCTCCTGCGCGAGCACCCCCACCGCTCCATCGCTCTCGTGACACCAACGCATGCTCTTATCTTCCGACATCTTTCTTCCGGCGGCGATGCAGGGCCTAATGGCTCATTCACATCTCTCAGTTCCATACCGACACGCCCATCTACCGACGGTGTCGCCGCGCCGAGATCCATTGTCGAGTTCTCGGAGGTCTCGAAGGTCGATCTCAGCGACTACCGGACTCTTGCGCCTCTGCCTGTCCATGGCACACTGGGGCTGATCACAGTGAATAATGATACTTTTATATGTGTGGTAGCAGGAACTACAAGAGTTGCACAGGTGCGGCCTGGGGAAACCGTAGAACGAATATTTGCAGTGGATTTCTACTGCCTGAACAGTGCGGAATATGATCAATCATTTGGGGACATATACGACTATTCAGATTCGCAGAATGATGGGCGCAGAGAGCCGGTGGAACATCCTTGCACGGAGTTGCAGAAACTTTTGAGTAATGGGAGCTTCTATTATAGCACAGACTTCGACTTGACGAACAGGCTGCAAGACAGGTGAGAAGCTGCTTTGGCTTGTTTGTGTACGTCCGGTCTAGATCTAACCTCGTCTAGGGCAACGCTGACATCTGCCTTCGATATTGATAACCTTGACGAGTCATTTCTATGGAACTCGTTCATGATTGGACCGTTGGTCAAATTCCGTTCGCGCCTCGTTGCACATGAAAGAGAAGCTTTAGACAGATCTGGCATCCTCACATCTGCTATTCGTGGCTTTGTTCTTACTATCACTATCCCTTCTTCGTCTGCGCCTATAAGGAGTGCGCGAGCTGGCTTACCGTCCGCGCTCACTTTGATCTCACGGTTGTCATGCCGGAGAGCAGGCACGCGATTCAACAGTCGAGGAATAGATGACGATGGAAATGTTGCCAATTTCGTGGAGACTGAAACCATATATTGGAGCCCTTCGAACAATGGACAGTATCAAGGAGATCCAAATTCACCGGAAAAGGTTATAGGAATATGCTTTTCCTTTGTGCAAGTCAGAGGCTCTGTCCCTGTATTCTGGGAGCAATCTCCGGGTTTGATTCCAGGCCAGCAAAAGATTACCGTTACTAGATCTGCCGACGGGACGCAGCCAGCTTTTGATAAACATTTTGGTGAATTGCAACAGAATTATGGTGCAGTTCATATCGTCAACCTTCTCAGTGAGACCAAACCCGGCGAAGCTGAACTGACGAGTCTCTACCGTTATGGCGTGAGACATTCTCCATTGAACCATCGAAATCAGAAACACTCCGCTGAAGAAGATCTCTTAACTGAGACTGAATTTGATTTCCACGCCGAGACAAAGGGACCAAGCGGCTATGAAGCTGCCAGTTATATCCGGAGACTGATTCAAAGGTCAGCGGATGCGTTCGGTTATTATGTGTGTGAGGTAGTTGAAGGAACGAATAGTCAGGACAACAAGAGAGGTTCTAGATCGTACCCACTCCTTCACCAGGAAGGTGTCTTTAGAACCAACTGTCTCGACTGCCTTGACAGGACGAACTTGATCCAAACAATTATCTCTCAAATGGCGCTTGAAGCATTCCTACATAGTCTAAGTGAGGTTGCTGCCTCGGACTTCTGGATGAGACATTCGAGCGTATGGGCTGATAATGGCGATGCTCTATCTCGAATCTATGCCGGTACTGGCGCGCTGAAGTCCTCTTTCACTAGACACGGCAAGATGTCATTAGCTGGTGCTATCGCTGATGCGCGGAAGAGTGCCACTCGACTTTATATCAACAATTTCGCCGACAAAGCTAGACAGAACACTATTGATGTGCTTTTAGGGAGGCTCGTTGGGCAGGTGCCGGTCCATCTCTTTGACCCAATCAATGACTATGTGACTGCTGAGCTCGCCAGGCGTAGTGCCGAGTTCCAAAGCAGCGAAACCATAAACATATGGTGTGGCACATTCAATCTAAACGGCAGAACTGAAGGCATGAATGAGGATCTATCACCGTGGCTTTGTCCTGATCTAGGTCGATCTGAGCGGTCTCCGGATATAGTTACCGTTGGATTCCAGGAGATTGTGGAGCTCAGCCCTCAGCAAATTATGAGCAGTGACCCCACTCGAAAACAAGCTTGGGAAAAGGTTGTCCTGAAGACCCTGAACAGTAATTCAAAAGCCACTGGCAATGATCGTTATGTTCTTTTGCGGAGTGGTCAGCTTGTTGGAGCAGCTCTCTGCATCTTCGTTAAATCTTCCGTTCTGAAACACATCAAGAATGTCGAAGGAAGCGTCAAGAAGACGGGACTCTCTGGAATTGCTGGAAATAAGGGAGCGGTTGCCATTCGTATGGACTATGCTAATACCAAGATCTGTTTCGTCACCGCTCACCTGGCTGCTGGATTTGCAAACTATGAGGAGAGAAATAGGGATTACGCCACAATCGATCAGGGGCTGAGGTTCCAGCGAAATCGGGGTATCTCAGATCACGATACTGTTATTTGGATGGGAGATTTCAATTATCGGATTGGGCTTAGCAACGAAAAAGCCAAACAATTGATTAATATTGGCGATTTAGATACACTCTACGAGAACGACCAGGTATGCTCTGTTTCGCGCCCACCTATTTTCATAGCTAATCAGGTCATAGTTAAACCTACAAATGGTTGCTGGTCTTGCATTTCCGTATTACTCTGAATCTAGGATTACCTTTATGCCGACCTACAAGTTTGATCTAGGCACAGATACGTATGATACGTCGGAAAAGGCTCGAATACCAGCTTGGACCGATCGAATCCTGAGGAAAGGCACCAATCTCCGTCAGATCCATTATAACTCAGCACCATTGCGGTTCTCAGACCACAGGCCGGTTTTTGCAACATTTGAATGCAAGGTTAGCATCGTGGATGAGTCCATCAGGGAAGCACTCAGTCGTGAAATCTATGAGAGACGTCGCCAAGAAGTCGGTACAAGTACCACAGCTGGAGCGGAGGATGACAGTGATGATGAGGATCTAATCGGCTACGACCCTATCGAGCCAGGACTACCACCGGCCAGTTCTATAAGGAGGAAATGGTGGTTAGACAACGGTCTCCCGGCACAGTCTACGGTCAAACCTCCTCAGCCTGGTGCAGTACCTAACCCTCGACGGCCATCTAATCCATACACGCCGACTGATGAGCCTGATTGGGTGACTATTCCTCGAATGTCACCGGCTCGGGCTAGCTCTACTCGTCCAGAAGCACCCCCGGCACTTCCCCAAAGGACTACCTCATCTGCCAGCACCCGAAATGTGCCACCGGCATTCGTTCCATCCTCGGGGGTATCTACAGTAACCAAGAATCTATCCCAGACGAGTCTTCTAGACTCGTCGCCTCCAAGATCGAGATCTCAGGCTGCTCTGGATAATCCAACGCTCCCGCCCAGACCTTCGGTAGATAATCGCCCAAGCAGTGTCCTCTCGAATTCCACGACTAGTTCCAAGAGGGTCGGTCCACCACCCGTGGCGCCAAAGCCAGATCACTTGAGCTCTCCAGGTTCCTTATCATCTCCTAAATTCCCAGCTCAGTCGATATCCAGAAGGCCAACCTCCAATGCTAGCTCTCCGGCATCCCAAACCCTTACACCTTCAGGTGTGGGAGCTAGTCTTGATAACTTTCAAGCAAGGAATGTTTCCAAGGAGGCCACTCCACCTCTTCCACCAAATCCTCGACGAGCAGGCGCAGGATCAGTGAGGAAGACTGTAGCGAATGGACCGAATAATGAGGAAGGGCGAAAGCCAGGTCTACCGCCTAGGCGAGAAACCGATCTCCTTGGTGATGACGAAAAAGTGGAGGTGAATGGATGGGAAACATTACAACCAGTGAGATAAGCCTGCTATTACCTTTTTCTTTTACACATCAGGATTGTATGGATCAGATGGCTGGGATAGACGCAAGAGTGATTAGGTAATCCTCTTCGCGAAGCAGGTAGAGGAGTTTGGAATAGGGCTAAAGGTGACCGGAAATGATTGTTGAAGTCATAAATTCACTTGCATCGCGGACTGAATTAACAGCGTCTCCATAATTGAAAGGTGTCCCAGAATAGGAAAAAGTTAGTGTATGGAAGTCTCGTGCTCCAATTAAACCCAATTGAATACCCCAGTATGTCAGTAAATTATGTTAGTAGTAGCATTACGCGAGTGCAGAGGGACAGCAGTACATGAAACAGCGACAACAATAACAGCACAGGTCGTGAAGCTGTCACAATAACTCGCGTTGGACGTTCAGACGCGCTAGAGGGGCCCTGAGGGGCCGTTCTTAGTCACCGCCAGCGGCCCCACAGGGGACCACTAACCGTCGGGATCCGCATCAACACCAGAACAACGCGACGTGACCCCAAACACCTCCATACCCAGGATGCGGTTCCTCTCTGACTCCCAGACGTCCCAGAGTGTCACGCTAGGAAGCCTCGAAAATATGTGGTCGAGGCCCGAATCCTCCTCCTTCCATCCAATCAGGCCCACTGACGGGGGTTTGAGGGCTGCTTCGCTGGCCGCACGGAGGGACCAGAGTTCCAGCTGAGCTTAGTTTGACAGCGCAACAAGCGAATTTGCGACTGCCACGTTGTCTGGACTGTGCTGCCCAACGGCAGAACCCTGGCAGCGAATCAGAGAGCTAAAGAGCGATTTCTCCATGGGAGCTCGTGCCAGCTTTTGATGACTTGGATGTTGCTCGAGGCATCCACAATGCTCTCTATGTCGGGCTCAGGAGAAGCTTCTGCAAGTGCAATTGCATCCTTAATGTGTGATAGCAACGGTGATTCGGGGTCTAGCAATAGCTACTCCATCGTGGCACGCCATGGCAGGGCTCGAGAAAAAAGGAGACAATTTTCCAGTGTGTCCTAGAGCTCCACTGGGCTTCCGATAAGGTAGGCTGGAAAAGAGAACCATAGGTCTGGGTCTTGGGCAAGGCGGGGTGTGCCTTGGGCTTCAACCTTCGGTACGTATGGAGTTAGCTAAGCTAAGCTAAGAGCAGTTATGGGCAGGATTGGAGATGCGGTGAGAGTTGCTACATGACCGCGTTGACGTAGGGATGGCTCCAAGGGGTAAGGTAAGTGATGCTCAAATAGCCCACTATCGATCGGTGAGTTGTTATTCTCCGTAGTCTGTTTTTTGGTTTCTTGGTTTTCTTAGTTCTACCTCTTTCTCTTTGTTTGGGTATTTGAGTGCTGGTGTAGCCCACTCTAGCTTCCCTAACTTTCTCTGCATTCATTTAGTTTGGCTCAATTGACTACGTCAGTCCAAGGCAATGGTTAGGACCGCTTCGAAATCTTCGGCCACATACAACAATATGTCGACCGAGAAGTCGAGCAGTATGCACACCAAGGATACGCAATCCATTGCGTCCTGGCCCTCATCGTGAGTTACGCTCCAATTCTCTCAACTTTAGAAGTACTCACAAGCTCACATATTACCGCCAGTATCACTCTACAAAAGCCTTCACGACCACAACCGCACTATGAAACTTACCTCCTACGAGTGAATCCAGCTTTGAAGACAGTCAAATCCACTACCCACCTCTGCAGTCTCCCAATCATCCGAACATACACCCATCTTCCAGCATCCTACTACATAAAGCCACTGCGGTCGAGTAGCTCCGAGATTAAAGCCTTCTTGGACGCTTCATACACTCGCAACCGGACCACTATCCATACCGGGGCTGAGCGGGGTGTCAGGGAGATCAAAACGCAGCGAGACAGAGATCGGGAAGCGGAGGAGCGAGCCCGTTGTGCGATCTTGAAGATGGACGACGATGCCCAGCGCGAGATCCAGAAACTCCTCGAAGCACGCGAAGCGGCTACTAGTGGACCTAGGGTCAAGCGGGTCTGGGACGTTGTCGCCATAGTGCAGAGGTGGAGGAGAAGAATCCACGACGAGGGAGCCCATCCCCATCACCTCCAGCTCATGAGCAGCAATGCTGGAGATGAGAAGAAGAGATTCAGAAGAAGAAAAGAGGATGATAGGCCCGTGGAATGGGTCCTGGTGCTCAAGGCTGAGGCCGTGGATTTCGATGATCGCACCATGCCAACTCGATACGGCAACCCATTCGACGAAGATGACTCGGATGGAGATTACTAATAACTTGATTTTGCTTTGGTGATTGAACTTTGGTAGCTGGTGTCTTGGAGTTTGCTAAAACGGAAATGATTGATGATTCCACGAAGGATGCGGTTGATGTTTTGAACAGATTGTTTTCAATGACCCCTGCAAGGATTGTGATTTGTGGAGTTGGTTGATATTGATAAAGATACTCATTCACCGAAGCGTGGATTACATGCGCTGCTAACTTTTCGTTTCGAACGGTCTGTATGATTCTGGATCGGCGTTTTCGGTAGATATTCACTTTGCACTTCTGGATATGATTTCTCTCGTGGCCCTTCCAGCTACGAGAAGACAACTTTTAGGCTTCGCTTCTCATTGTTCTTATATACACAGATTTTCTCTTAGGTCACAATACCAAAACTTTTTTAATCACTAGTGTCCTATCCCAATTGCACTTCTATCGTCTAATTGAAAGAGAAAACTGTATTTCAAATTCTCACTTTCTACCTTTGCCTTTCCTCTTCGTAACCTTGCCAGTCCCGTTCTCTGCCGCCGTTTTTACTTTTTCCAGGACTTCAAAATCCTCGGCGCCAGAAGAAGAGGTAGGTGTGGCTGCTGCGCCGGCTTCATCGTCTGAGGAATCTTCTTGTTGGCCGAGGGTGTGGGGCGTGGACTCGAAGTTGGAGCTGCCACGGATGCGGCCAAGAACCTTCCTATACGCCCAAACAGGGAGTTGATAAAGAGCAGTATCTTTAATGGTGGGACGAGGGAGCTCCTCCGGCTGCAGATAGAGGGTAACGATTAGCAGTGTGACTGGATGGAATGAAAGATATTAGCACTTACGTCAAGTAAAAACTCTTGGACTACTCCATCCTCGTCTATTTGCTCGAGGTAGACGTTGCCGGCCAAATCAACGCAGAGAACTTTGCCGTTCTCTGCAACAACCCTCTTTTTCGGACCAGCAGAGGCAGTCTGAGCGGCCGTGGGGGTAGAGGTGCCTTTTGAAGCTTTCTCTCCCTTGGTGCCCTTGTTCTTCTTAGCATCCTTCTCTTGCAATCTCCTCTGTCTTCTATTCATAGGTTGCAACACCTCGCCAGCATCACTGTCGGCATTGGGTGTAGCAGTGCCACTGCCGCTGCCGCCTACATTCTCTAAACCAGGTATACCCAGATTCTCGCCAAGAGCAGCGTTCCGCGCAAAAGTGATATATCGCTGCACGAACTCACGGTGACGCTTCCAGCTGGTGTATAGGGCAAGATAGTGACCTGCTCCTCCCACGAAGATGAATAATCCAATCAGCACAGAGCCTAGACCTGGTCGGAACCTAGCATAGTAGTAGCCCGTTCCTTTCCACTTGGGAAAGCCATTCGTCAAGAAGTGATCATAGCGCTCACGGCCCGGTCCTCGAAGAATGTTTGTGACTATGCCCAAGCGCGCGAAGCGTTCGGATGCTTGTTTTGTGGCAGCCTTGATTTCCGCTTGAGAGGGAGCTTTCGAGACGTGAACTCCAGGTTTGGAGCCCTTGGACTTAGACTTTGCCTTGGCCCTATCGGCAATGAATTGCTGCTTGACCTTGTCCGGGTGGATCTGTCGCGATTTCTTCCGGTAAGCTTTGTTAATATCGTCCTGGGTTGCCGAGCGAGAGACTCCGAGAAAGTCATAGAAGGTCACGTCAGGGCCTTCCGAGAGTTCAACTTCATCCTTCAGCCGAAAGATCTCGTGGTCTAGGAAATCAGGTTAGAAGCCATTGATGAGATTTCTTTGGCAAAAAAGCGGTCATTGCGAGTGGATTTCGTCGATCACGACCAGTAACTGCGCTGCAGGAGGAGCTCAACTCACCTTCTTTGCTCCACGCTGCCACCACCGCAATCAGGCAGGCCAGCAGGGCCACAGTGAATAAAGATGCCCTCATCTCTATTTCTACTATTGGGTGTTGAGCAGCGTCGTTTTAGACGAAGATGACTGCTTGACCGCTGTCGTGTCCTCTTCCCGTCGCGCGTAGAAGCGCTTTTTTCTTTTTCCCTACTATTATGAAGCCAGCTATGCACAGAAGAAAGGGCCTAGCAAGGGTCTGGGGTGGCCTGGGCAGCCACTGTGCAACAGCGTCGCTGGAAAGTTCCGTAGCCGTCCAGGAGTGCCGGACGGTGTGGGTTAGACAGGCTCTTGCCGACAAGCTGAGGGACGATCCAGTGAGTGGCAAGCCCTCCGACGTTGCGTCTTTACTTCCCCACCGTCCACCAAAAGGCCTGTGAGCTCAACTGGACGACGCAAGACCAGCACACGCACTGTGGGGTTATCGTCACCGAATAACCGGATGCTGCAGGTAGACTGATGTAGTGAGATGCCGCTGATGGCCCGCGGGCTCTGAGTACATATAGCTTGCTTCTTCGCTCACGTTCGCCGCCTTCTTCCCGTTTCTTTTCTCCCTTCCTCTTCTTTCTGCTCTGCTGTGTGTAATCCGTTCCTCTCTCTGACACACGGAGGGTGGAGTTATTCTTCTTGACGCATGGGTTCCACCCCCTTCGGTCGCTGTGCCCGGTGAGCACGCACCGCACGCAAAGCTTTTGGCAGGCTTTTACTTTGGAGCCTTGTGTCTGAGGCAGAAATACACTGAAAAGCACCAAGGCCAAAACTTCAGTTGGGTGCTGGAAGGGCTCGTCAAGGTTAGTCAGCGAGCTGCCTTCGAGTGAACTGGCGACGAATAATCGCTCGGGCGGAAGCACAGTCAGCACGCGATCCCCCTGAACATCCCGTCCACGTACGGAAACGCCAAATTAATACGAACCCCGTTATCTTTTCATCTTTCATCTAGCCATTATCTGTCACCCCCTATCATCGTCAACATTTAATCGATATTACTCAGGCGCGCTTTCTCTCGCAATCAAACCACGTATCCTATAGTCAAGATAAGTCAGGTATTAAAGTGCTATCCGCTATAGACCCTGGTAAGTGGTTGCCTTGCGGTTCAAACCCATCGCAAAAAAAAATAATTTGTCGTCCCCTAACATCTCGAAACAGCAAGTGTAGAACAGTTTCTTCTAGAGATCCAAACATCGATATTCGTCAACCTCGAAACTCATCTGCTATCAATTTCCAAGTCAGATTCCAAATCCTCTATCCACAATGGCTCGCATTCAGATTCCGCTCGACGTGCTCACCAGCCGTCTGAACCTCTCGGACAGATTTGCCAGTGTCCGATCTCAATCTCTTACCTCTCGCTTTGCCAACCTCAAGCCAATCTCCGAGTTCCTCGATCTCAAGCGACTCTCGAAGCCACAAAATTTTGGTGAGGTGCAATCCAGGATTAACTACAACCTTGGCCACTTCTCCAGCAACTATGCCGTCGTCTTCGCCATGCTGAGCATTTACAGCCTACTCACGAATCCCGTTCTCCTCTTCGTGATCATCTTGGTATTTGGTGGTATGTGGGCGATTGGAAAGTTGAACGGACAAGATCTTGATATTGGCGTCTTCCGAGCCACGACCTCTCAGCTTTACACTGGTCTTCTTATCGTTGTGGTGCCTCTTACTCTTTATGCTTCACCATTAACAACATTACTCTGGCTCATCGGCGCGAGCGGAGTCAGCATTTTGGGACATGCCTCGTTTATGGACAAACCGATCGACGAGGCTTTTTCCGGGGAGGCGGTCTAGGTGGTCGGCCGCGATCTCCCAAATCTGTGCCCTCATGGGGAAGACCACCAGGGGACAGGGGGAGTAAAGCACGACGGCGGTGGGTGCGCGAGCAAGCAGAGTATTGGCGGGAGCAGCAACGGAAGGAGGAGGAGATGTCTCGTGTGGAAGAGTTAGATAGCGATGATGATAGTGATACACAAGGCGTTGGTTTGCATTCTTCTGAAAAACGATACATTTCAAGTGATTCTTTGCAATTTGCTGGCATGGATTTGACAACGCAAGGTAGTTCGCGGAGGAAATTTTCTTATAGCAGTGCGTCTTCAGACGCTTCTTCGGATGATGACGACGATGAGTTCCAGAGTCCTTTACAGATGGCTATGAGGGATAAAGAGGAGGAGCTTGTACAGAGAGCACTTACTCGTATTCGCAGAGCCCGGGAAAGGGGAAAGGTAGAGGTCAAGCTGGATCGTGAAGAGTTGGAAGCATTGGAGAGGCGACAAAGGAGGCTGCAGTCTGCTGCCAAGAAAGGAGCTGGTTCAAGCGGGAGTGGGAGTGAGCGTAAGCGTAGGGAACGTCATGCCGTTCCCATTGCGCCACTTCTCGAAGAGGAGACCGGTAGGAAAAGCAGATCTCGGAGGTCCACCGACGCATTGCCCTCCCATCCTGCATCAATAACACCAGGACCACCCGGTATGCTGGTTCAAGGTCCTGATGGCCAGACGTATGCTGCCTTAGGCTACTATACTCCTGCTCGAGGCTCCCCAGCTCGTTCACGATCTTCAACTATGCAATCTCGTGGGACCCCACCACCCCAATTTGCTTTCCAGAACCGTCATCTTGTTGACGGTATACCTCGACCTACGTCATCCTCTAGTAATGGTTCTCACCGTCCGTTACCAGACGAAGAATCTTGGATACCTGCTCACTCGCGAAGGTCGTCTGTTTCTTCCCAGAGCCACTCACTTGATCCTTTTGAGTATCAAACTTCAGCCCATCCTCCTGCTGTTCCGCAGCGATATATTCCGTCACCATCAGCAAGCCGGAGAAATCTCGCAACTCTGGCATCAACTCCTGAGGTGGCCTACGGCAATATAAGGAGGAATCCACCTGTGGCAGTCGCTGCAGCGTATTCCTCCCCTTCTCCACGAGGGCGATCTTCTACTCCCACCATCCCAAGGAGATCAGGTCGTCATGCAGAAGTTATCAAAGGTCGAGGGATCAATGGTAGCTCTAGTGAGGATGAGGATACAAGTGATGATCTCGGGAATGGCGTTCAGGTTTTCGTTGAACCGGAGCGGCCGCCGGCGGTAGCAGCCACCGCTCCCGCTCCTGCTCCTCCTACCCCTGCGAAGAAATCCAGTGGTGGAGGTAAGAAAAAGAACAAAGGGAAACGATCTTAGTTGAATAAAAGAACTGGCAAGGGAAAGGAAAAACGGAACTTGTGTAACTCTGGGCTTCTTTCTTCTTTTAAGGGTTCTATGGGATTGATATAGATTAGCACCTTTTAATGGCATTTCTCTCTTCATCATTTCCTTGGCGAATGCAAACACATAAGTGAATAGCGCAATTTTATTTTATTTTTTAGAATATGTCATAACGCATTAACAATGAGCAACTCCTCGTGGTCTATGAAATCTGAACGTAAAACCCTAGAAAGCCAATAAAAACGGGGCGGCCCGACATGTAGCTAGGTACTGTACCTACGCTACACAGGAAGCCAATGGGCACAGAACACATTGTTAAGATGCTGACGGGCAGTCAATCAATCTCCTTGTCCCTCTGTATCATCCATTCCGAATCTCCACCGCCCTCCATCATCCAGCACTTGGATCACAGAGCGCGCTCATACGAACATCTTCGCGACGTTCAAGGCCCCACCCACCATCCCGGCCATGTCACCTCCCATTCCACCTCCGTAGCTCCCGTATGAGTCCCTGCGAATGCTAATGCCCCCGCGATTGCTGTTCATCCCGCCCAGGGCGCGCTCCACGCTCGGGGGAAGCCTTAATCCGAACTTGGCAAGCATGGCCGTCAAAACGCCACCAGTTATGAGTGGCATGATGACCAGCATGAAGACACGGATGGGGTGCTTCTTCATATAGCGAATGAGCTTGTGGATGAGATGCTTCAGCTCCTTGTAGAGCCTCCTGAGATAGCCATCACGCGGGGATCGTCGATAGTAGGAGGAGCCTTTTGGGACGAGTTCATGTTAGTTCATGGAAGGTCCGTACTCTGTTTATATTCTGGGACCTTGGTAAAGAAGGATCATAGGAAACTCGGTTCAATTGGTACGTACCACCGAAGAAGCTTGATCTGCTGGAGTTATGATGGCCGCCTAGGCCGAAGAAGCTAGAGACGGAGCGATTACGGTGCTTGTCGCCGACTCCAAAGATGGATGGGCTCGAACGGGTGCGGTGCTTATCGCCATGCTCGTAGATGGAGCCCGAGCTGTGATGGCGCTTCTCTCTGACAAAGTAGGGCTGGCTGTGACTGTGACCGTGACTATGACTGCTACTGTGATGATGCTTGGTTGGGATCGCAACACTGACTTCGGATGCGCCGTCGAACCAACCCATCTTGCTTACGGCTCTGCGGGCTTTGCGACGAGAGCTTTAGCGGAGGTGTTTCCCTTGCGATGGATGCGGGTTTTGTGAATTGAGCAGATTGTGCACGATTGATCAAGCGCGGTGGAGATGCGTACAAGCACAATCGCCGTCAATGCAACTGTCTACAGCCAGACAATTGTGAGCGCAAGAGCGAGCAGATGGAGGCAGTTTGTGTCTTGCAGCTTGCATGCATTGCGAAGAATAAGTTTCACGGGCGTCGGATGCAGTCCACTCACCGCCATAATTGGAGTGGCGGGTCGGCTAGGCCGCTTGCAGTGTAGAGCGAGGGGAGCGCTAAACTAGGAGGCTGGCGGAACTTGGCAGGTGCGCAGAAGCGCAGTGATGGGCGCTGATGGGCGCTGCTGGTTCAGTGATGGTCCGTGACGGGCTCCCTGGGGGCAAACACAGGGTCCTTCATGCCTCAGGATTCAAGGCCGCCAATGCTCGCGTGATTTAGCCCTTCTCCAGGCTTGGCGCACGGCCCTGATTCCGGACGGACTGATCCCCAGATGGTGCCAACGACGTCACTTGACCGCCGTCTGATCACCTGTGCCGCCCTCGCCGTCAGGACTGCGACTGTTCTGTTGGTATAAGGAATCCGCCTCCGCCGAGGGTCAGACGTCTGCTTCCAACATGTTCAAGGGACACGTCCCAAGATGCGGATTCTAGGCATCTTCCACACACTGTTCACGGCCGGTCTCGCTCTCCCGGCTGCTCCTCCTCAGAATGTGTTCTCCTCCTCACTAGATATTTCGACGCTTGACCATATTTCCCCACAGTTGTTCGCCTCCCTCGAAGAGCTTGCGCGTATCGTGGATATTTCCTACTGTGTCGGCTCTACAGGCATCTACAAACCGTTCAGTTGCATTAGTCGTTGCGATGATTTCCCGGACTTCGAGCTGGTCGACACCTTCAATACGGGCCCCTTGATGAGCGACAGTTGCGGTTATATCGCGCTGGACCACAAGAAACACAGAACCATTGTTGCCTTTAGAGGGACGTACAGCATTGCCAACACCATAGCGGATCTCAGCACCGTTCCCCAGGAGTACGTTCCATACCCGGCTGATCCCGACGATGGCGATGGGGATCCGGTTGGCAAGGCGGATGCAGAACCCCCAAAATGCATGAATTGTACCGTTCACAGCGGATTTTGGACCTCCTGGCAAAATACTCGCAAGTATGTGGTACCGCCGCTCAGAGAGCTTCAAAAGGCGCACCCCGATTACGAGATTCATTTGGTCGGCCACTCTCTTGGTGGAGCTGTCGCCGCGCTGGCGGGCTTAGAACTCGAGATGAAAGGCTGGAATCCGACCGTTACAACCTTCGGGGAGCCGAAAGTTGGAAACGCTGGTTTGAGGAACTACATCGACACCGCATTCCATCTACCAAAGGCCCAATCGCTGTCCCGCGAGACGATGACAGAAGGTGGACGATACAGACGAGTGACGCACGTGAATGATCCCGTCCCGCTCCTCCCGCTTCATGAATGGGGTTACAGACCTCATGCCGGTGAAATCTTCATCGCCAAACCCTCGCTCCAGCCTTCCACACATGATATCCATCCTTGCGTTGGAGATGAGGATGTTAACTGTATTGCTAAAGCAGAAATTGGCAGTGGGTGGACGGGGGCTGCAAAAGAATTCTATAGTGTTGACGAAGAATTATTGTACGACGTTGACCGGCTGGAAAGGACGGGTGGAAAGGCCATGCTGGAGAGCAGAGTTGAGCTGGAAAAAAGATGGAATGTCCCCATTCCTGCTCGATACAAGATCTGGCAGCTATTCTTCGCGCATCGAGATTATTTCTGGCGACTGGGATTGTGCATGAAGGGAGGTGATCCTTACGACTGGTGGAGGGAGAGATATAATGTTTCACAGGCAGGGGTCTAATGAATTGTCACAACACACAGTCTGCGGAGTTTATGACCGTTATGAACAAAAAGGTGTTTTCGGAATCGCAAGGCAGAGGAGTTTGTGTAATATATTCCGGGGACGAGCATTAGTCGGAGATGACGCTTTTAATATCTTTGCATTTAGGGGTATTAGCGGCATTGTGATAATGTTTTATGTATAATTTAGCACTTACCTTCTTAATCATCTTATTTCGGCATAGCAATTCTCGGAGGGAACGGGTACACATATCTTGGTTGTGCAGTGTGAACATGTTTCTCGGAAGCTAATGCGGTTTAGGGATTCGGGATACGCAAGTGCATAGATCGATGTGTGTCTACCTTTCAAACTCGACACCTGTGGTACGTCTCATGAGCCAGCTGAAAGTCACGGTCGTTGCCCGGAAGGCTGTCGGCAGACTCAGGTGCGTGTACGGAGATACAATGCCGCGGTCTCCACCTTTGAAGGACCGACGTTTTCCCCGTACAAAATTGCTTCCGAGAGTTTTTGGTCGCCAATTTCTCGGCAGTTCCGAGATTTCGGAAGCCCTCTCTAACATCTGGGGCATCCGCGGCCCAACCCCGCTGCACTCATGAACTGGTTTCTTGTGGGCTTTGAGGGAGGAAATGCTTTCCGCGTTCCACTGCCGCTGACATCGTGCCATACCGCGGATCGGCTTCACGCTGTTGCAGTACTTAATCATTGCCGAAGCCCACATTAGCCTCCGACGGAGCTCCAACGCTATATCTGAAAAGTATACCCCTCTTGAAACAAGCTTGTGAAGTTTGTTCTTCCTCGCCGTGTCTTTTTTTTTTTGTATATTCTTTATTCATCCATACCCCATTCATTAATTCGCATTCGACGATATGGCTGAAAAGGTTGAGGTGTTAATCGTGGGAAGTGGCTCTGCGGGGCTTTGTGCCGCAACCTGGTTGGCAAAACGTGGCATCCGATGCAAGGTGCTTGAGAGACGGTCAGAACCCATGAAGATGGGACAGGCGGATGGTGTCCAGTGCAGAACCGTTGAAGTCTTTGAATCATTTGGTCAGGGACTCGTGGAGAAGCTCCTCGGAGAGGCATATCACGTCCTGGAAGTCAACTTTTGGAATCCGACCCCGGACAATGGTATCAAGAGACAAGGCAGAACCGCCGATACAGCACCCGGACTATCGCACCATCCCCATCTTATTCTCAACCAAGCAAGAGTTAACGGCCTGCTCCTTGAGGCTATGAAGACGTTCAACGGACAGGAGGTTGATTATGGATATGAGATCCAGGATGTGAAGGTTGATAGCAGTATTTCATCGGATCCAGAGGCCTATCCCGTGACCGTCACCGCGCTAAAAGATGGAGAGCAAAAGACATTCCAAGCAAAATATGTTCTTGTAAGTATTGATTCCATCGTTTTAGACTGTGGCTTAAAATACTAATGCGAATTTCAAGGGTTGCGATGGAGCACACAGTGTCGTTAGAAAATCTCTCGGTTTCAAGATGGTTGGTGACAGCACCGATACCGTGTGGGGTGTGATGGATGTATACCCACGAACCAATTTCCCAGATATCAGAAAGAAGGCCACCATCAAATCCAAAAGTGGCACGTTGATGATTATTCCCCGAGAAGGAGGCACTCTAGCCCGCTTCTACATCGAGCTTCCAAAGGGAACTGTTGCCAAAGAAGTCACCCTGAATGATCTCCATGAGACAGCAGCAAGAATCTTCCGCCCCTACACTATGAGCATTGCCGAAACTGTCTGGTGGTCCGCATACTCCATTGGTCAACGAGTAGCAGATAACTTCTCAAAGGACAATCGCGTCTTCCTTACCGGCGATGCATGCCATACTCACTCACCGAAGGCAGGCCAAGGAATGAACGTCAGTCTTCAGGACGGTTACAATATCGGGTGGAAATTGGCCGGTGTTCTCCAGGGCCTCTTTGGACCGGAAATCCTGAAAACCTACGATCTGGAGCGAAGTCTCGTTGCAGAGAATCTTATTTCATTCGACCGCTCGTTCGCCAAACTGTTCTCGCTCAAGGTTGGCGAGAACGGCATCACCGAGGAGTATTTCAGCGAGCAGTTTATCAAGTCCGGCAGATACACTGCAGGACTTACAGCTACGTACCAGGAATCACAGATCACCGCTACCGAGAGCAGCAAGCAACACCTGGCCAAGGAACTTGTTGTTGGAATGAGATTTCCCAGCGCACAGGTTGTGCGGTTTTGCGATGTCAAGGCTATGCAGCTTGTTCGAGCACTGCCTTCAGACGGACGCTGGAGAGTGGTTATCTTTGCCGGTGATATCACTATCCCTACCTATGCGGACAAACTAGAAAAGGTACTTCCCATCTTTCACTGCTTGCGAGTTCAATACTAATGGTTTGCCTTAGCTTGCCAAATATCTGGACTCAGAAAATGGCCCAGTAAGGAAATATACTGCTCCAGGAGCCGACCTGGACAGCTTTATTGAGCCCATTGTAGTGCTCAGTGGCGACCGTACCGCCGTTGAGCAGGAACAGATCCCCCAGTACTTCACTCCAATCAACGGACCATGGAAGACAACGGGTAAGTCCTTAAAATCCTGTCTGATTTCCGATGTAGCAGATACTAAAACTTCTCCAGACCTCCATAAAGTGTTCTTTGATGATGAGCATTATAACTCCGGCCATGGCCATGCTTACGAGAAATACGGTGTTGATCCCAAAGAAGGAACGATCGTTATTGTCAGACCGGATCAATACATTTCAATGGTCACTTCCATTGACGACCACGAGTCTATCGGCGAGTTCTTTGCCGGCTTTGTTCTTCCTCAGAACAAGCTCACGAACGGTACCACAAACGGTACCACGAACGGGGAGCACACGAACGGAGAGCTCACGAACTCCTCCAGGTTGTAAATAAGATGCGCACAGCAGGATTTCATTGAATGTCTCAGACGAGATATGTTATGTGTGGCAGGTAATCATGGAAATGCCTGCAACAATATGATTACAGAAACCCTCCGAAAAATTGTGTCGGCGGGGCAGTTGTCTATTTGATAATGGATGAATATTCTCTTAGGGTATCATGGGACCAAGGAGGGACTGCATTGTTTATATGAAGCGTTTTGTACATAAACTCGGTATTAGGGATCCTTCTTCCTAACGATTTCAACCTCTACGATAGGGATGTAGAGCAGATGTTAGAATCTAAACAGAAACTAAACACGTTAAAAAACAAAGACGATGATCAAGAACCTTTCTTCTGTTTGTTGGTGTGTGTATCTTCTTGCGTTCGTATCTCTCAGTTGCACCATCTTTGTGTCATATGAAAACATACATTCGTGATGCACAAGAAAAGAAGGTGCGTATGCAAGCAGGGCTGAGTTGTGACAAAAAGTTAAATGACGCGGCTTTGCGGCATGCGTATAATCAGAAACCCTTGTTGCGTGACGCAGAACAGTTGTTTCGCTGGCTGTTATTGTTGTCATTCGCATCATGCACTGGTGGCATCGCCTCGATCCCTTTTCATCAGATGGGGGTGTTTCGATGGTGTTCATCCAAAGTATTGAAGATCCTTTTCAGTCATTGCTCAACGGGAGTCTCCTATCTAAAGATCTGCAATGTTTCTGGAACAGATTCGGAAGACTTACTAATGTAAGTCTCAAGGGAATGTATTCCTGGTGTCTATGAATTAATTAACTAAAGCAGGGATAGCTAAGGGAAATATAGTAGGTGAGCGATTAAAGAGTACGAAGATCCACAAGAGCTTTGAAAATTTGCTGCTCCATTTCCACGAGCTTCCTCTTTAGAAAAGGCAGCTTCTTGGCTGAGACTTGAAGAAGATTACAGGGAAGAGGCCCAGAAGAAACCCGATATGTATCTAGGGACGCCACTGCCTCCCGTTGTATTCGGAGTTGAGACGGGAATGCAAGCCACGATCACATCAGTGCTCAAAAACATAAATCCTATTCGCCCTACTAGTTTCTGGCCAAGCGTTTCTCCAGAGTTGAGGTGTGGGTTTACAATTTAGTGGAAGGGCTTGGCTGTGCCTGAGCCAAGGCTTATTCCGTATATACTATTTACACCTTCCGGAGAGGGTAAGCCCGACTTTGCCGGTTGGATGCGAGGATTCAGATGGAGTCTAAATGCAAGGAAACCCCTCGGCATGTGAAGATCCACAGGGAAACACGGACATCTTATTGTAGGGGATATCCCGCAGAAAGATAATGGTCATTAGCTAAGCAAGAATAACTTGGCCTTGGCGTAGCAAAGAGTGTGAAGATAAAGCGACTGCTTCAGAATGGTCATCACAACAGACATGCAAAGAAAACAATAGTCACTATGCTGTTGTGAGCTGTGCAGGTTGAAGAAAACAAGCTAGCCTGTCAGTTCTATCCGTCCAGCAGCTGTCGGGGGCTGCCAAGACCACAGCATTCAGCACCAGTTGGGAGAAGGAGAACGCACTGGAAGCGGAAGATAACTAGTTGTCTCGCACCACGCTAAATGGAGACAACCTGGCACCATACAGCGTAGCCCAGGGCCTTTAGCATGGAAGGGTTCCAATTGCGCAAGAAGGCGGCATAAGTGCGTTTAAGAGGTGATCACATCTACAATCGTGTGTCCTCTGGGGCCGTGGTATTTCTCCGAGCGCGACGACGACGAATGCGACGTTGCCATCGTCCTGAGGACCGTTGCGGAGATAAGCTCAGGGCAGGCTATGCCCCGACGGGAAGGCCGGCCCAACCCCATCAGCCACAGAGCAGCCCCCGATCGCGTCCGCTTGGGCCAATCCAGTTACTGTCGCCGCCACGATCTCAGTGAGTGGAGCCCTAAACACTCCGGCCATTCGATGGAGGAGATCCCCTTTTTGGGCATGACCAGTAGCAGCCCCGAGGAGTCTCTTTCTCGCCATCACGACAACCACCATTTGAACCCATACACCTGACAGCCTCGCAGTAGTTGTGTTTCAGGGACACTCAGGGCTCGTTTGCTGCGAGTAAGCTCCAGCATCGGCAGGCACGTTTTGCCCCATCCTCCACCGAAACCGGATCCTTTGCCAGCGTCCGCTCCCATCGAGACCGGAGGCCTGTTCCGCTCCTGTTGTCAAGCAAAAGCATCATCCAATAGCAGTGTTGTCCGACGTTATTGTTTGGGGACCAGATGTATAGTCCGCATAATAATGTACGGCACAATGTGCACTATGTATAGCCCATAATATCATGCATAACGGCAAAGTTCCAGGATGATGACTTCAGCAGACCTGTCTTCCGCTCCTGACCAAGGCCGCATGACTGGTTGTGAAATTCGCCTGGGGCCCGCCCGCCTGCTTTTCTCCTCAACGTCTCGGCTTTGGCACTTGTCCCTCCAGATGCGCTAGGGGTCCGGCGCCTCCTGTCGCTGATTGGGCACGTGTCGCTGAATCGAGAAGTCCTGCGTGTTGCGTGCAATGTTATTGATGCCAGCATTACCGTCGATCTGTTCTAGGCAGCCCGGTACAGATGATTGATTTGCGATGATTCTGCGGTTTCAGGAAGGTGGCTCTCTACATTGGAGGAATAAACTCACCTTGGAAACATGTGGAGTGCTCCGAAGTCAAACCCTATCGGCCCTGGTTGTGCTATCATCCGGAGCTCCAGGGCTCACGATACCAGGTCATCAAGGCAGAGGCAAACTCCATTCGAGAGAACTCCTACAGCGAGCCTATAGCCTTCGAGCTGGGCCTATTTGACTCAAGATGGAGCAATCTATCTGACATTACATGCCAGCTCCGTTCTGCCTATACCGGCTAGCGCTCCTCCAAACTCATAATCCGTCGTCATAAGTGTATGATAAGACGAGATTTGACTTGGATATTCCCTAATACCTCGCGGTAGCGTTGTTCGATGCGGCATCATCCCGTCCCGCTCTATAAAAGATGGCTGTTATTCCCCAAAAAATTCTGGTTTTCTTTCCTCACCACCATTCCTCGGAGCCTCAGCTTGAGAACTTGCCTTCCTTCTAGTGAAAAGAGATATCTGATCCTTCTAGTTTTCATATCTTTCTTCCCAAATTATTAAGTTCACCTATTTCACTATGAAGTTCTCGGTTGCACTTATCAGCTATGCTGCTCTCTTCACCAGCTCCGTCTTGGCTCGTCCTGCCGGGAGTACCATTGGTGACCGTCTCGCCCGCAGAGGTCTAGCTCGCAAGACCAGACTTCCTCAGTTCGAGACCGTCGAGGCTATCAATGGCGCGAACAATGAGACCCAAGTCAGCTACAGTGAGAACTGGTCTGGTGCGGTCTTGACCTCACCACCATCGGGTCAGACTTTCAACGGAGTATCTGCCAGCTTCGTCGTCCCCACTCCCAAGGTCCCATCCGGCCAGTCCTCCAGCGGCACCTATGCTGCTTCTGCCTGGGTTGGTATTGACGGTGACACCTACACCAACGCCATCCTCCAAACCGGTATTGACTTCACCATCAGCGATGGAGAAGTTTCCTTCGACGCGTGGTATGAATGGTACCCAGATTACGCCTATGATTTCAGCCTCGACGTCAGCGCCGGTGACACCATCACTGTTTCCGTCAGCTCCACCTCCTCCACAGCCGGCAAGGCAGTCATCACCAACGAGAGCACCGGCAAGAGTGTCTCCAAGTCTCTCACGGCCCCCGACTCATCTGCCAAGCTTGGAGGCCAGAATGCAGAGTGGATTGTTGAGGACTTCGAAGAAGGTTCCTCGCTGGTGAACCTTGCCAACTTCGGCACCGTGACTTTCACCGACGCAACTGCCAAGACTTCTTCGTCCAGCGAGAACGCTAGCGGCGCTGAAATTATCGATATCAAGTCTGGTAACACTGTCTACACCAGTGTCTCCGACAGTGGCAGCTCTGTCACCGTTACCTACGTTTAAGTCAGTGCCAAATTGATTCACACATACTAACATAGGTTCCTATGTCGGAGAGTGTGATGCTATTGGTCAATTTTTGAGCGACGAGATGTACGAATGAATGGAATGAATTAGCGAATGACTTTAATGAGCGGTGGCTATTCTGAGAGTATTGGAGGATGATAGTCTGGTGATCTCTGAGTAGACAGTTAGACTAACTGCACCTATAAATCGAAATATTCGAACTCCTAATATCACATCCCTTTAATTGGCTTTATTTGAGTGACTGTCTTGTTATTCCTACAATTATTTAAATTCTTTCTTCATTTTACTCGGGAAGAAGGGCGGGCGAAGAGTGTCATTTGCCTAATAGCCCTCTATTTTATTTACATACGTGCAAGAGGGGGTACCTTGGTTGCACTACTGACGACAAAATAAGGTTCGTTCCCAATGCGAGACTGAAAGTCAGCCAATTAGATTACGAATATAGCTATGGCGGGCGATATCATTGGGTGCCGCCTGCGATATATTGCTCTCTACCGTCCAATCACATTGCCAGGATCACAGCCTACGACAATTAGTACACAATGTAACTCATATGACCTTTATTTTATCCGAATTAATCTGAGACTGGATTCCTTTTACAATCATAAATTTTCCTTAAGATGGTAGCTCAGGTGGCGATTCATCTCCATTCTGCTCAGAACCCGCAGCCATGGGCCAGTCGAGGAACGAGTGCCATTCCGGACCTAGATATCGTCCACACTGATGCAGAATCCAGGCAGTGCTCCCTTTCATATACCAAAAATGTCTTATTTTCCCCACGAGGAGGGAATAATGCGCTACTACCAGAAGAGCCTCTGGTTTCCGTTCGTTCACAAGTGCAATAAACCTCTGGGAGATCTTGTGCGGCCATTCCAACACGATGGCCTTCATGGTTATGGTTGACGGGTTTGTCGTAGCTGCTATGCACATCAACCTGCGGAGGATCCTCAGTGCCTCTCGGCAATGTACGCCGTCCTCCCCTTCCAGCATATCTAGTGCCAACTTCACTGGTGTAAAGCGGAAATCCTCTGGATTCCCAGCCACGTCGTCGTTGATGACAATTGGTGGATCAAGACTAGAACTAAAGGGTCCGTTGCAGAGCCAATTCCTAGCCATTTCGGTTACGGAGACAGCCCCCCGCATTAGAACGAGCCATTCAGATACTACTCTTCCCTCATCTGAAAAGAACAGGTCCCAATCGGGGGTGGCAAATGCATATTTCAAGACCATGTGGACAGAAGTGTATATTGCGTGGCAATTATCTTCGTTCATGCAGGTGATAGCCGTACGAATGACAGGCAAGGCTCGATTTGCGTGGTGTAGGGCCAGGAGTCTATACGCATAGGCATCCGATGTTCTCAGGTATGCAATGTGTAGTGCGGATATAGCCAATATTGAGTGCCTAGCAAGTCAACTTGATCCCCAGGGAGGCTCTAGAGTGAAATCTTCCTTTGGAAATTCGGCTACGTACATTAGATATGGTTGAGTCATGGCAAGACGTGGCACTACTTCCTTCATAGCCTGCCGTAGAGTAGCACTATCGTCCAGGGACTCTGCTGTGGAACAAGTCCATTGGTGAACCAGCTCAAGATCGCGATATGAGAAATCGGCACTGCGATCCGAGGTGAGCAACGCATCAGCTGAAAGGGTGCTCGCCGCTACCATCCGCAGTGTCTTTTCCAGGTTCTCGGAGCTGGAGAAACTGCATTCTGATGGTAATCTAGTACAATTACGACAAGTTGGCCGCGTTTCGTCGCACTAGGCCTCAGCGTCAACACCATACAGATACGCAATTATCAGTTTGCTACAAAAAGCAAGGAAGCAAGGATATGCTTATGCCATACCTTGATGTGGCGTCTTTTACATTGGCTACACCCAGTTCTGACTTTCCTATGGCTGATCTTTTGGCGCTTCATTTCATTACAAGGCGTAAAGGGCCACGTCGATCTACTGCCAGATTCATATGGTGCCCGTTGGGTGCCGTGGATGTGATAGAAACTTCTGAAAACCGGAGCGGAGATCTCTCGCAATGGGAACGTGGGCGGGTTGGTGGCTGTGTCACCAAAGTTGGGAGCTATGGCAGCTGCATTGCCAGTATATATGAAGCCATCCCACCAAAGGCTATCAGAAGGTAGTTTAGCGGGTCTATAGTCTTTCCCCAGGTATCCACTACTGCTATGCACAGCAGCAATTCCTGATTCAGTTCTCTCGATTCAGGTGCCGCAGAACTATTCTTCACTCTGCGTAAGAGTCTGTAAGTTCTCGAATGATGCTTTGTCAGCAACCCGTGGTTTCGAGATTACGTGATAAGCAATGGAATGGCAGCTAATTATTGGGCGCTATCAGTTATAGTTGCGTCTTCTTAACTGCACTTTGGTCGTCAGATCTCTGTCTCCGCCATTGAAGTCGCTGAGATCTGTGTAAGCGTCTTTCAATACAGGGGGCGGCCGCAGGGGCTTTTAAGTTTAGGTTCCGCAAACGAGTCAGACGGGTCTTCCGGCCGCATTAGCTAACTTGAACGAGGTGTTGCTCTCGCCCAGTTCAGCCAAGTGTGCCAGTTAATAGGTCAACGGCTCCAACTTTACGTGAGAATGCATTGCTTCCGTCATGGCAGGACCCCGGGGTGGCGTACACCGATGGTGAAGTTGGCGCTGGATTAACAACGTGGTGTAAGCATTGATTAATCCTACATTCCCATGTGGTCTGCGCAGTAAGAATCTAGAAGGCTTAAATGGTTCAAGCTTGCTTGGCTACCAGCTGGGCGGAATTCTCGGGCAAATTTCAGGATTAAACGTAATCTAGCAGATCTGCCACAAAGAAAGCTTGCCATATTCCGCCCGGTCCTTATGAGGTGGCCTGTTTTCGGATACCAATAGCTATCCATGTGTTTGCTATCAAGCATCCGGACGCTATCTATGGGAATTAAATTGTACACTCAGAGTTCCAATTAGACTTGCGGGCGTGGCCATCAGGGACTTGTGGCACTTTTTACTTATCTGTTGAACATATGTCAAGCAGATTGAATTTCAAATGACACTAAAACACAATCCTTTGTATGAGACGCCAACATTTATCAGATATGCAAAATAATAGTACAGCTAGTAACATCAACTCTCAATTTGAGATCCAGCTTATGCATTGAGGATAGCCGCATTAAGTATAGTTTTCTTTGCTGGACTGATATAGAAATAAACTCGACTAAACCGATGGCAGAAGTTTCCTTGTAAGAGAAATTACCTTAATCTGCTCATTAGGTTCATTTCGCTTCATCGCGCCCAGGTGGTGGAAGACCTCCTGACAAATCTTCCTTCAATACCTTGTCGCCGACCTTAACCTCCTCACATGCCTGCATCACAAAGAGCATTCTTGTCCATTCGGTTTCGCTCGGGTTTCTCCAAGCATGCATGGTGGCTCTCTGAATAATCACATCTCCGGGTAACGTAAGGGTGCAGGATCCGTCATCAAGCTTCAGCTCCATCGACCCAGAAATGACAACAGCGTAATCGAGACTCTGAGTTCTGTGCATAATGGATTCAGCTCCTGGTGCTGTATCCACCATTCTCATAACTGTACCATTCGGGTTGGCAATCCCCAGAGCCTTGGATTCCTCAAGTTCTTCATGGGCTTTGATGTCTTGCTCTTCGTTTAGGGATGGTGGGAACGTCGAAGTGGTGTAGAGGAGGTTAAATAGTACATTGCCATTGTCTAACTTAGACCACTCATTGGAGGCTGAAGAGTGAATAGTAGCCTTTCCAGACTCGTCATGTGTCGTGATGTATCTCGTAATGTCCCGAAGATTGCTTGCGGACGGACCCGCAGAGTTATCTATCGCCATTATTGGTGAGAATAATCAGTCTGTGTGAACCAACTTGATCTTTCTGATTTTGGGATCGAATTCATTCAAATTTCACAGTATTTATGATTGAATTGGCTGTGGTTGGAATTATTACAGCGCACCAATTTTTGTTGTGTTGGATGTAACGCTGCCATGCATAGGAACATCGTCCCTTTGCGAAGGTTACGTTTTCCCATATTGGGGCAGATTTCGCAGTGCAATCAGTACAGGTAATTACACGCCTATCGTCTTGTAAATGTATATTCAACTTCATGAAAAAAAAATAGGAGATAATCTATAAGTCATTATTGTCCTGTAATTATCCAGTTAAATATTTATAGATATATTATGGTTCAACAATAGTTGAGGTGGAGACAACAAGTGCAAACCCCCATTCCTGAATTTAGGCCACTTCTACTTCCCTTACAGTACAGATAAACTAGATGCACACTTCCATGCAAGGTTCTTTGATTATGTGTACCGTTAGTGGTACATGAGAGGAGGTCATCTTTCATGTGGTAATACACCTTGCAATTCCACGCGTTTTACCTCGCCGATAATAAGGCCACTCAAATCTATCCATGCTTAGAACGGAAAAGGCTGTTCATATCAAAGGATGCAAGGAATAAGAGGGTAGATATCTCGATTATCCTACTGATTGCTATGATATGTATATGTCCAGAAATCGCCAGAAGTAACTGGTCTAGCATGTCCAAAGATACCGGAAGAAAGCTTTATATAACGCTAAAATCGTAGAGGAACAGACGGCTAGGTTGCATATTTCTATTCCTCTTACCACATGAAAGAGAGGGTTGGAGTCATTGTCATATACCCCGGTCTTCAAACTGATAACGAAAAAGATCACCACCACAGTTTCGCAAAGCCAGCCCCATTTATGAGAGAATTGCAGCCAAGCGAAATCGATACCTGTTTATACGGCTCTACAGTATATCTCTACAACCACAAATTAGCCTCCCTTTTCCTCGGAGCTATTGTGCGCTACAACTTACACATCTACAACTTCGGACCGGGCTTGGTGAATTCGACCTTGTTGGTGCAAGTTCCAACTCCCTCAAGTGAAACCTCAGTAATATCGCCATCCTTGAGCCAGAGTTGTGGTTTTCTGCCCATGCCGACACCTTGTGGACTATAGAGCGATTAGGAAGCTGTTGCTAGTCTCAGGGATGATGAAGTACTCACGTTCCGGTGAAGATCAGATCACCTGGTAGCAATGTAGTCCCACGGCTGAGGAATGCGATGGTCTTTGCCACACCGAAGATCATATCTCTTGTATTGCTCTCTTGAACCACTTGACCATTGACCTTAGTGCTGATCTTCAGGCTTTGGGGGTCCTTGATCAGCTTGGAGCTGACAATACCGGGCCCGTAGGGTGCCCAGCCGTCGAAGCCCTTTCCAAGAGACCACTGGCCACCGCCGCGCTTGATCTGCCAATCTCTATGGGAAACATCGTTGCCTACCGCGTATCCGAGAACATAATCGAGCGCCTGGGATTCGGGGACGTCGGCGCATGCCTTTCCAATGACAGCAACCAGTTCGCATTCATAATCTAACCCAGTACCTTCCTGCGCCATAGGATGGACTGGAATCGGGTCGGTTGGACCAGAGAGAGATGTCAATGGCTTATACTACGTTTTAAAGTGAGCTTGAATACACATCCTAATGACGAAGTGCGACTTACAAACACCACTGGATATTGTGGGATTGGCATGTTTGACTGGGTACCGTAAGCATTTGATCCACCTTTCAATATAATGTTCTCACCTCTTTAGCATGTTGTTCGTAGTTGAGACCTAAACATCGGACCGTCTTTACATCTTCGAAAGCTAACGGTGCGAGCAAGAGCCGGATGTCTGCAACTTCATCCGTGACCTCATACTTGCCGAAGATCTGTCCCCTGATGATTCTTGCTTTTTTAGCTTTTGAAATATCCGTGACACCCTGTGGCAGGATTGCATCTCCGTAATGTGTTCGACCGTCCTTTGCGAGGAATCTGATGAGGCGCTGTGACGATGGCGATTAGTGGGGGTCTCGATGAAAGCCCAGCCAGCTGTTTTCCACTTACAGAGAAGGTAGCCATTGTGCAAAGCTAAGTTGTGATAGTATAAAGATGATAGGATAGACGGTCTTCACAAATAAATAGATACTTAAGAGGTAGATAGATAAGTTATTATATTTAAAAGATAAGCCGCGTGCAGAGCCCACTTGTGCATGCGGAAATAATATCTCCACATATTGCGTAGCGGTCGAGCTGCTTCCGAGGTACGGAGAGGTACGGAAACCCCACACAAGCTCTCCCTGCAGGTCCTTTAAAATCCACCAATCTCTGACGACACAGCTCTTTGACAAGCATAGCTACCGCAAAAACACCAACTTTTGTGCATCATCCAGCAAGCTCAAGACAATGCGATACTCGGGACTTCAGAAAGAAGTCTTGTCACTCTACCGCAGCTGCCTGAGAGAATGCAGGAAGAAACCAGATGTGAGTCTTTTTTTCCGCAGTGTTCGAGCTGCAGGCCTGGCGGAGAAGGCGGAACAAGTTTTGCTAACATGGGATATAGAATACACGCAAGCACTTCGAATCCTTTGCAAGGTCTGCTAAGTTCCTCTCCTCTGGCGTAAGACAACTTTTCGACGATCATAGCTGATTGTTGCTCTATTTATTAGAAGGGAATTCGAAAAGGGTATAAGAGTCGACAAGAAGGATTTTGGCACGATCGAGTACCTCGTTCGCAGAGGTAAACGCCAATTGGAGATGTATTCTGCTCCAGGAATAAAAGACATCATGTAGGATGTAAGGATTAAGAAGCATTCTCTGCGCATCCGCCGCTTGGTCTCAATTGGAGGATCTTTTGGGTCGTTGGACTCAACGCGTCCCCCATATACAGCTCATCTACGAGCTGTATATAGATTGCCAGGAGATGTTTGGCCATTGTGAGAGATCTCTAGGTGGTGGATGAGTTTCATCCCCCAACAACAATCAAGTGTCTCCGATCGTGCCGGTTTTGGAGCACAAATGCAGTCTTGTCACAAAGATTAAACACCTGGCAGGCAGAAGCGAGTGGTGCGTCGCGGGAGAAAGTGAGGGACTACGAAAACCTAGGGTCAATGGCCATGTTTACAGCATATCTACTATCGAGGAATGGAATATTTTCCTCCGGGTTTGGTTGTTAGAGTTGCAGCCGGTCACGAGGGGAGAGGGGGCGGCGGAGGGCGGATACACGAAAAGTAACCAAGAATTCTGCCTGCCTCTCTATCAACGGGGTTTTCAGTGAATTGAAATACCCAAACATGGGGTAGAAGCAGGTTGCATTTTCATTCATAGGTTGAAGAAAGAGATAGTTTTGAAGGGACCAATTCCGCTCAGATAGAAACATAAAATGAATAACAGATACCACTATTTCGTCATCAATTCATGATTGTACGCCGAGACTTGGGTCTTATTATTAGAATTATTAGTCACGAGACAGGCGTACATTTTTGGATGGAACTTGGGGAGAGCACAAGAGCAGGCTTAGGTACGTAGGGCAGGTGATTGGACGAAGCTTTCAAGAAGAGTACCGATTCAAGCATTTTCGTCTGGTTGATTCCAATTACCAGTGTCTGACGAGAGATCGCCCAAGTAGATGGATATACGGTTATTCACTTGTGGCCTGATCAGGAACTCTCAATTTAGCGTCGGCAACACACGGTCTATAGTTAGCACATAATGTTTTAAGCTCCCGTGTCTCTCGTGACCCGATAAGTCCGAAAGGCAGGTCATTCAGCCCGCCCGGCGATGCCGATCCAGCAGGAGGAAAAGGGCCGTAGGAGCTGAGACACGGCTCACTTCATTGCTGCTGCTGGAGCAACTTGATTCAGTGAAGAAGGCGGTCCGTCCACTTCTAGTGGTTGCGCAGATGCGAGCACTGCTGGGGCGGACCTTCAGCGAGCCGAAGTGGTTGCATGTATCTTGACGAAATGATTGGCTGTCTACAACGACACTTTCAGGAGGAAGTGTGCAACCATCAGGATATTGAGGAGAATAATGGGTCTGCTGTGAGAACCTTGATTGCACAATTGCGCGTACTGCCTGGTTACCGATGATCCGTGCGAAGCTGGTTTTCCCAAGCAGGACTCTCCTCTTGCAGGGTTAAAGGAGGGTTTACCAGAACCCGAGAATTCCTGGGCGGGCTGAACTTTGGGCGCTGCCGCGTCGCGTGTCCGACTCTTGAAGATGAGTTAGACAATGCCTATCGCAATATCTGGCGGGTTGGAAGGAGAGGTAAATGCAATTAGGGCAGCGCGGTTCGACTAACTCCGAACACATTGCTATGGCCTTGCTCTATTCCGAAATTAGGAAACCGATATGTTTTGAATTTCATGTTCTCGCAATCAACCCCTGGAAATCAGATATGACGAGATGGGCATCTTGTTAGTATTCCAGTTTAACCTTATTTTCAAAGACCTTTTAAACCACGGTTGAGAAGGTATCGAGAAGGGCCGTTAGAAGGTCTGGAATATGGTAACTGCAAAATCTGGAAGACCGTTAAATGAAGCTTGCCACGCCTTTCGGCATAATTTCCTGGTAACGTCCCGTAGATGGTGCATCCGCGAAAGGGCCATGAACGGAACAAGGGTGACGTGATCCGCCAATGGTCATCTTCTGCTTACGTTCATGAAGCAGCGACCAGCCGCGCCATGACTCTCACATTGAGGGGTGTTCGCTGGGGATATGACAGAGCTGAGAACGGGTTGACAGAGAGGGATGGTGATGCTTTTCTGTGATTGGCCAGTCCGGAATTACAAGGGCGACGGTTGGCGGTTGGGGCATGTACGCAATCCAAGCGACATCCTGCTTGGGGAACGAGTTCGTCTCAGTACTAGATGCAGCTCTCAAAAGAAATTCCACACCCAGCAGCGAGAGATACATGGGGAGACTTTGTTATTCGAGAAGCCTCAACGGGTGTGATTGGTCCTGGCGGAGTCCCACGGTCGGCAGATGTTTGGTTCGATGTCTTGGGAGTCCCAGCAGAGGTACCGCATGATGCCCGATAACACAGGATAAGAATTGCACAGTTAAAGGCTTGAGGTCTCAAAGAGATATTCGGCATGGATCAACGTCTTGAGCAAGCAGGCTGGCCCGGGATGCAGTGCGCACCCTCTCTGTTTCGGTAAGATTACGGTTGAGCTACTCTGGTCAACTATAGGAGCAGCCACATGATCAGATAGCAGAGAAGAAGACATTTGCATGTCGACTCCTTAAAATAGTTCTTGTAACTTAGGAGCACCAGTCTAGCATCAAAGCAAGGCATTTTCTTGTGCTGGGAGGCTCCCAGCGATTTGGTGCATCTCCTCCGGTACATTCCTTGCACCGTACCGCAGTGTAGCGATACGCCTCTTCTGCACACCGCTTCTTTGCTCACATCTTAGCGACCACTACTGATAACCGACCCTGGCTGGGGGCTGGGCATGGAGAGCACCCTCGAGTTGGCATCGCGGAGGGTCAGGGCTTGCGAAAAGCAAAAACGAGCAAACCGATCAAGGAACTGCAATTACAGGCAGGGATGGGCTTTAAGCCCGCTAGATGGTGGGGTCGGCGCGAAGTGCTGCACCGAACGGAGCAGTGACTGGTTTGGAGCATCTTCAGGGTCCCAAGACCTAGGTGCAAAGGGCTCCCCTGAGGACGGATGATACGGTATTAATTGCGATTGACTCTGGGCCTGCTCCGGTCTTGAGCCTCTCGACACCATGGACGGGGCTCATTTGGGGTGGTGCGACAGTCGACGTCGTCAGCTTGGCGACGATCTATACGGTGGTACATGATCGACTTTGCCTCATGGACGGGCCGAGCAACGTTGGAGGAGGACGGAGGGCTCGCGGTACGAGACACGGAGAGTGATGGGTGTCAGATTTGCGGTTGAGCCTGCACAAAAGGGGAGCGAGGCACGGGCGGAGAGAGGCCATCAGACGAAGCAGATGCGCAGTGGAAACCCCCCCCCAAAAGGGCCCGCCGTAAAGACCGAGATGGGAGGGTCGGGCCCTGCAGCAAATGGTCCGCCAGGCACAGCGCCGGCAGCTGGGCGGCTGGAGGCACCAGTACTGTGCGGTACCTGCTGCTGGTGGTGGCATCGGCATCTGCAGCTGTTCCTCCTGTCCCCGATCTCACCCAATTCCAGCCCTGTGGCTGAAGACAAAATGCCCGGTTCTGTAGTTGGTTTCGCCACCGTTTCTGCACGCGCTCTAGGCGGTGCTGACAGTCTGGGAAGCAGCAGGATCTGGGGCGGGTGACTCGGGAAGGTCCAGGGCTGGCTGCATAGTCCCCAGCAGAGAGCATCCTTCGGCATGGCAACTTGTCTTTGTAAGCGGGACGCTATCATGATTGCTTCAGTACGTATAGTACAAGCACTGGGTCTGTCACGTTGCCCTGTGCCGGGCACCACAAACGCAGGTCACGGGTCCGGAGATGAGAGATTTAGTAATCTGGGACTGCAATTTGCCCCCCTTTTGTCATGTCCCTGCGAAAAATGCATGCGAAGCTCTGACCAGCTCTTAAATTTGCTATGACCCAGTGAGACCAAGGCATGTCACCTGCACCCCGTATTTTTACGCCTAGGGACACAGCGCCTCCTCACTTCAGGCGAAACACACGGATAAAGGCCGAATTCCACGCCATGGGAGAGAGCAAGAGGCACGTATGTCCCGGACAGAGGAGGAAGAGAGATTCGGGCCTGTGGAACCCTCCCAAAAAGAGACCATGCCGCAGCGGAGCAAGTTGAGCAACAAAGACGGAGAGACGCAGGATAAGCAGGGGCCAAAAGTTTGGATGAAGTTGCAGTGCTGCATGCAATAGTAAGGGGCCGGGCGTGATGGTGTCTGCTCGTGCCTGTCCGGCGATGGTGTCTGGGGCGAGACCAGGCCGTCTACTGTCCCTGGAGGCCGCGCCGAGATGGGCCTTCAGGATGCACAGGCGTCGCGTACCTGCAGAAATGCCTGGCCACCTTGCTTTTTAAGCATAGTTGGAGCAGATGAAATGAACGGACCATGAGGAAAGGGATTGCTGATGGGCTGGAGACCCGCGATCTTCCCAATCGAGTAATGCCCGTCGAGTCCTACCGGAGCCCAGCATCGTGCTATGTCGAAAGCCAGTGCCGCCAGTTGGCAGTGGCCTCTGGGAATAGCATCGACAACTGCCGCCCAGACAAAGGGGGCGGAAAAAAAGGGCGCCAGTGCCAGTGGAGCCGACCAATGGGCGCTGCGTGCGGGCATGCTGATCGGGCAGTTTTTGGTGTACTCCCTGAAGATGCATTACTCAATCAGCAGCGAGCGGCTCCTGGAGGCAACTCACTGAATGCTGCCAGAGGGATAACGACCAAAGAGCAGAGAAGGCGTTGGGACGTTCGCCCTGAATCATACCTTCCTGTGCGGGATCACGAAGCAGCGTAAAACAGAATCAACGACTACTGATCATAACGTCATATGTGTCGGCCCAGGTAGGATGTGATGTGTAGGCCAGCGTTCGTGCAAAAAAGTTAGATGATCAAATTTACGTGTAATCACCCCCATGATGCCCTGCTGAGGCGCCGTGGCGACTCATTGGACAGCCGCCAGAGCCGTCACCATCGCAGAAAAGAGTGCCACCACAACGTCTCCACGCATGCGTCGCCGTCACAGGTGTGTGGCCGCTGTTCGTGCTATCAGCGCGCTCTTCTAAGCACCAGACGCCCCTCTCACTCGTCCAGCACATCCATCCTTACATCCCGTCCCCTCCGTCCCCAAGGAGAGCAGTTCCCCCCTTGCTCTGGTCTGTCTTGTGGCTGGCGTGCAGCCTAGATCGCTCTTGCGTATCTGAACCTGTCCGACATCATCTCTCTCTGCTGGGGGGTTTTAATTTCGACGGCAGAGCGAGCGTGCGAGCACACAGACGTAGAGCAAACTTGGGGCCTTCTTATTACGCGCGCACACTTTTCCTGTGCTGCCGCTGGTTCCGCCTTCGAGATCTTTAGCGCAAGCGCAGAAACGACGTACACGAACGTGCGACAGCGATCAGGGTCACCTCCCAGGCATTGCGAAACGCAAAACCTCCGTACACGTCCCCACGACTGCTCACGGGTGAGCTCTCCTCTCTTGGCTGGTGCGTCCCAGCCCCAATTTGTTACTCACCAGACTTGGGGTGCGCATAGCACGCTTCAGTCTCATCTGGTAGGAGATGTCGCAACGTCCGCGACAGGACGATGGACCCTTAAACGTGGACACGACGCAACGGCAACCGGCTTCACCAGTACACGGCAGCCCCACTAGTCCAGTGCAGAACCATTATTTCTCTTCCTCCGGGAATACCTCGCCGTCATTAGAGTCTGTATACAGGTATGGCCAAATTCCATGAATGGTGATCGTCTTGGGGTCCGGGTTCATAAACGCTCACATGTACCGTTTGCTTGAACTAGGTCTCAACGGAAAGCTGCCCCCAGTCCGCTGCAGACAAGCACGACGGCATCCTCACCTCCTCCCAGCGCGACTCCCACCAGAGCGACCTTCTTCAGAGCTGCGGCGGGTCAGAACTCGGATCGAGCCCAAAAACTGCCGCAGGAACCGCGATCGCCGAAGGAGCGCCTGGACGACTTGTTGGCCTCGGAGAAGAGCTTCTACAAATCCGAAGAATCGTCTACATCGACCGAGTCGATTCCCAATCTAGTCAATCCAAAGTATGTCTAATCAATCTCCTTCTATGAAAGGCCCCGGATCTATGTGCTCACCCGCTATTTCTTCTTAGATACGACCAGACGATCAACGACACGAATGCCCTCGCACGCAGTGTTTCCGATCCACTCATAGTCTCGAAGCCCACAGCAGGCTCAAGCTCCGGCGTACGATACCCAATGGCGGCAACAGCACCGCCTTATCGCGGCGACATGACACGAACGGCGATGCGGCAGGCATCTTTCGACTCAGTCGCATCTTCCGTATCATCTAGTACGCATCTCTCGAAGTCTTCGCTGGATATTCATACCTCGAGTTCAGCACCCGACATACCCGCAATCATCCAGGCAGCTGGTTCGCCAGAGGCAGCCATACAATTTCTGCTGAAAGAAAAGCAGTCGCAGGCGGCGCAGAACACGCAGTTATGGCGTTTGGTGGACAAGCAGAGAGCCATGATTTTGGGGCTCAATAAGGATCTGGAACGAGCACTCAAGGATAAGGAGCGCTATCGGAGCAAGCTGAAGGAGAAATTGGCGTCCGGTTCGCATCCCTCACCTGTTGAATCCACCCACGGTATCTCAGAAGCGGGTTCTATACCATCTAATCCGAAGACCGACGTACCAAAACTTGGCCGGGAAACGGAGAATCTGGCTTCAATCGAACGGAGAGACCAGCACAACCAAGGCGAATTACCGTCTCCTATTGATGTCGCTCTCGCACCTTATCCCGTGACCCCCCCTGCTAATCCGCAAGAGGTGGCCACGGCCTCACTGAACAATCTGGTTGAGGCCGAGCATAAGATGCCATCCCCAACACAGCACGCTTACCTCCAGTATAACCCCGATGCGCCCACTTCGGCTTCAGAGGCTAATCAACAGCCGAGGAAAAAAGAGATATCAAAGGAAATGCCCTATAACGCCTCCGTTCCCCCATCAAGAAGCCTGCCCCCAGATGCACCGAGAGGCCCGCCTCCCTCGGTACCTCCACCCTTGGCACCACCACCCTCAGTATCCGTTATTCAGGCCACGCCCAACATTGATGAGGGTTTACGAACTTTTCCTTCACCGCCGCGGAAAGGCCCTCCTGCTCCATTAAATCTGCAAAAGAATAATGAGCCTAGTTCGCACCTCCACAAAGGTGGTAATGCAGATGATTCGGAGTCGGATTACGAAGATATCCTAGAAGTAGACGAGATACCCGCATTTCAGGAAAGAGGTCGAAGAAAGACAAGGGAGGAAGACGACAGGGAGCGGGAAATCGCAGTGATGAAGGACAAGGAGCTACGGAGCTTATCAAAGAAAAGTGGCAGTGGCAAGAGCTCCTCGAAGTCGAAATCGAAATCAGCTACAGCCAAGGACACTGCATCCAATGGCGCAGCCGACACATCAGGCAATCCAATGCCTCTCAGCCCACGGCACACGGTCCCCATAGTACCTCCAAACTTCTCCTCAGATGGAAATGCTGGGTCTTTGGCGGGTATGTTGAGCAGTTCCTCTGCTAGCACCACAAGTCGAACAACAATATCTCCTCCACTACTCAGTCCTGGCCTCCCAGCAAGTCCTCGACCAGCAGACAGGCCCTTAGCTTCTCCCGGTTTCCCACCTGCAACCTCGCCTCCATTGTCACCACGGATGGGAGGATTTGCTGCCTCCGTTCCCTTATCACCAAGAGCGCCCCGCCAACCGATCCCTTTGCCACCAAACACTCCGTTATCCATCGTATCGCCAATTAAGATCGAGGTTACACCCTCTTCCAAGGTATCTGGTAAAGCCTCATCCGATAGCCCGAAGGATGCAAATGCCGCGTCGAATGAGACTTCCTCCGGGCAGGATGGTATCTACCGGGGATTGGTCGACGAAGATTACCCAGATTTACTTCTCCCACCGAACGCTCTCCCATCAATAGATGTCAAAGTTGCATCTTCACGGCTAAAGCCCTCAAGGGCTAGCATCATGTTTGGAGCCAAACCAGACGAGGATCCTGTATTCACACTGGCGGTATTCGCAAGATCTAATGGCCGGGAATTGTGGAGACTGGAGAAGGATTTGTTATCTCTAGCAAATTTGGACCAGGCTTTGAAGCGGTCTCCCAATTTCACGGTTAAGCCACCTGAGAGATCGTTATTTAGTGGGCATGCACCTGCAAAGATAGATGCCAGAAGAGCTGCGTTGGACAAATATTTGGACGAGCTGCTTAATACACCCCTGGATACAACAGCGGCTGCTGAGTTATGTCGATACTTATCGACTAATGCGATGGACCCCAACGTGGGAGAATTGAATCCGGGTAGCGAGACCACTGAAGAGAGCCCAACTTCGAGGACAGGCCCAGGGGGCCGACCACTCAAGAACGGCTACTTAACCAAACGAGGTAAAAACTTTGGAGGATGGAAGGCCAGGTTTTTTGTTTTGGATGGCCCGGTATTCAAGTATTATGAGTCGCCTGGAGGACCACATCTGGGAACCATTAAGCTCCAGAATGCTCAGATTGGGAAGCAGCAATCACACTCCGAGAACCACTCACCCTCACGTGAGACTGATGACCCCGACAATCAATATAGGCATGCATTTTTAATATTGGAGCCGAAGCGCAAAGATTCATCGAGTCTTGTGAGACATGTGCTCTGCGCGGAAAGCGACAAGGAGCGTGATGAATGGGTTGAGGCCTTACTGCAGTACGTCGACTACCGAGATGATGAGGATGATGAGAAACCCCACACTCGAGACGGATCCAGTGGTTCTTCCCAGCTCAATGGGGTACAGTCAAAGAAGAAATCCAATGCGTCAAAGCAGCAGTATCAGCATGACGGGAATGATGACCTCCGTGGGGTCAGTTACGAGAGCGCCAAGCAGGGCAACATTCCCCACAGTCTCCGGACAAATAGTTCTGGCACTCCGTCGCCTCCACTGAACGGACCTGACAGAGATGGCTTTCCCCAGTCTAAGACTATCTCGGCTCCGAAAAATGCACACGTCATCCAAGATGCTGGCGCTTGGGGTAACAAGTCTGGTGCATTAGCTCCCACCCCTGAAGACAAAGTAAAGCAGAAAAAGCGCAGTTTCTTTGGATTTGGGCCGAAGGCTCGAGGATCTCTTGAATCTCAAGATGCCTCAGTCAATGACTCTTCTACGAATCTCGGCCAGGCTGGCCATGAACAGAATAGTCCAGTTCGACCAGTGTTTGGTGCTCCTCTGACCGAAGCCGTGAGGTATAACCATCCAGTCGATGTCCACATTGAACTGCCCGCCGTTGTCTATCGGTGCATTGAATATCTAGATTCAAAAGATGCAGCAAACGAGGAAGGCATATTCCGACTCAGCGGTTCAAATGTCGTTATACGACAACTCAGAGAACGTTTCAATGTCGAGGGAGATGTGAATCTCGTTAAAGATGAGCAGTATTACGATATACATGCGGTGGCTTCCCTGTTGAAGCTGTATCTTAGAGAACTGCCTAGCACTATCTTGACTAGAGAGTTGCACCTAGAGTTCCTGGCAGTTACCGAACTTCCCGATGTTCAAGCCAAAATTCATGCATTGAATGGCCTTGTTCATCGACTACCAAGAGTGAACAAGTCGCTGCTCCAATATCTTGCTGGTTTCCTGATCAACATTGTCAACCACTCGGATACAAATAAGATGACTGTACGCAACGTGGGGATTGTCTTTTCACCAACTTTGAATATCCCTGCTCCAGTGTTTGCTCTATTCCTCCAGCAATTTGAGCCCATCTTTGACGCTGATCCCGAATCCGAACCGGAAAATCNAGACCCCCGTCGAAGTTACCGTAACGGCCCCGCCACTCACTCCTGAAGATATACGATCACCTCGGAAACAAATGTTCCAAGAGCTTCCAACACCGGCATATAATCAGACATCATTCCAAGATACTAATGGAGCTCACTCCCAGCAACATCCACAGCGATCGGTTTACGATACAGGGTTCACTCCACTACAACCAACGTACGTGGATCAGAGCCCAGGTGGACTTAGTGCTATGGCGGCTGCTGAGCATGGTGGTAAAGTTCCAGTGATTGCGGGTCCTAGCTACGAGCAATTCAGTGCTGGTTATAGGCAATTTGCGGGTGATGGTCAAAATCTGCCAAAGAATAAAAGAAGAGAGAGCAGTATGTTCGGAATGGGACTCGGGCTAGCTCAAAAGAAGCCTAGCAATAGCAAGTTAAGAGAAGAATCCAGTACGTAGGGTCCTCTCAAACTTCTCTAGCAAGCTGGGACTGACAACCCGCAGACATGGTTGACGAAGAATCGTTCTTCGAGTAATCGGAGAGAGTAATGATTTACGAAGACCTTACAACCGAGAGGACTTTGGCCTGGAGCCATAAGAGGTTCTCATGAGCCATGGACCAAACTTATTTTATAATCTCTAATATTTGTCGACACGTCCGGAGATTTCATCCATCGTTTATCCTGTGGCAGTAGCAGGGAAGCTGTTGGCCACCTGTACAAAAGCATCGTTTACGTATATTGCTATTGATATCCGAAATCGTTCGCAACTTTTCTCTCGCTTCGTCCGCGCGGCAACAATTCATTTGATTTTTTTTCCATATTTCAGCAACATCGTGTTTTTCCCTCTCTCTGTTACATGGTTGCTTCATTACATCTTAGCAAGATACGCACAACTCACAGGACCGTGTCCTCGCACTCACGTAAATACACACACACACACACACACACACACGCTCAGAAAGACAGAGGGAGAAAGAGAGAGTTTATACCCCGATCGCTCGAGTTCAGAGAGGAAGGAGCCTTATTTCGTTTTGTTTTGTTTCTTTACTTCTTCCTTGCCCCTTCTGTTGTATTATTATCTCAGACATACGACATATGAAAAGGTGGTGGTTCTTTTTCCGATAGCAGTCTTATTTTTGTTTTTGCTCTGGTTGCGCTTTGGGTCCCCTTTTATATATCTTTGTTTCATGGCTTTGTTCCGGAGGATACCTGATTGGAGATGGGTGTGGATGACAGGGGCCGGGGAAAGTACAGGCATACACGTACCTTGCGCCTACCCAGCGTGGTCCGTAGATGATCAAGAACGACTGAACGCACGCGTGCTCTATGGTTAGCTGTTTAGCAGTATGACGGGATGATTACGGGTGGAAGGAGGAATATGCAGCAGGCTAGCGGACTACCTAATACACGACTTGACGTTCAGTTTACTCTTTTAAAAAGACTTGAGAATTCGTAATTGCCCGTGCTGCTGCCTGTGAAGATTTAACATGGCGCATACCGCTCCGAGATCAGAGTCTTAGAATTATCACTAAATACTGGAACAGAGCGTGACTACTTAATTTTGATATCATATCGATTATTCAAACAATGAATCCGTGAATATCATGCTCCAGCTGGTTACAGGTACACTTGAAAAGGAACAAGCAGTGATGGAAGTGCCTATGATACACGGGTATGCAACTCCAGCTTACACGGCACGTCTCTAAGTATCAAAACGGGGCAGGGAGCCGTCCTTTTTTTCATTAAGACCAAGATCCTCCCTCACATAAATGCAACCAAGCCCTGGGTAAGCCCTGCCAGTGGGCTTTGCGGCTGTTGGTAATAAGTGTTGTAGCGAACTTCCCCCTTGCGCAGTGTAGCTTCGTCGACATCAGCTGCTTGATGGCCATTCTCAAGAGCTTTACCGCCTCCGGCTTTGTTTAGAGCTGCAGGCTGGACCGATGTAGGACTGTTGAATGCGTTAGAAGCAATTTGCGAGACAGTGCATAATAAAAAGTTCCAACATGAGACTTACCCGTTGAGGTCTCGGTCGATCTTCAAAAACTCGGCCATGGCCTCCTTCGTACCTCTTTCTTGGAGATACTTGAGATAGTAATTGCTCAATTCTCTCTTTGTAGCCAAGCTCATCCGACTTTTTTGTATCATATCATTATAGACTTGTTTAATTCTCTCGTAGTGCTCTGCTTCTTTTTCACCGCTAGTAGGCTGTTGCAGCTCAAACTCCAGATACCTAGCCCAAAAGTGGCGGCTTTCCAAGTACCACTGTACGTTCTTTTGGAATACTTGGCGAGCATCATCAATCGAACCTCGGATCTTCCACAACAGGTACGCCCATTCGACCACCAGGGCGGCTTTCGTGAAAAGTTCCACTGTCGGGGAGTCAATTTGAGCTTTCAGCACACCGATAGCGGCCTCAAGCCCACTTTGGCGGCGTTCTAAATTCGCCCAGGAGAGGATCGTCTCCACGTGACCAGGCATACGATCCAAGATTGCCTGATGAATGTCTCGAGCAACGTCAACCCTGTTGCATGACTCCTCGAAATACGCATACTGCAATCGAATACCGGGACGGCTGATAGGGACGTAGAAATAGCTTGCGCGCTGGTAGATGTTTCGCACCTCTTCTTGTTTGTCTTCATGGGAGGCCATCCACCTGGCATATCGGAACCAGAATTCGTCGTAAAATGCGCAGGTGACCAAGCATCTCTCATACAAGAAGACTGAGCGGATGTAATTACCTTCAGCCTCTTCAAAATCAAGATATTTTCTCCAGTTGGCTAGCTGTTGATGGTCGAGCTCCGTAACGTGAAAGTACGGTCGCTTGACCTCGGACTCGTATGTCCATCGCTTCGTAGTCTCAGCTTGTGTGCGAGCGAATATCTCTAGATGGTAATTGTCAATCCTCGCCCGTAAATCTCGCTCGAATTCTAGCTCTGTTTTCGGCGCTCCTTGATAAGCCGCGCTCTCTGCTTGGATCTCCGACCGGTATAGAGCAAGTGTCTCTGCTGGTACCAACTCTTCCACTGGACGAGTGTGGGCCATCTGCCGGAAGCGTTCAAAATATCGAGCGTACTGGTGCATAGGGATTTTGACTACCCTGTCCAAGATGGCAAAAATTTTATCATGAGCTTCTAACCGGTCCTCAAATTCGAGGTATTTGTCCCAAAATGGGTGAGCTAGAAAATCTAATCCAACAGAGACCGCACCACGCTCAAAGAGTCTATCCAAGGGTGTTAGTTAAGACTAAGAAAGGGGAGTAGGGAGTGCGAGGGCTAGAAAGGAGTGCAAATACGGGAAGAAACAGTGCTCAAACTAATAACTCCAAACTTCATCCGTCTCGAACATGTGCAGTGTAATACGATGTGAAAGCGAGCGCGTGAGAGTAGAAAGAGATATCCTGGTCATGTGGGTGAGAAGAGTATCAAACTTGTGCGGCTCATGTTGGCATTTCTCACCGTCTGCCTGGAAATGATATTCCATATGCAGCCCTGATAGCGGCTGTGCTCGCATCCGCTGCAGATGAGTGTATTATGCATGGGAAGGAAAAGTTCCAGTATACTTACTCTCTGATCACGTCAGGATCATGGCTCGTCTCAACTTTGAATGAGCAATAATCTGTCCAAAGATCGACGGATGTTGTAATGCTTGCAACACCTCGCTCAAAGACCTGTGTATGTTAGCATTATCTTAGCTGGTGCCTAGACATATATGCTAACCATTTCAGCAGCTTCCGTGCCTGCAATCGAGAATTCTAAGTCTGCATACTTCTTCCAGTACCCAAAGAGGAGTGGAAACTTGGATAGGAAACGATCATATGCATCTCGGGTCGTTGAAATAGCTTGAGGGCTCGAATTTCGATTTAAACCACCCTCGAGGCTTTCACATGCGCGAACCAATTTCTCCCAGTTTTCAAAGTTGTCTGGATTCTCGGCCTGTAGAGTGGCGGGTTAGCGCATCATGTTAAACCAACAGTTAGGTGTTATTATGACTTACTACTTCCGCATTGAGCTTCTTGATCTCTGCAGACTCTTCTTCCGTACCACCGAAGTTGAAGTCACTCATGGTGACGGGATCTGAGTACGCTATTGCTCAATATGATCTCTAATACCGCAGAACTGTGCGACAATGCCGAATGCAGCACCAGCTAACAGTACCCGAGCTTCGATGCTTGTATGAAGTCGGGAGGCTGGGGATGCTATGGGTTGGTGAGATGGATAGGACGCGATGAGGCTGTAATCTCGCAGCTTTAGCCTGGCGATTGCTAAGCGAGGAGGCTACCGTTTAGTCCCACGCGCTAAAAGCGGCCACCGCTCTATAAAAACAAGATCGGAATTCCGGTGCAAAAACCTTTTTTCAATTAAAATGGGCTAATGATGGATTATGCTTAATTAAGATAGGAAGAGAATGAAAGCTCCTCTGGAGCTTGATTTTAAATTGCAAAGTCTGAAGCCCTCTTCTCCCACCTTTATATCCCAAAATTACTACCTACCTCTTATTGAGATTTGAGGTTGAGCCCCGCATTCCAAAAATGGCTACCTTTCAATCCACACGTTATGTGCATGGAATTTGCGAGTGTTGTTATTTACTTGCTAATGGAAAGCTCTGCTCATGTCTTGAGGCGGTTGTTATTGACTTGGTGCAAAATTCTGTTATCTTCACTCTTTTCAACTGTCGCAGAATGAACTCTTGAAGGCTCTTTCATATTATCCCAACTCCCCATGAAACAAATTACAGACTGGAAATTGGGAATGTAGATTAATCGATTCCTACTTTGTAGCAGACGAGGAAATTATAGCGCTAGTGAACTGCAGTAAAAATATTGCTTGCATTTTTTATGGACCTAGTAAATTCAGCTGGTTCACCACTTCTAACGCCGAATCATGGATGCAGCAAGCTGGATATAGGCTATACGGATTAAGTCAATAGGCAGTTTCACTGGATGGGATTCATTATTGAATCCCGGATAACCTCAATGTTATGGATGTATTGCTTCTCATACAAACGGCTTTTCACGTGATGATGATACAATAGCTTCGAACGGTGTGGGAGGTAGTACGGCCAGATAGCACTCTCTTGTTCAAGTACAGCGACTTACACCAGATCTTCAAATTCTTGACATATTTATGAGATATTTCCTGGCGCGCCAGGAGATTGGAAATATCCCCAACAGACTGATGGGCGGTCGAAAAGAGCAAATGGAGTATCATTAACCTTTCCCCGGACTCGTCATATATCGTACTTGTGTCATTGTATTTAACAAATGGCATCAACATCGAACAGCAACTCTGGAATCGGCTCCAAAACAAACAATCGCGTAGAGATTTGGCGTCAGGAGGTCTCTGATGCAATAATCACGTTGCCAAGGGAACAGCAAGATGAGACGGCAGGCAGCTCATCTGTTCGGCGACCAGGGTTCTGGTCCAAATTACTAAGATCAAAGGTTGGCAAGTCTCTACCCGAGCAAGCAAATCAAACCGGCATGTACAAGAGGGATGAGCAGGCTAGTGAGAAGGCAAATGTTGTCAGCAATGATGGGGACGAGAGTCTCGTGTTGAGGAGCGAGTCCACGGAACCGGATGCTTTGAGAAGCAGAAGAGAGAGACTAGAGCGTGCTGCTAGGTTGGCTACAGCTAGCAAATCCAAGAACGAAGGCAAAGCAGCTTAGAAAAGGGCAGTGCAGCTGATATAGCATACGATGGTAACTTGGACTTCTGGAGCCGGCATTGCGATTCTAGGTTGCTGGGCACTAGAAATATCTGGGCGCAGTCACTGCACCCAGTTTTAATAGTTCTACAAAATTGATAACCCTACGTTAGACATACGAAGATATAAGTGAGAGGTCAAGTAAGGCTATTCGCTATGAGAACGCAAGTGGAAATCCGGGGATATCTAAACCAGAGAAAGCATACCACAAGCGTACAGTCGAATTTGTATGGGAAAAAGAGAGTTGAAGAACCTTTTGACATAAAGATATCCTTAACCAGATATGCCGTCGAGGCTCCTTTTTTGAAGTTTGCTTCCATATGTCAAAGGCGATAGCATCCGAAGCATTGAGACGCTCAAAGCTCTCCCGGAGCTATACGTCCAAGACATCAAGGTAAGATTGACAAGGGAAAATGAACTTTCGCGCAGAAACAAAAACCGTGATCATCAAGTTCGCAAGGGGTGGTGTATTCGCAAATCAACCATATCCGCAGAGCAGGCACCTATACTGCTTTTCACATCAACTCCATCCATCCCGACCCATGCTGCAATCACTCCACCAGCAAAGCTAGATATCCCAGCGGCACTCAGCAAGATCAAGAAGCATATGACGATGAGACGAGGAGACCCGAATATCGAGAAATCTAAGACTCAGGCGCGGCCTCCGCAGCGGGTTCGGCAGGCTTCTCCTCAGCAGGCTTCTCCTCCTCCTTTGGTGCTTCAGCTGCAGCTGCAGGCTCGGCCTCTCCGCTATCCGAAGAGGTCCAGAGCGTGAGGTTGTCACGGAGGAGCTGCATGATCAAGGTGCTGTCACGGTAAGACTCTTCGGAGAGAGAATCAAGCTCGGCAATAGCATCATCAAATGCTTGCTTGGCCAGGTGGCATGCACGATCTGGAGAGTTAAGGATTTCATAGTAGAAGACGGAGAAGTTAAGGGCAAGACCAAGGCGAATGGGGTGGGTTGGGGTCAGCTCGTTCTGGGCAACCTCGGTAGCGTTCTATAAGAACATTAGATAGAGCATCAATAAGCATTCAAAGATAACTGACCTTGTATGCCTCGTGAGCAGCAGTAGCAGCAATCTTACGCTTCTCACCGGAGGCGAACTCGGCCAGGTAGCGGTGATAGTCACCCTTCCTGTGAGCGCAAAGACCATTAGTAGATGTACGGAATCGATAAAGCATAGCGTTATTTCCCTGACTCACATCTTGTGGTAGAAGACCTTGGATTCGCCCGACTCAGCCTTGGGAATCAAAGACTCATCCAAGACATCGAGGACGTCTTGGCAGACCTTCTCAAGCTCGGTCTCGATCTTCTGTCGGTATTCGCGAATGGTAGCGACGTGCTTCTCAGTGCCCTTGGATTCCTCCTTCTGCTCGATCGACGAGATTATGCGCCACGAAGCACGGCGAGTGCCAACAACATTCTTGTATGCAACAGACAACAAGTTTCGTTCGTCAACGGTAAGTTCTCCACTCAGCTGGTTCACGTGAGGGTCAGTCCCAACGCTCCCACGTTCCCTAAACGCAAGCAGCTCCACAGAGATAATCGCATACCTTAGCAACCTCCTTCATGTATGTAACCATCTCATCGTAACGCTCGGCTTGCTCACAGAGCCTTGCGAGGAAAGTCTTGCTATGGGACAGTCAGCCTAACAAACGGGGAAGTCGGCGGGGAGGGAGCGAGAGGGGTTGTTTCTTCAAACCTTTCGCGCTACAGAACAAAGAACAAGTCAGCACAGGTCTTAAAGGAGATGACAACATGCAGAGATCCATAACGGAAACGCGATCGATAGGGATGCATTAGCATGCAGGAGCGGTTCAGTCCGTAGTCCCTTTGGGGTGACGCAAGATAGGAGATTGCAGACTTACTTCGGTAGTCATTGTTACAGATGTGTGATGGAGTGAAAGTGGCAGTGGGAGGAAGTCGAATAGAACGGTGTTACAGATGGATGAACTTTGTTGTTTACAAAAGAAGTAATTAAAAGCAGTGTCTCGTGGTTGTTGAAAGTCGAGAGTCCCGGGGTGACAGGACGACCTAGTGGGCTTTCACTAAGCGAAACTCGTAGAAAGATCACTTGTCCAACCGGGGAACGGGGCCAGGCATTTCATTAATTCAATAATTTTCGAGCGCGCTTGGGCAGATTACACTTTTACGAAATGGACCATGCAATACTGGCCTGCCAGGACCAGATCATTGTCATCCAGGACGGGCGCAATACAAGCACCGTGGATCACGACATCATCTAGACTTGGATGTTTGATACTTGGTACTGAACACAACTGCCAACCTATTTTCAGGTGACGTCTTGCGAAGGCCCCATCCTCCAATCAGGAACACCTGGCACCCGATACCTGTGAGGCTCAGGGATCTCAGAGTTCTCATAGGACTCTTCCACGACAATCGCCAATAACTTCACATGAAAGGTACCTGGGACTACCTTGGATCTGCCTGTGCTCGACAGTACGAAGAAACGGCAGCAGACCACTGTATCGTCTGTTTTCCACATGCACTGGGCCTTATCATTCTGCCTCGTGGTGGGCAAGGATTTTTGGGCTCGTGTGAGCTGGCACGGTTCCCCAGCCAATCACCTGGTGTAGAGGCACTCGTCACGCAACAGGAGCACAGAATGAGTGGACTCCAAATAAGCCCTTGTACTGTGACACCTATTACTGGCTGGAGAGGGCTGAGCCATTTTCCATGATCTTCTCCCACAGGCGCGGCTTTGTTTCGTGTCCTATAATCACGTGACCAAGAGAATGAGGGGTATGGGGACTGTCAAACGGTCTTTCATATCTGAGCAAGCCACGGCATATTATCGGTCTAGAGAAGCACAGTAGTTACTCAGCCTTATGCAAGGCTGCTTCACGCTTGCAAATTGGGTTGAGCAGTCTTTGGCCGTACAAAAGACTCAGAGAATAGGTACCTTGGAAAAGAGATTGTAGGCTTGAAACGGTAGCAGCAGGACTCTACTCCATGTTCCAGACCGGCGCTGGAGGATACAGAGTTGGGACATCATAGCAAGGGCCGTTGACCTCTAGCGGGATCTGGACCGTCGATTGTCGGAGAATCATTTGCCCCTCCCGGACAATCTGAAAATTGACCGCAGTTTTTAATTACCGCCAACGGCTTATCGTGGGAAGTTCCGACGACTGATACCGCTAAGCATGAACGGTCGATCAAGGCTACCTGAGCCAGATCCTTATAGGCGTACTTTGTAACAGCTCTGAGAGAATGAAAGTAGGAGAGAAAGCATGCAATATCATCGTATAAGTAGCGTAAACCCCACCTGCCAAAACCCTTCATGACTTCGCGCCGGAGCATTAGGCAAGGTTCGCCTCCGGCCACGTGCAGGGACGGCTTGGCAGTTATCCGTTTGGATCGAGTTCGGCAGAAGGACACTTTGTTAAAAGGGAGTGGGATAGCTTTGTAGCGCAGTTTTAACGCCCGAGGCCCGCTTTCTTTGTCATTCTTGGGGTTTCTCTCTTTTCTGCATCTTTTGTCTTTTATATAATTCACTTGATCTGAAGTTGTCGGTCATCGTTGCATGCCAATCTTTCACGGTGTATGCTTCACTTTGATCTTGTGTAGGTGGCCCTAAAACACTACATTCACCGATTTGCATTCGCTCCCTCTCGTCAACATGGAAAGTGCATTCGCGAAGTCGGCGACCGAAGTGCTGAAAACCTTCTCAGTCACTGAAGATGCTGGACTATCAGAAGCACAAGTTCGCAGCTCTAGGGAGAAATATGGACGAAATGGTATGTATGCCGCCACTGCTTATGAATCGCGCTCCTAACGTTAATATTCCCTCAGCAATCGCAGAAGAGCCTCCTACCCCACTGTGGGAGATGATCCTCGAACAATTCAAAGATCAGCTTGTTCTTATTCTCCTTGGTTCTGCCGCAGTCTCCTTTGTTTTGGCTCTTTTTGAAGAGGAGGAAGGATGGACAGCGTTTGTAGACCCGGTTGTGGTAAGTCTTTAGCCTTCAGTCATGTAGCGGAAATCCTCTGTCTGACAGATTCTCAAAGATCCTCACTATCCTCATCCTCAATGCCGTTGTCGGTGTCTCCCAAGAGACAAGCGCCGAGAAAGCTATTGCTGCTCTTCAGGAATACTCAGCGAACGAAGCTAAGGTTATTCGCGACGGGCATGCTACTCGAATCCGAGCGGAAGAGCTAGTACCTGGAGATATTATCACAGTCGCCGTTGGCGATCGCATACCGGCAGACTGCCGGATACTCTCCATTCAGAGTAACAGTTTTGCGGTTGATCAAGCAATTCTCACTGGCGAAAGCGAGAGTGTAGGCAAGGATACGGCCCCTGTGAAGGACTTGAAGGCTGTGAAACAGGACCAGAACAACATGCTCTTCTCTGGAACAACCGTTGTTACCGGCCACGCTACCGCGATTGTGGTCCTTACCGGATCTTCTACCGCTATTGGTGACATTCATGAGAGTATTACAGCCCAAATCTCAGAACCAACCCCACTAAAACAGAAGCTTAACGATTTCGGTGACACCTTGGCTAAAGTGATTACGGTCATATGTATCTTGGTCTGGCTTATCAATATCCCGCATTTCAACGACGATTCTCACGGAAGTTGGGCGAAGGGCGCGATATATTACTTGAAGATCGCTGTCTCTCTTGGCGTCGCAGCTATTCCCGAAGGTCTTGCCGTTGTTATAACCACCTGCCTGGCTCTGGGCACCCGGAAGATGGCCGCAAAAAACGCCGTCGTTCGAAGCTTACCTTCTGTGGAAACCCTCGGAAGTTGCAGCGTGATCTGCTCCGACAAGACTGGTACTTTGACGACAAATCAGATGAGTGTCAATAAGATTGTGTATCTTAACGAGTCCGGATCTGATCTGGAAGAACTTGATGTGGCTGGCTCAACTTTCGCACCCATAGGACAAATAACTTTGAAAGGAACACCAGTCAAAGACATTGCTACCAAGTCACCCACCGTATTCCAAATTGCCGAAGTGGCCGCGCTGTGCAACGATGCTAAATTGACCCACGATGAGAAATCGGGAGTTTATTCCATTGTCGGAGAGCCGACTGAAGGTGCTTTGCGGGTCCTCGTTGAAAAGATTGGAACCTTGGATGCTACTGTAAACGGCTCTAAGGACGGTATTGCGATCCTAGACACCCTCCACCATGCCAGCTCATGGTATGAGAAACGAAGCCCGCGTGTTGCCACCTACGAATTCTCTAGAGACAGGAAAAGCATGTCCGTTTTAGTTGACGGTAGTGCCAACCAGAGACTCCTGGTGAAAGGTGCTCCCGAGGCTGTAATTGACCGATGCACACATGTTATCGTAGGTGCAAAGGGTAAGAGGGTCGAGATGACGAAGGAACTCTCCGAACTACTACTGAAGGAGGTGGTTGAATATGGAAATAGAGGTCTTCGGGTTATTGCCTTGGCTACCAAGGATGTTTCGTCCGAGCCACTTCTAAAGACCGCCAGCACTACGGCAGAATATAGTAAACTGGAACAAAACCTTACCTTGGTCGGTCTCGTCGGCATGCTTGACCCTCCACGTCCTGAAGTTGCCGGATCAATCCAAAAGTGTAAGGAAGCAGGTATCAGGGTCATCGTCATCACGGGAGACAACCGCAACACTGCCGAGACGATCTGTAGACAAATCGGAGTCTTTGGGGAATATGAGGACTTGACAGGCAAGAGTTATACTGGACGTGAATTCGACAACCTTAGCGAAACGGAGCAGCTAGAGGCTGCAAAACGTGCTTGCTTGTTTTCTCGAGTAGAACCAAGCCATAAATCGAAGCTTGTTGATCTATTGCAGTCAGTTGGAGAGGTTGTTGCTATGACTGGTGATGGAGTTAACGATGCTCCAGCATTGAAGAAAGCTGACATTGGCGTCGCAATGGGATCTGGTACAGATGTCTCCAAACTGGCCGCAGATATGGTGCTAGCCGATGATAATTTTGCAACCATCGAAGTTGCCATTGAAGAAGGGAGATCCATTTACAACAACACTCAGCAATTTATCCGATACCTGATTTCATCCAACATTGGTGAAGTTGTCTCCATATTTTTGACTGCTGCTTTGGGCATGCCGGAAGCTTTGATACCTGTCCAGCTTCTCTGGGTTAATCTTGTCACCGATGGCCTTCCAGCAACAGCACTCTCCTTCAACCCTCCTGATCACGACATTATGAGGCGAAAGCCAAGAAATCGTGATGAACCTCTTATTGGTGGTTGGCTCTTCTTCCGATATCTGGTTATTGGTACTTACGTTGGTCTCGCCACTGTCGGCGGATACGCTTGGTGGTTTATGTACAACCCAGAAGGACCACAAATTACCTTCTGGCAATTGTCTCATTTCCATCGCTGTGCCTCATCATTCCCAGAGGTTGGCTGTGAGATTTTTACCAACGATATGGCCAAGTCGGCTTCAACAGTTTCCTTGTCGATCTTAGTTGTCATTGAGATGCTCAATGCAATGAACGCTCTCTCATCAAGTGAATCACTTCTCACTCTTCCGTTATGGGACAACATGATGTTGGTGTACGCCATTGCATTGTCCATGGCTCTTCACTTTGCCCTGCTCTATACACCAATTCTTCAAAGCCTATTTTCTATTCTCCCGCTAAACTGGACTGAATGGCAAGCAGTTCTCATAATAAGTGCACCAGTTATGTAAGTTCACCTTGCTCTAAACCCATTATAAAGAGATTCTAATGAGCTTGCTTAGTATCATTGATGAGGCTCTCAAATTTATTGAGAGACAGCTGTTCATCCAAAAGACGGTCAAATCGCCCAAGCCTAAGAAGGAATAGAGTAGAGAAGTTCACACTTTTAAGGGTTGCTTGCAACAAGTGTACATTTAATAGAACACCTAGATTAGAAAATCCAGTGTACTCTAGCGAATTATAGAACTTTGTATGTTGCTTTGTAATTATGTTCCATCAGATTGTGCGTAATAGTACGATTGAGATGTTTACTTGTTGTACCAAGTGTTGGCGATGCACACATGTTTATTTCATCCATTTTGTGCCCAGTGCTATAATGCAGTGCCTAGTTCTACAAAGGTGGACTTCGTCTTCCAGAAGCCTTACCTTGGGATGCGCCATTCGATATCATAAACGGCATCTTAATCTTGTCTACCCTTTAGCAATCGCTTCGTGACCTTATCCTTCTCGATGATATAAACGTGTGCTCCCCATCCAGACAATGCATCTCTGTCAACAGCATTAAGTAACGCCTGGGATATTGTCTCGAACAAGTCCTCCGGCTCCTGCAGAAAATTAAATATTAGTTATAACTCACAATAACTAGATTATTGACACTTACAAGATCTGGCTCCCACAAACCCTCACAGGTACCAAACAACTGGTCACTTGCCGTTCCACTGACAATAAAGTCCTTTGCAAAATCTATACATCCAATGCTATCAAACCCACAAATGAAAGGCTTTCCGGTTTTCGGATCAAGCCCTGCAACCACTGGACTAACGAAGAAAGGCCCAAATCGCTTTTCATATAACGAGCTTGACACCAAGTTTGCCATCGTGGTAGGTGAGATATTTCGTTCTTCTCGTAGGCGGTACATATTAACTTTATATCGTAGAAGGTCAGAAACGGTTCCAATATCAGTCGCAAGGCCTGTAAGCCCCAGGAAGACGTCGCCATATTGGAAAATCTTTGGGAAGTTGTTTGAGACGGTGAGGGCTTGGAGACCCAGTCGGAGATCGCAGGCTATGGCTACGCAGTCCTTGCCTACCATTGCGACACAGGCGCCGCCATCTAAAACATGTTAGGAAATGCATACTGAGGCGGAGAGGAGAGCTAGTTTCGTACTGATCGAGAACGGGTTACTCTGGGGAGGACATTAGCATGTTGCAAGTAGTGGGTGGTTGGTGATACGAGACACCTACCATTTCAATGTGGTTCTTATATTCGCACACTCGTACGTATTAGCTGTGCTGGGCTCTATTCTTTTCGGGAAAGGGTATCGTGAATGTGGATATGACAGAGTGAAGCTGATTGATATCCTCTAGGTAAGCTACAGCAGGTAGACACGGCCTTGCGCGTCTGCAAGTCGACGAGGTGAAGCTTGGACCACCTTACACCTCTACGGTATCTGCCAGGCACCCAGGGAACGTCACCTATCCCTAACAGATCTCCTAAAGTGAACTAGAACAGTTAGATTTTATTATCTAGTTGGTCGAAATCAATAGGTTTTAGCATATCCTATTAAGTTTCAAAAGGCTATTTTTGATGACTGATCTGTATCTTTTTTTGTTGCTTCCAAAAGTAGTATTCACCTAACCCCGCCACCTTACAAACATCGAAGTCTATAGAAGTGTATCTTTCCACATATATCCTCTGCACAAATCTCCACTCCAAACGCATCAGTTTGAACACCTCAAAAACTGTTGCAGTATGGCGTCGCATGTGGTAGTAATCGATAGCTCGTTCCGTAGGGCAACGATCAAAGTTACACCTGGTAAATTTATGACAGAAGTTCGGGATGAGGCGTGTACCAAGCTAGGTTTAACATCCACCAACTTCGATCTAAGGTACGCAAATGTGCAGCAATTTTGTGAATAACCTCTCATAGAACTATAGGAATAATAATAAGCCTGTCGATCTTTCACGAACTTTCCGACAAACAGGGCTCTCCTCGGGTGCGAAGCTGGAACTCGTGGTTGCATCGCGATCGCCCTCTGTCGTCTCGGTTGCTTTGCAGCTACCTGAGTCTCTGTCAGGAAGCATTCCCGGTGGCAGACTAATAGACAAATTTCCGAGTGATACCACAATATGGCTCATATTGCGCAAGTTCGAAACAAGTGGAGGGGCGAACCTCAACTTCACAGCGAGAGGAGTAGCACGAACGGAAAATGGCGGGAGTGGTGCTGGCAGGATTTACTATGAGATGCCTGTTCTAAATTTGATGGGCCGCGAATTATCGTCTTTTGTTGATTTGCAGAGGACATTGGCTCAGTTGGGTATAAATGGTGGGAGCAGCTTAATTCGACTGGGGTTCAGAAGTACAGATCAGCCACTCGACGAGGCCATGGCCGATATCCAGAAATACTTCAGTAGTATGGAGGCAGCGTCTGAAAATGGTGCTGCAGAAGAGTCGGTGACAGAAGCGCTATCAAATATAGCATCAACAAGGGCTGAGACTACCCATCAAGATGGGCCTTCGGCCGGGGATGCTCCCGACACTTCTTCAGTGCCAGCCTCTTCAGTAACACCATCCACACTGCCCGCTGCTGAAGCTACAGAGCAGAAAATTACTGGCCCTGACGAGAGACCAATTGCTATTTTCTCAGCCCCAACATCGGAAACCCCTAGAGCAGCACTTGCTCAGGATAATGACGAAGATTACGAACTTACCATTGCACACGCCAAACTCCATCAGAGTAGATTACAGGCTGCTGGTCAAAATAAACGATTACTCTCTGACGCAGAAATTCAGGCGCAAGAGTCTGAAAGAGCTGCTAAGCTAGCTTCCACGAAAGAAGTTTCCATCAAAATCCGATTTCCTGATCAATCAAGTATTGTTTCGCCCTTCAAAGCCAATGAAACTGGAGCAGATCTTTACAGATATGTTACTGCAGTAATCGTAGCAGAGGACCAGCCGTTTAAGCTTGTGTGGCCAAAAGCTGGTGGTCCTCAGCAGGTTCCAAAAAGCAGCGAGAAGTATCTTATTAAGGATCTTGGCTTCGAAGGTCGTATGCTGGTCAACTTCCACTGGGAAGACGGTGCTTCTGATGCGGCAAGGAAAGGACCCGTTCTAAAATCACAATTCAGTCAGAATGCAAAGGAACTGGAAGTTCCAACGATCCCTGCAGTAGAATCACAAGAGCAAAAGCCTCCGGCGCCCGTAGATAAGGGCAAAGGTAAAGAGACGGAAGGGGCTGCAAAGCCCAAGGGTGGTATGCCGAAATGGTTTAAAGGTATTGGAAAGAAATGAGTAATTGATGAGCATAAATACTACATTGGGACGCTGGAGTTAAGGGCTTGAAGAATCATCTCATGGATGACATTGCAAGACTGGTGTTCATAGCAAGGAGTTGGCGGCTTTAATGCTTGTACTACAAAACGCTGATAGGAGCTTACAAAAGGCAAATTAACATTCACTGTAGTATATCACAAGATCAGAAGGCACATCAAAAATATGCGTGTTGTTGAACTTTTTTTAATTCATTTGCCTGGAATGCCAATACCGGTAGTGCAAGCTGTCATAAGAGATCTGAAAAAAATCTCTCTTTTCCCATTGAAAATGCGATCCGTTCATACAACACCCCCACCCAAAGCAATAATTTATCGACTGAACTGAAAAAGGGAAGCCGTTTAGTGACCAGCCCTTCTGGACTCAGCGATGACACGGGTGAGCTCATCAACCTTCGCCTTAGCACGACCGAAAGTACTGAGCTGTTGTAGATGCGGTCAGAATCCCGTTTCATCAAGAGAGCCTTCCAACACAAATAGACTTACCCTCTTCTTGGCGAGCTTACGGGCACGCTTGTCCTTGCTGTTTCGGAGAAGTTCGATAACACGACGCTCATATGGAGCGAGACTATTCCTCATTGTTAGCAATTGATCCCCAAGACAGACATAACATATCCGCAGCCCTAGCCCCTCTGAGAGGAGAAGAGCAGCACTTTGGTATGTAACGTACCCAGAAACCTCCTTGACGACCTCACGGACGAAAGCGGTTCTCTTGCTCAAGTGTCCCTTGGTTCGGCTGATCTTTGGCTTGACGACACGAGCCTCGGTTTTCTATAGTATTTGAAAGTAGAGTCAGCCCGTTGAGTCCATCTTCAGGTGTTTTTTACGTTCTGCCCAAAGAAATAGTANTATATCTTGGGAGAGAAAAACGTAAAATAAAAATTGAAGATCCTCCAAGAGGTGAGACGGGCTTGTTCATGATGGTAGACGTACGTGACCGCGGTTCAGACCGATGGTCAGACCGGTGCGTTCTTGCTTCTCTGCTGCCATTGTAATGGTGGTACGGCCGACTGTTTCGTTGGGAGGTACCGGTTGTCGAGTGTTGGTCGTTGGTCGATGGTCGTGAAATTCGAAAATGTTCCGTTGAATATGGATTTGGCGAATTTCGATGTGGGTCACGTGGTGATTGTGGGCTCAGTGCTTAAGCGAAGAAATTCGCCTTGCAGAAAATACGTGCCATGCTCTATCCGGATTAGCGCAGAAAATGGAACTGCTCCCAGGAACAAAATGTTCGCGTCGCAACGGCGCTCTTTTTCTTTTCTTCTCTTTTGAAATTCGTGCGGCGGTACGACGACATCCCGTGTTGCTCAGACATCCAACTCCCATGGTGTAGTCAAATTTCTCTTGAGCGTCAGTCGTGCCACAGAATAACACCATAATTGCAAACACCAATCCTCTTCCACCATTAAACTTGGGATCCCAAACTGTGTTCGCCGGGCTAGCATTTCGTCTTTCGGGGCATGCTAGAACGCTGCTGGGTTTGGGATTGGATGGGGGATTGGACATACCAGTCTTTTTTTCTGTTTCATTTGTTGTAGTATTCTTGGAGAAGGCTTCCAGATGTCATCTGGAGAATTTCACGATCAAGAGGCATCGAAGTAGGAATACAGTTTTACTCAAGGAGTCTCTTGATGGCAAGCCCTGAAGTATGTACGATATACCCTAGTCAAAATCTAGTTCTTATTGGAAAATGCCGTGCCTTTGAAAGCTATTTTGTGCTTCATGTCCTGAAGAGTTCCCGACAAACCAACACCCTACTGTATCTCCAAACTCTATAACGGCTGGGAGTGCCATCGCGATTTTGTATAATCTATTCGCCTGGTTCGTCGCCAATCTTCTCCAGCTTGCCGAGTTCCCTCTTCTCACCCGCCTCTCCGATGATCCGAACCCGATCTAGCCTGACCTTGTCACCAGAACCTTCTCCATCTACCACAAAGAAGACGAGGCTAGTGACATATTGGAACTTGACGAAACGGAGAGGAATCGTGGCAGTGCCAGTTGAATCCCAGTCACTTGGTGAGAGGGTGATAGATTGTGTGGCTTCTATATCTTCCGCCTCCTCAAATCCGAGAATATGTGGTCGGTTGGAATATATTTTGATTGTTTTAGGTCTCATGGGGACATCGTCGTCATCATCGTCCTTGGGGGGTAATGAGGTGATCTGTTTTTCAGAATCTCGCAGTCAGTATACTTACCTGTAAATTGAAGAGAGTAAAATATGCATACCTGTATAGTGTGGGCCTTGAGTGTAGACTGGAAAGGAACGAACAGCATCAGTTGCTCGTCCGTATCACTCTCAACCCAGTCCTTCTCCGTTGATTCTGCACCCTTCCCCTTTGCAAGCGCAGATGGTTTGCCTTCATTGAACAGGACCCTCACGGTTCCAAAATCGCCGTCTGCGTTGAGGAGTTCCGTTCCTTTTATATCGACCTGGTCGGTAACATCTCTATAACCCTTTGGTAGCTCTCCTCCCCTCCAGTTACCTGAGCCTGAAGCTTCACCAAAGCCGGATGAGCTCCCAGAGAATTCCGCAACAAGCTTTCGAACAGCACTCTCTAGCTTGGCTCTATCAGCGCCTTGGATCGTTTCGACAGCTTGACCTTGCTTGAAGATCATGAAAGTTGGCAAACTAAACATGAGCATTAGCACGGTCTGCTCATGAGCTCCCTGGGAGCAAATTTCCATGACTAGCTTCCGCCAATAATTCCATGCGAAGTAACCTCAACCTCCATCTCGGTGCTAGGTGGTGGAACTTACGCTGTGACTTTGTATCTGGAGACGATTTCCTGTTGTCGGTCATTGTCGATCTTCGTGAAAGTGATCTCATTATCGCGGGACAAGCTATTGGCAAGTTGTTCGTACACGGGAGCAATAGCTTTACAGGGACCACACCAGTCCGCGTAGACTACATCCCGTCAGTCAGCACAGGTGTTGCGGCTTGACGACGGCCATGGACACCATCTAACCAGGACAACCACAGAGCATGGCGGGGGATGGAGGGGCAGAGGGGGAAAGCTCACAATCTGCGACCACAATTCTCGAGGACTTCAGCAGAGTGTTCCACTGCGCCGTCGAGGCGATGTGGACTAATTTTGACATTTGGGAGATGGCTTGCAGCGATGGCAAGAGCTCTGACCGTGGATGCGTTCAACAATGTTGGTCTCACAGTGAACAGGTCGGTGATCGGAACTTGCCGTGGCAGAAACGTAGGTTTGTACTGGACTCTGTAGAATTACTAAACAAACTGGAGCACGCTTGGAGAGCTGGGCTGGTTACTAGGATGCCAACGTATGATTCGGAATTGATGCTCCTATTCCTTTTTGCATTATTGACCTACATTCCACTTGTCATTCCATCACTCTTCGCCCACCTTGTAGAACCTTCCATCGTTTCTAATAAAGATGCTTAACATCACGTGACATAACCCTGACATGCTTACGTAGTTGGTCTCTCTGCCTCCACCTAGCGTACAAGCAAAAGACAGGGGTCATGACGTTCTACAGGAAGTACCCTTTGTATATGACCCTTAGTAGATGACCAGATGGACTGGAAAATAAAAGAGATACACAGAGGATGGATGGCAAACTTGTTAATGCAGACGAGCGGAATATATTGCGGGAGTAATGCGCTTGCAAAGGAGCTTTTCCAGCTGATCTGGAGCAAGCATCGGCTGAGATCTGTCCCTCTTAGATCCTAACATCTACGCTCGGAACCAATGGTCGGGATCCGCAACCGTTCCTGCATGAGGCGGCCATGTGCGGCAGTACAAAGATACAAGAGCACAACGCCTCCGTGAGAGCCCTACACTCACAGAGTACTCACGGCGCTCTGAAGCGGCTCTGCTTGAGAGGAGCTTTTCACACGCAGGGCACCGTGGTATTGTATCGCATTTCTCAGCCTCACGTCTAGATCCGCTGTCCCTCGTAAATTTGTCATGGCAGACATATGCATGGCGGGTCTTACTGGGACGATGGCAATTGGCTCCCCGGAGGTCTTGCCACGGCCCACCCTGCGGCATCTGGCGGCCGACAGCCCACGGCCCCTTCTATCTACTCTACGCTGCACTCACATGTTTGGTTCATACGCAGGAAACTAGAATGGAGGAGAACTTTTTTTCCTTTCTGGTGGACCATAAGTACGTACCTTACACATATCACTGCAGCTGCGTGAATTCGCCACGTTGAAGTACATATCGGTTCTGAAGCAAAAAGAAAAGGACCCTTATCTCTCCACTGCCGAGGAGCGCAGAACCACCTCCGGTCGGGATCTTACGCGATCAAGTGGGAGCATGGCGACCCGTGCTATTCCCGTTGCGGGAGGTTTTACCAGCGGGATCTGATGAGAGGACGGGGCGATTACCTTTCGACTCATCCCCATTAGCTACCCCCCGTGGCCACGCTTGGAGTGGGTGATTCCGAGCTACTGTATATTAAGATTTCCCCTTCAGCAGCGTGTCGTTTCTCCATCTCTTCCCATTCTTCCTCCCCAAAAGCTTTGTGCAAGCTCTACATCGTCCACTTCTCGGTCGTTGTCAACTTTGCTTTATCCATTCCGCGAGTTAGAAACCGCATCTTCCTCTCCTACCATTCTATCTCAGCTTTTCAGCTTCGGCAGGAACTAACATATCCGCAATGGCCTCTGCCACTCGTGCTTTCGCTCGATCCGCCTTCAAGGCTACTCCATCCACCTCGGCCCTGAAGACCTCTGCCCGCAACAGCAGCTTCAACTTTGCGCGCCAATCTTTCCGCCAGCAGTCTCGTCGGGGATACTCCTCTGAGGCTCCAGCTAAGTCCTCCTCGGGTATCTACTGGGGAGTAGGTGCTCTCGCCCTTGGAGGTGCCGGCTACTACTTCTATTCCCAAGGCAGCGCTGGCTCCGCTGAGGCCAAGGTCTTCACCCCCACTCCCGAGGATTACCAAAAGGTCTATGATGAGATCGCCAGCCGTCTGGAGGAGAAGGATGACTATGATGATGGCAGCTATGGCCCAGTTCTCGTGAGATTGGCATGGCACGGCAGTGGCACCTACGATAAGGAGACCGGCACCGGTGGCAGCAATGGTGCCACCATGAGATTCCACCCCGAGAGTTCCCATGGTGCCAATGCTGGTTTGATTGCCGCCAGAGACTTCTTGGAGCCTGTCAAGGGTAAGTTGGGCCATTTCTAGTGCAGATTAAACACTCATGCTGACAAATCGCCTTTGGATAGCCAAGTTCCCATGGATCACCTACTCTGACCTCTGGATCATTGGTGGTATCTGCGCTATCCAGGAGATGCAAGGCCCTACCATCCCCTTCCGACCTGGCCGCTCGGATAAGGACGTGGCTGCATGCACCCCTGATGGACGTCTCCCAGATGCCAGCCAGGGACAGGATCACCTCCGCAAAATCTTCTACCGCATGGGTTTCAATGACCAGGAGATCGTTGCTTTGAGCGGAGCTCATGCTCTTGGTCGATGCCACAGAGACCGCAGCGGTTTTGAGGGTCCATGGACTTTCTCCCCAANCCGTCGTCACCAACGAGTTCTACAAGCTCTTGTTGAACGAGAAGTGGCAGTGGAAGAAGTGGGATGGTCCTAAGCAGGTAATTAGTCTCGTGTATTTTCTATTGCAGTGGCATTTGCTAACGCACCACAGTATGAGGACAAGACCACCAAGTCCTTGATGATGCTGCCAACTGACGTCGCTCTCACCAAAGACAAGCAATTCCGACCATGGGTTGAGAAGTACGCCAAGGACGAAGAGCTCTTCTTCAAGGATTTCGCCGCCGTCGTGGGCAAGCTCTTTGAGCTCGGTGTCCCATTCCCAGAGGGAAGCGAGAACTCCAAGATTGTCTTCAAGAGAACCGAATAAGTTCGATTGATTTGAGCATGATTGATTCCGACGCGCATGGGTGGTAAAAATAAAATAGAGGTGCGATTGTATTAGAGATAGATGATCAGGTTTTTCTGCGGTGGTGCGAGGATGGTCTAGACTTTGTCCCGCAACTGAACCGCATAGATGAGACCATTTTGCTGTTTCCCGTTTATCACTTCCGACGAGCTAGCAATGCTCCGTTGTCGAGTGTTAGCTTGTCCGTTTCGATTCTTTGAATCTGTAGAATACCATAGAAAGTGATACAATAAATCGAATAAATGTAGAAACTCATGTATCTCTGTCGGATTATCGTGAAAGCTCTATGGTCTTAAGATCGCAAGAGAGAAGCCTTCAGACGGGAAGTTGAAATAAGCATTGGGAGGAGGAGAGCCGCCTCCTTTTCAAGGTCCAATGAAGCCGCTGACTCCGATGGCTGCCCTGTCCCTCGCCCGGGTCCTACGTCGGGGTCAACAGCCCGGGTTCCCCGCACCGCAACCCCAGGTGCCTCCTCCAATGGCTATCCTCTTCCACCCTGCTTCCTTGAGTCCTGGAATCCCCCTACGCGTCTCCCCCTAGACTAGACCTCGGCGGCGCTGCCTCACTCAGTTCACGTCGCTCCCAGGCTGCCCAGTTATCTCCCCTTGCTGCTGTTCCGGGTAATTAAAGAACGAAGAGGTCTCCTCCCTACTCCCGAAGGATCCCCGCAATATCACAATTTAACACCCGAATACAAAAGCAACAAAGCCATCCACATGGATAAATCTGCTCAGCCTCCACCAACTGGCACCAAGCCGGCGGCAGCCCCTGGCGCAGGTGCCAGGGGTGTCTCGCTCAGCGAGAACAACATGGACACCGAAGTGCATCGGTCGATCTACGAGCAGGGCTACGAGATGAGGAAAAAGGTTGTGGGCGAGGATTACGTGGAGCGAACTCTCGCAAATGGCAGCAGTGATTTCATGAGACCGTTGCAGCAGTTTGCTACTGTAGGTTTCGACTATTCTTTTTTTCAATTCTACTTAATTATCTTTGGAACAATTTATTTCTCTCAAGACAATTGGGCCTCCATCTCTTATCATCAGCAAAGATTTTCTTTAAATTCTATATTTTTATATTGGGTCATCATTCGTTGCGTTCGAATATCCATCCTCGGATGCATGTGCCATGATGACTTGTATTTCAAACCCCCCAGATGTTATTCCCGCGCTATAGCTCCTTCCAGATGAATCTGTTTTAAAAAAAGTGGAGAGCCACGCATCATCTAACGATCAGCTAGGAAATGGCCTGGGGGACCATCTGGACCCGACCGGGGCTTGAACTGAAGACAAGAAGTCTCCTGAACTTGGTAATGTTAACCGCGTTGAATAAGTGGACTGAGCTCGGCACACACGTAAGAGGTGCTGTGAGGAATGGATGTACTGAAGTTGAGATCAGAGAGGCTTTGTTACAAGCTAGGTATATCATCGCCGGATTTTCCGTCTAAGATTTGCTGTGTGTCAAGGAGCTGACGGATTCTACAGTGCTTATTGTGGCTTACCAGCGGGAATGGAGTGCTTCCGAGTAGCGGATAGAGTATTAAGAGAGATGAAAGAGAAGGGAGAAATGTAGACAAATCTGAATAGAACAGTTATATTCTTGCTTACACCCATATCCGTCACGAGCTTTGCCATATCTAGCTTTGATAAAAGAATGCTACCTGTCTTGCGAATCTATAGGTCTTCCGGCGCGGATAAATAGATATCAATACTCTAACCTTATCAACCCCTACAAATCTCTATTGCTCGAAAGCTTTCAGAGCCTTTTCCAGGGCACTCTTCACCACGGGTGGCCTCTCATTTTTGAGTCCATCCCGGATCACGTCCTTCATCTTAGTGGTACAAGCCACTCGTTCGTTACTCTCCACTCCAAATACACCTTCCACAATGGCTAAAGCTATCGCCTCCGCCGCTTCCGCACGTTTGACTCTGACTGTCTCACTTCCTGACCCACTGGGCAGTTCTAATAGCTGGAAGAACTCTAGAGCCAAGTCTGAGTGACTGCCTTCTTTACCTCCACTTCTTTTTCGAAGACCATCTACCAGTGATTTACAATGCTCATAATATGCTAGTCTTATGGTAGCGGTAGATTTGGTAGAGCTGACCGCTCTCTTGGTGATATGGATGAGCTTCGGCAAGTGCTTGATCGGGTCAGAACCAGTAAATTGAACGTTGACAGAGCGAAACAAAGTAGTAATGGCTGCAGTCACAGCTGCGTCATCAGTGGATGCATGGGTTTTGCCATCCTCTGCCGTGTCCATTTTGTCGTCGTCCATAATTTCTTCCAGTTTCGGCGCTACAATGTCGTGGATTTCGTCGAACATATCAATATCCGTTTGTGTCTCCACATATTCCCCGAGACAGCTGAACGCATGAGGACGGTAGACGTCGTTGTTTCGCTTCGCTTCCCGGATTGCTATCTTCTTTAGCTGTGATCTAACCGTGGGATTACCCTCCCAAAACGATTTGCTAGATTTCACAAGCTTCACAAAGGCATTGAGCACTTTCTCTTTTCCATCAAACGTCTTTAGAGCTAGCGCCTTCTCAAGTGCAGGCCATACAACAGTAGCATCCGTAGCGCTAATCTCAGCACCAGATGACGCCACCACGTCCGCAATAGTCAACGCCGCGGTATGCTTTATGCTCCATTTAGGAGACTCTAAATGCTCCATGGAAATAGCATTGATTTCTTTGGAGTACAGCAAGACAGCACGAGAGCCACCGACATTCTCACTCCAGGTCTTTTCAAATTGGTCCTTGACATGTGTATCAGAGTCATGCTTCGCGAAAAAGACGAAGGGCAGGAATTCCGATGCTAGAGAGTTGAATCTGTCCGTAGCAAACTTAGACACAGCATAGATGATATCTGAGGATATCTGTCTGCGTCCTTCGTCTTCTGCCAGAAAATAGAGTTTCTTTGAATATTCAGAAAGTCGTAGTAACGCTTTGTCTGATCCAAGACGCGCGAGATAGCCAGCAGCCCTTGCATATGCAGCACTAACAGCATTGTTGCGATCTAACACTGATTTTTCTATAATTCTTAGGAAGGTATCTGCATGAGGGCGGAAAACGAAAGTGTGCCTAGTGGCAAGACTGATTAGGACACCAGCACAGCCGACTTTTGAGGGCATTCCGACAGTAGTTTTGATTACATTCTCGATATGAGGGACGAGTTCCTTCATTGTCGATTCATCAAGTAAATCTAGACACAGTTCAATAGCCTCCATGAGAGGTGATTGAGATACAGCAGAAGTTCGTGCACTATCAATCTTCTCCTCGGTCAAGTTATAGTGTGCCGCTCTTAGATATAGATAATCGACTCCTTCCATCTCGAGGGTGCTCAGCAGACCTAGCAACTGCTCGACAAGATCAGGTACAAAGGGCAAAAGCGATTTGCCTCCGCTCTTAATCAATTTCAATATAGTAACAGTTGCAAACGTCTGTATTTCTTTTGCTGAGCTCTCTATACCTTGGCTGGAGAGAAGGAATGGTAGAACTTCTTTCAACATCGACTGAGCGTGTTTCGAAGCGTTTCCTGCTTCCAATTGTCGGACCAGGATACCTGTTAAGGTCATCACTAGGGCCATTGCAGCTTGACGCACAGAGCCCTTAATATCATCCATTACTTTGAAGGAACATGACCAGATATCATGAAGTCGATTTTCGTACTTTTCAAAGTCTCTTCCCTGAAGGAGATCTGCTAATGCAGCACAGCTAGCTTGTCTTGTTCTCCACTCTTTCCCAATAATACTATTGAGGAGATCGCTAAGAATTTCTTCAAAGTACTGATTGATGATAGCATTAGAATCCTTCACAAGTGCTTTCCAAATGTCATCCATGGAACGCTGCACATTCGGATTTGGATCAAACCGATAACGGAAGAGCTTCGGATAGATTTTAGGGTCTATTTCCGACTCCGAGAGGATGTTACTTAGTCCAAATCTGCCAAACGCGGCTCTCGTTTTCCATGTTGCAGCATTTGAAGCAAGTGACATGAATTTATACACTAGGCTTTGATCGCCGACCTCGGCAGCTAGTGAGACAATGTCTTTGTAAGATGTAACGGATTTGCCCTCTCCAGTAGGTAGAGCTCCTGGTTCAAATAGCTCAGTCTCCTCATCAACCTTGAGCTTAGATGATGTTCCAGTGAAAGATGAAACTAGATCTTTAACTAGTCTGTCTCTCAGCTCTTTATCTCCTCGTTCATACACTAAACTGAGCCCTCGAGAAGCAGTTTCCTGCACCAACTCGTCTCTTGCAGAAAGCAAACTCATAAAAGCTCCCTGGCATTCCCTTAATTTGGTCTGTACCTCTGGAAGATGCCCACAAAACTGAACAATGCAAAACAGCCATATGCCAGACGCCTTCAATATAGCTGGTTTAGTAGTCTTGCAGTCTTGCAAGAGTTTATCAAGTAAAGACTGAAGCTGTCCAGAGCACTTCGTAGGACCATGAAAATCTGAATCGACATCAAAGGTCAATCTCAACGCATCGGACTCCCAGCATACACTGGCGAATGTGAGCGCCTCCCCAACAGTAAATTGGACGTCCACGTTCCGCAACTCGTAAAGAGCATAAAGGGAAGCGTAGATTGTCGACATGTACCCTTCCGGAGCATCAGCTGGATCATCATGGAACAGTATGGCCAGGCGCCCTAATGTGGATATTGCTGCCTCGTCACCACTCTTAGCATCTTTTGCTAGCAGTTCAATAATATTAGATGGTTTCAAAACGGATTTCTCGAGAATGGTCTGAGTCAATATCCCGGCAGAGCTGACCTGGCCAATAGCATGCAGGGCAGCTTCTCTTATGGAAGACTCCTTCACACTCTCAAAGATCTCAACTAGTGTGAAAAGAGCCTGCTCGAGTTGTGTGGTATCGAGAGCATCTGCACGACCATAATACGAAGTTCGACTCAGTAAGAATCCAAGTGCAAGAATCGAGCCGTGCACCTTGTTGGCTTCAGCACCAAAAGCAGTTCGCCAATCTTTTATATCATTCAGAAGGGCGTTGATTAGACTCTGGATATTTTGGATAGAGGAGCTGGAGTGCGCAGAAAGGATACCAAAGGCTTGAGCAGCGAGATAACGGATATGTACTTGGTTTGACTTAATGGAAGGTATGAGTTCAGCAGCTCTGCTGGTTAATTGAGAAAGTGAATTTGCAGGGGCAATCGATGCCACTTCCACAAAGCATTCTCCGCAGATCTGATTAAAGCTGACTTCAGACCGTATGAGACCATCAAATGCAGCCCCAAGGTATAGTTGGAGTGTGTTTCGGTCGGTATTTCTTAAGTGCGCCCTCAGAGCTTCTCGGGAAGGCATATCCTTCTTCAGAAGTCTGATTTTGCCGGCCCAATCCTCTTCAGCGCTCAGTGGCGTCTTGCTACTTTCGAATGCTTCCATTATGAGGATTGTCTTGCAGTACTCAATCGCTGTTCCGAAAGCACTAAGTTTGTTGCCAGTAAAACTATTAAATACTGAGACCCCGTCGATCTCCATCGCTGTTTTGCTATGGTCAGAGGACTGAGAATTTTCTGCCAGATCTTGACTGGCAAAGAAAACATTTACAAGCTGCTGCCAGTTGGGAAGGGCGAAATTGGTAATGGAGGATAGGTTCATTGTCCTATATATATAGGGATCCTACATGAAACTTTGTATTAGGGAGATAATCATGTTATCATTATTGAGGGTGTGACTTACTAGCCCCTTTTCTCCCTCCTCCTTTAAGCCAACAAGCGTATTACCTGGAATACCAGCGGCGACCACATCAATCCATCTACCGAAAACATCACTATACTCAAGACACCGATTTGCCCAGCGGACTGCAGCATATCGAGCATCTCTGATAACATCGCTGCCTTCCTCCACTTGGATGTAATGTAGCAAAAGTCTTCTCAACTCGGCCTTGATTTCAGATTCAAGAGGAGGTGAGAAGACATTGAGTAAACTGGCAAGAGCTCCATCAATACTAATGAAAATACTCTGCGATGAACCTTCTTCTGTCAAAGATCGAAACAACCAATGGACAAGTGTGAGATTTTTCTCTAGACTTATGCTCGGTGTTGTTTTAGCCAGTGACCCTAACGTCTCATATGCGAGAGCTCGCAAAGAGGTAGCGTCTGATGATCGATCGTGCGGAACAGGCCAGCCTTGATCCTCAATATAGCTCTTCAGAAAACCAACAAGCGCAGGAGCGACTGCCGAAAGATCACTTCGGGAGCCCACACGGGATACCCAGTTCATGTAATTAAATAATGCGCTGCGAAACTTTATGGTTTCCAAGCCCTTTGCAGGGACATTGACGTTATCATTCGGTTGAATACCCTCCTGAGCAATTCTGATAACCTCGTCGGGGAATGTCGTAGAGGCTGCTGACTTTGTAAGGAGGGTAAGGATACGAATCTGTAATGCTGGTTTAACAGTTGAATATATATTGAAGAGATCTCTGGCTCGTTCCCTGTCTTCTAGTGAAACAGTTGTTCGCTTTAGCAGGTCGTCTCCAATGCTAGAAATACGGGAATTGGTATCTCCGGATGCGTACAGGGCGGCCAGGAATCGTTCTTCATCCACAAATGCGCCACTAGCAAGGAAATTGAGGACCCTTATTTTGGTCTCCGTAAGATTTAAACCTTCGTTTGAAGATGGATCCCAGACTTCGCTCTTGCCATTTAGGGTTAAGAATTCGTACTCTTGCACCGTTAATCCGGGACATGTAGCTCCAGGAGCTCGGTCTCGAATCACCGTGAGTATGATAAGCTTTGCAAACCAGAGGGCTACGAATTTTGCGTCTTCCGGTCTAGTATCGAGGCCAAGCTTTGATCTGAGGTTTTCATCGTCTTTGCTTCCTCGAGGCGGTATCCGGAGCCGTGGTAACAAACGAAGAAATAGGTTAAAAATAGTGGCACATGTTGGCTTGTCTGAGTCTTTGGCTAGGCCGTGCAGCAGTGTAGGCAGTAGTTCTATTTGCTCCTATCCTTGCTTTAGCAACAAGAAAAGATATCAGTGTATTGAGGAGGGATTAATCTAGTCCACTCACTTCAAAGCCTAGTTTTCCAATACTCTGTTGGACAAACATGAGATCGAAATGCCGTATCATGGAAGAGGTTGGGTTCTCCTTATACTGCTTCAGAAGAGCAGCAACCGGCAAAACAACATCACTAGGTAAGAGTCAGGTGGTGAAATAAACTCGAACCGGGGCCATGATCCATACTGATTTCCGGAAAGCCGCACTTTAATGTGTTGGCAGGTGGAAATAACCTTTCCCATGTGTTATTAAATGTCGCAATAGCTGTTACTTCCCATATTGAATGTCTTTACCTTATTGCGCACAGATCCATGGTCACTCGCCAACTTCAAGAGCAAGGGAGGCAAATAAACTTTCAGAATAGACTCTAGTTTATCATCCTTGGCAAGTGCTATTCGCATTTCAACCTTCTCAACCAGCTCTAACTCTCTGGCCTCCGAAGACGATGACATTCTGATGAATTACAAAGCCTTCACAAGGCCACATAACGTTTAAGAGTGCTATATTTCAGTTAATATTTTATAGTTGAGTTGATAATTTCAGGCAACAAAAATTTCGTCAACATAATCCAGGGGCGAGTGTCTCGATGCTGCCCGTGCTATGATTCGTGTCGTTGTTCTGCCTACTATTATTGCACCACGATCACTGGGGCGCCGCCATCGATATCTCAGCCTGAGGTATCAATGTGCATCATCGCATGCATGGCAAATATGGCCGAACAGGGTCCCATGCTGAAGAAACGCATACTTATAGGTGAGATTGCAATTTTCGCCTCAATATATCAAAGAATCATAGACTTTGCTAGAGTCGTATCTCTATTAAGCTTCATTTATCAAGATCGTACACATGTTCATCTTAAACGGCTGTTGATTTGGCATCTCTTCAGCCTTGCTCGTCAGCCTTACCTGTCCCTCATCCAAAACCCGATCAACAGGCGTGATTGGCTTATCCGGTTGATCTACCTCCGCTAGATCAGGTTGCCGAGTTGTGACGAACATCGTCAAGTGGGCTTAGTTTCCTGGTCTTAGTAGCTTTCACACTGATATCATGCACGTTATGATTGAGGATGTGATAAAATCCGCAAGACTGCAACTTCTGATTTCCACGCCTATTTTAGACAACAAAGCTTTATAAAACTCCCTCTCCAAAGAGCTACCTTGTCTGTGCTCACATATTTTTTTACGCGACGCACATTTGAGTTTCCTTGGGCCGGCTCGCTGCAACCCAGCCTTTCCTACCCATTTCACTCTTTGAATTATTTCAATACTTCGTCAACTTTCTGGGTCATAGCGAAGAAATCTCACACCATGGAGGACGAGGCTATTGATACGTTTACGTCATTTACTGGCGAGAGTGCTGCGGTAGCCAGACGGTATCTGGAGATGACCGACAATAACGCCCAGCAAGCTATCCAACTCTTTTTTGACTCACCTGATCTTGCTTCAGCAATGGATCAGGCTCCCGAGACCACCATACCATCTGCTACTCATCGGCAGAGTAGCTCAGCTAGACAACCACGCGAAGATGACCAAGGAGTCATTCATATCGATTCGGATGATGATGGCGATATGGACATTGACAGGAATGACGAGCATGAACAAGCGGCTGCCATAAGCCGGGCTGCAGATACAGAAGAGGATGAAGCGATTGCTAGGCGGATGCAGGAGGAGCTCTATGCGACCGCCGATACGGACGGAGTAAGGGCACCTATTGCGCGTACAACGGAGACTCTAGTGGGAGGTGATGGAGATTGGCCACCAGATGACATGAACGCAGCAGTACTGGAACAGATGCGTTTTCGGCAGCAAAGACAAGCTGGTATGTACTGATCTCGTTTTGTTATTCTGCCCGATACTTATCGTTCTCAGGTCGCCTGGGTGTTTTCAATCAACGCCCGCCTTCCATTTGGGAAGAATCTGATCCAGATGCTCGCCGTCAAGGACTGGCTACTGCTACAGGTGGAGCTTCTGAATCGTCTGCAAAAGCTGCCAGGCTTGCGGAGCTGTTTCGACCTCCGTTTGAGCTTATGTGTAGAAAACCTTGGGACGATGCACGTGAACAAGGAAAGGAGGAAGGGAAGTGGTTACTTGTCAATGTCCAAGACCCTTCAATATTCGATTGTCAACAGCTCAATCGTGATATCTGGAAACATGACGGTATTAAAGAGGTCGTGAAGGAGAATTTTCTCTTCATGCAGTACTCAAACGACGACCCCAGAGGAGCTCAATACATCCAATATTACTTTCCACTTAAGGATAGCTCAGCGGCATACCCCCACATTTCCATTGTCGATCCAAGAACTGGAGAACAAGTTAAAGTTTGGTCTGGACCACCAGTTCCAAAAGCTGCAGATTTTCTAATGCAGTTGATCGAGTTTCTTGATCGATATAGTCTTGATGTCACAAAGAAAAACCCAGTTGCTAAGCGAAAGATTGAGAAACCAAAAGAGTTGGACATTGACAGACTCACAGAAGAAGAAATGCTAGACTTAGCGATGCAAAATAGTCTGTCAAATAACGATGCGACAGGTCCAAAGGGGCATGACCCAGACGACTTGACAAAAAGTATTACGGATACTGGAAAGGGGAAAGGCAAAGAAATTGGGGAAGAAGAAGAAGTAGTAGCTGCAAACGGACAGCCAGACAACGCACCCACCACGTCCCCTTTCTCCCTAATCTCGCAACACAATCCACACATAGAACCAGCTGCCGGATCACCTTCAGTGACGCGAATCCAGTTCAGACATTCGAATGGACGTATTATTCGGAGATTCAATGTTAATGATACCGTGCGGCGGATTTACGAGTGGCTCAAAGCCGAGCCTCTTGAAGGCAAGGAGGGTGTTGAGTTTGATCTGAAAAGCATGGGTAAGGATCTAATCGAACATCTGGATGAGACGATACAAGATGCTGGATTGGGAAATGGGACAGTCATGGTGGAATATCTTGAAGATTAAAAGCATCCACTACTTGCACGTTGTTACAGTTTTGCAGAGCCGGTGGCCCTTTCATGCAACCCTGTGCTAATGTGCAGAATACTTTTGCATCATATTGGCATCCGTTAGTGTTGCCCACTTTCAATAATTATGGCTGTTCGGTGGCATCTAGAGGTAAGGGGGCAATCTGCCTATTAATTGCACTATAGAATGAATGGATATGGGTTATCGTGACAAGTTAACACACTGCCCAGGAGTCAGTTGAATTTGCAAATTCAATAGTGATAGGTGTATGGTAACTGTTCAGGTGAAACAAACAAAACTTTTGTCTGCGAGCCCAGCAAAGCGCCGAGATTGCTCTGAAACTGTTAATGTTTATTAATTAGAACCCCCTGTAATAGTTAGATGCGAGAGGATCACATCGATTGGCTATGGGCAAACCCAGGAGATACGGTACATCCTCAGAGTGTCAACACTTCTCCATGATAGAATTCGGATCACTTTTTGCAGAATGGATTGTCATACTCTCCATTCCATGTTTCAAGAGTAAATCAAGTCCTAGGTTCTAACGGTTGTCGCATGACGTACATTGTACTCTTGACTCTCTCCAAGGTCAGCGACAGCAGCTGTTGCCCAACACACTCCATCTTATTCTACTGCTTTACTGTAACAGGTAAATTTACCTTTCACTGAGTCAAATCTCCATAATGAAGCTATGTTTGTGGATTGATTCTTCCCTTTCCGTTGTTTATATTAATTATACGGTTGGCCAGTCGACCGCTATCATCGACCCCGCTAAGAGATAGGCGACATGGTTCAGCTCTATGACAAGGGTTATGTTGTGTTCCTGCATGTAAACTCCAACTGACTCTACTTGTTTATTGTAGATTGATCAGAGAGTCATATATTTGGTAGACCGGGAAAGTCCTGCCAGAGACTAAGCAGTCGAAATTTAGGTGGTTGACGCGCCTGCCTCCACCAAAAACACACGGAATTCCCTCTATCATTACGATCGTGATTGAAGCTAGATTATTGCTAGTGAGGCTATGGCGAACAGAGATGGAATGATGAGTGGTGTTGTGGACCCCGAGACACTATATACGAAGCAGAATTGTATTGGTATGTTTGCTGCCTGCGCCATCTCGGAGGAGTAATACTAAACCAGGAACAGGCGGAGGTAGCTTTGGGAAAGTCTACAGAGGGTACATATCTCCTTCAGAATATGCTTAATCAATCATGGCTAATGGTCTTTAGTGTGGATAAACGCACTGGTCAGGCTGTTGCTATCAAAATAATCGACGTCGAGAATGCGGAAGACGAAGTAGAAGATATTATACAGGAGATTGCGATCCTATCCGAGTTACACTCCCCATACGTCACGCAGTACCACGGGTCATACTTAAAGGGTTCTGACCTATGGATTATTATGGAATTTTGTGCTGGTGGTAGCTGTGGAGACTTGATGAAGCCAGGACCCATTGGAGAAGATTATATTTCCATCATAATAAGGGAACTATTGCTGGGACTGGATTATCTCCACAGCGACAAGAAGCTCCACAGAGATATCAAAGGTATGGTTATAAGCACCAGAAACGGAAATTTAGTACTGGCTAATAATATGATAACAATAGCTGCAAATGTTTTGCTTGGAGCCAATGGCCAAGTGAAGCTTGCAGACTTCGGTGTTTCGGGCCAGCTTTCTGCGACAATGACCAAGAAAAATACATTTGTTGGGACTCCATTTTGGATGGCTCCTGAAGTCATCAAACAGTCAGGATATGACCATAGGGCAGATATATGGTCATTAGGAATCACAGCATTGGAATTAGCCAACGGCGAGCCACCCTATGCAGATATCCACCCTATGAAGGTCCTCTTCCTTATACCAAAAAATCCAGCACCAAAGCTCGAAGGGAACTTTTCAAAAGCTTTCAAAGACTTCGTAGAATTGTGTGTCCAAAAGGATCCAAAAGAACGTCCCTCCGCGAGAGAATTACTAAAACATCCTTTTGTAAGGAGGGCCAAAAAGACCTCATATCTAACTGAGCTGATTGAGCGACACGAGCGGTGGGCCATGCAAAATGTTGACAATGACAACGATTCAGATGATGGACATGAAGAAGCGCGTCAACCGGTCAAAGTCAACGAAGATTTGTGGGATTTTGGGACAATACGGCCAGTTGGCGGAAGAGGAGCGGGAAGGTCCGGCCTCAATACAATGGGCGATTCCGCAACGAATGCGAGGTCCTCAAGATCCTTAGAGAATGAAGATGACTACGCAGAACGCCCGCGTGAACAGTCACCAAGTAAGATGAAGGATTCTGGTTACGTATCAAGTGCAGATACTGTCAAAGCAAATTCTCCAGTCGCAAGTAATTTCCGTCAGGGATCGCCGCAACGACGCCCGATTCCAGGAGCACAACCACAATCTCCTACAAAAGTACCACTCCCTCCGTCACCCGAGAAGCACAGATCTCAGATTCTGGAGACTCCGAAAGCTTTCCAACACCAATCTCTACATCAGCCGTCAGACACCGAATCTCCTGATTATGACCGATCTCTGCAGGAGCAACTTCAGAGGGATATGGCGTATCTGAAACTGGATATACCACTTTTCAAACCGAAGGAATCGCCCACCCAACTTCCAAATACCGAGCCATTACCCCCACGACCAACGAATCAACATCCGCTACCTAAGGTAGGGCCGATTAAGTTACCTGAGATACCACCATTCAGAGGCGGACCTCAATCCTCACCGAAGATCACAAATCAGCCAGCACCTTCTGTATCAAAGCAACAACCACTTCCTCCATTGGCACAGCCTCAAGTTACACAGAACATAAATTCAAGGCCAGCTAGCCAGCAAGCTCTACCGGCGATGCCACCGAAGACGCAGGATCTTTCGACAACACGTGAGCTCTCTGTCCCAGAATCTTCGCAAGTCTTAACTGGCATGCCATCGCCAGCTCCAAATCCGACTGGAGAGCTTGACGCTCTTAATGACGTTATCTTTCCAGCACTTGAAGAATCTCTCAAGCGTCGACAATATCGCCTTCAGCAGGCATTTAAGGCTACTGGCCCAACGCCCAAACAACAGCGGGCTCAAGCCGCTCACGAAAAGCTAAGAAAACTGGTCTATAAATTGGCCCACGTATATAAGGAAATTGATCATTTCGACAAACAGGAGCCCGTGGGTATGGGCCAAGAGGTTGACGTGTTCCTGGAAGGACTACTTGAAGAAATATTAATACGGGTGGAACCAGCAGATGAAGAGGAAACTCAAGCTAGAAGATAATGATGAGGAGGAACGATGTGCATGAACTAATCTTTTAATACTATTTCGGAAAGGGTGTAAATCTTCAAAAGGAGTATGGCGTTAGGCTTCAAGCATAGAGCAAGGCATGGTACATGAATCTAGGCCCCATAAAACGGGAAAGGAATGCTTTTAAGTAGTCAATATGTACATAACTGTCAGGGAACTGAGGCTCAATCACTGTTGAAGCGGGTATTTCCCTGCTCCAATTGGCAAGTCTAGAAAGAGTAAAATTTCTAAAACTCAGAGTCTATATATTATCTAGGATATCTATCCACCAGCAAGCCCTATCTCTCAATCGATCCCCTAAAGGATGTTGAACAATAACAAAGGAAAGTTGTACAGTTATGTGAGAGCATGTTTACATTAGCAATCTCCAGGCACCAAGAATCAATGCTGCGGTACCAGTGCTAGTGATGGTTAGTAACTATTCAATAGAACCCCCCTATTACTGGAAGTAAGGTATGGGAGAACTGACCAAACACCCATCAACCACTGCAATGTCTGAAACTTAATACCTTCCAACTTCTCTCTCAACGCTGCCGCTTCAGTCTCAATTCGACTTTGAGTCTTCAAAATTTCTAATTCGGTGGTCTTCGCTTCCTCTCTAATCCTACCCTTTTCTAGGTTCAAATCTAGCCTCACTGACGCCTGCGTCCGGCTAATTTCATCCCTAAGCTTGCTGTTTAATTTCGCAATGTCGTTGGTAAGGCGGTCATGGGTGGCTCTGGTAGCGGAAGTCTCGCTCGAGTCGGCAGAAAGGAGCTCTGATCTCAACTTCGCAAAATCGACTTTCTGGGCATACGTTGCCTTGTTGGCATCTTCCCTTAGCACCATTGTCCGAGTCAAGTTTTGGATACTACTCGTATTAGCATACAGGCTGCTTTCAAGCTACCCGAAATACTACCTACCTCTCTTCAATAACATCATTTAGCACTTTCATCATCGCTACTGCTTGCGTCTCTGTGAATCCCTCTTCCTTCATCTTCTGCACAAATTTGAGCGTGTCAAAATGATGATCGCGCGACCGTCGCTCTGTTATGTGGAAGTGTCGCTGTTGCATGTGATTGAGCATCCGAACCGATCTTGATGAGATGGAAGCATTTCCTCTTCCTGGTAGGGGAGTCCTGATAGATTTATGGCCGTCAAGCTGTCTGGTTGTACTCGAAGAGGCCGTCGAGATGGTCCTCAAAGCTCGAAACGTCTGCACACGTACCGGGGTGGGTTGCCAGCTCAGTCTGGGTAATAGGAATCTTGGAAGCGTGCTTCCGGGACCTAGAGCCGAACTTGCCATTGTGCTAAATTATTTTGAAGCAATGACTCGATTTGANATCTCAAATCCAACCTTCTGGGCCATCCGATCCAGTTCGGTTTACGATCGGAGCTTATCGACGCAAGTTAGATGTCACTTTGACGCTAACCGTTTGTGGATTCAGCGGGGGCTCGGTTGAGTCACGCACTCGATGATTCAAGCTTTGGAATATATGTTTCTCTCAAATTTCATAGTGGCGCGCTCTTAACGATCATAGAACGGCATTTATAGAACTCTGGGCAGGGAAATTTTCATACCAACCCTCTTTTCGACGATTTGATTGTAGTGGCACAAATAGCTGAAACAGTTGCGATCTATATAAAATATTACCCCGCCACCGTGAGTGTTTGCGAATATGGCTGCAAACGGTGATCGATACGGCAACGATTTGGATTCCGAATCCGACTCAGCACCTGGTTCTCCAGGCCTCGAGCCACAAAATGATTTCGATGACAATGTTGAAGAGCTTGACGAAAAGCCATTAAAATCTGCGCTGAAGAAGTCGTCCGTGAAGGAGGTTGAAGCTCCTGTCGTCCGACCTGTCCTTCCACCACAAACCGATCCCAAAGATCTTGATGTCAAAAGTCTTACGCCACTAACACCGGAAATTATTGCGAGACAAGCAACGATCAATATTGGTACTATTGGACATGTGGCGCACGGAAAATCTACAGTAGTCAAGGCTATCTCAGGTGTCCAGACTGTCAGATTTAAGAATGAGTTAGAGCGGAACATTACAATTAAATTGGGATAGTGAGTGCCCCAGATCTGGAAACATCTGCGCATCTTGCTTATAGGTACCTTTCAGCGCGAATGCGAAGATCTATGAGTGTGATAACCCAGCTTGTCCCCGTCCTGGATCCTTTAAGAGTTTCAAGAGTGAGAAGGAGGTTGATCCCCCTTGTGAACGGGAAGGATGTGGTGGTACATATAGACTATTGAGACATGTCTCTTTCGTTGACTGCCCTGGTATATACTCCAGAACCAAGACATTATACATCCGCTAACTAAATTGCAGGACACGATATTCTCATGTCAACGGTTAGCTATTCACGGAACCCCCAGCTTTTTATGTTCTAACAAAATTTCCAGATGTTGAGCGGAGCAGCTGTTATGGATGCAGCATTATTACTGATTGCCGGAAATGAAACATGCCCTCAACCGCAAACGAGCGAACATCTTGCTGCTATTGAGATCATGAAGCTCGATAAAATTATTATCCTCCAGAACAAGGTTGATTTGATGCGTGAAGATGGAGCAAACCAGCATTATCAGTCGATATTGAAGTTTATTCGAGGAACTGTTGCTGGAGCTGCTCCTATTATTCCGATTTCTGCCCAATTGAAGTTCAACATTGATGCAATCAATGAGGCAATCGTTCATACTATCCCTGTTCCACCAAGAGATTTCTCTGTGGATCCTCAGTTGATTGTTATCCGATCCTTCGATGTTAACAAGGTAAGTTGTTGATACCGCTTCAATAAGTACATACCATTAACAGCTGTAGCCTGGCGCAAGCATTGAGGAGCTAAAGGGAGGAGTAGCAGGAGGTAGTATTTTGCACGGTGTTTTGAAATTGGAAGGTACGTTAAGAGTCTATGTCTATTCCAAATATCCAGTCACATATCTGACTGTAAAAGATGAGGTCGAAATCCGACCAGGAATTGTTACCAGAGACGAAAAGGGTGCCATCAAATGTACTCCTATTTACAGCCGAATCGTGTCTTTGAACTCGGAGAACAACGAACTAAAATATGCCGTACCGGGAGGACTGATTGGTGTTGGTACCCGCATTGACCCTACCCTGTGCCGAGCCGATCGTCTAGTCGGTTTCGTCCTCGGATTAAAGGGGAGACTCCCTGAGATCTATGTTGAAATCGAAGTCAACTACTTCCTCCTGCGTCGTCTATTGGGTGTCAAGACTGCAGATGGCAAGCAAGCCAAGGTTGCTAAGTTGGCCAAGAACGAGGTTCTCATGGTTAATATCGGATCGACTGCTACTGGTGCAAAGGTGATTGCGGTGAAGCAGGATGCAGCAAAACTTGCTCTAACGAGCCCGGCCTGCACGAACATCGGAGAGAAGGTCGCTTTGAGCCGACGTGTAAGTATGCAACCTCCTTTCGATAAACGATCGACTAACAAGTTACACACAGATTGAGAAGCACTGGCGATTAATAGGATGGGCTACAACACTTGCGGGTGTCACAATTGATCCAAGCACTTCTTAAAAAGTTATTTTTCCTGTAATTAACCGGAGGAGCATCCGAACTGGTGACTATCTCTTTTATTAGGTCATGCATAGCTGGGAGGGTCGGGTAGATCGGGGGCAAAAAGCAAACTCGATAATGAATCTTTTCCCAAAGACATGGAATATGAGTTACTCATCTTCAGACGATTGATGTGTGGCATGTCGCTCTCATTGGCATTTAGATCCAGATGTTATACACCTTGAGTTTGTTGGATCCGCTCACAGTGTTTTGCTTGGTTGCGTTGTGTAAACACAGTGCCATGCTTGCTTGGTGTTTGATGTGGTGTTTGACATGTTTCCAGCAGCTAACCGGAGATATATGAATTAGAGTAAGGATGGTCACAGACGTATCGGCGTGTTCCCGGAAGCCCTGAAGATTCTTTGTGCATGATTGTCCGTTAGATACACTAATAGATGCCAGGCCTTCAATACCTGAATTTGATACACCGTGCGCTCTGTTCACATATGTTGTCTCAAATGAAAAGACAAAGATGGTACTGGTGTTTTATCTACTCTTCGAATTCTGCGTAGGGTATCTGTCACTAAGTAAATGCAAGATAGATTTTGGTAGATGATTCCTCTGTGTTGTGCTGTGATGCATTTGTCTCCACAGGATAGATTCTCTCCGAATGAGATGGAATGGCACAAGAGTCCTTGGCAGGCAAAACCAGATCACGACTCTTCAGCGGTTGTTGATGCACAAGCAGCCAGTCGGGAGCCTATGCGTTTCGATACCCGTCCGGAGTTAAGTGGGATTAAGGTTTCTAGTCCGTGACGTCTCATTTGCTAAATTACAGTACTGAGCTGCGTAAGCAAACCTCTGCTCCAACCAAAAGGCATTTCATTAAGCGTATGACGATTGGGGTATACGTGTGCTGGGATTGGCCGTGAAAGCGGGAAAGGGGAACAAAAAGTCGGATATAGAGATAACCGTGCCGTGGCAACAGGGCGAAAGAGGCTGAGCTGCGAGTCGGCGTTCGAGTTTTCCTCGTGCTTCGAACGCCGTATACGAAAGGGGGGCTAGAGCGCCGACACAGCGGAAAGCCGATACTGGGTATTCGCCTGTGGACGGGCCTAACAAGATTAAGGTCTTGGTGGCTTGACTGTGCCCGACACATGGCGACGGTCTTTACCCAATAACTGGCCGTGGTGGGTAGTGGCTAAGCCTAAAAGAGAGCTAACCCCGGGTAATATCCAAGTGCGCCGGGGCGATTATCAGCCCGAAAATCCATCCCATACGAACCACCGAAAGAGATCTTTCATCAACTAGATGGAATGTGGCAATCGCAATGGTGCAACATATTGCTTCTTCTGTCGTCATGCCGTGCCCAATTAGCTAAATCTGCAAAGTACAGGACCGTCAAAGGAACAGATCACGGTTAGATGCCGACGTCGCGCTCTTTGACATATTTTCCTCAGGGTGATACTCCTCGTCGTGCTCTTTGATGTCAAATTTATTTCGACGCCGTCGAGACCTGCGGGGCGATTAGGCGACCCCAAAGTGACATAGGTTTAAGCTCACACGGCCCATTAGTCTAGCAGGCACCAATGTAATTCTGCACTCAATGTTCCAGCGCCGCAACTCCAGGCCCACTTTCCGTACTGGGAGCTCGTTTTCTCTTTTCTAGACCCCCCCTTTCGCCGTTCGCTTGTAGACCGTGCCTGCTGGACTTCGGAGGTTGGAACCGCCGAATGTAGCTGGCTTCCTCTGTAAATAAAAGTCTTATCATTGCTTCCACTTTTCCTTTCTGTTCTGTACGGATCTTGATAACATTTCTTGTCGCCCTGCCCACGTTCCTTACATACACTCGCCCACTATGAATACAGCAAAGATGGAGGAGGCCAATGTGCCTAACGTGGATAGCGAGGCTACCACAGTTCATGAGAAGGAGTCTGTCTTGGATGAGAAGGTTAGAGAGACGTCTGTCTCGCCTGAGCCCTCAGAGAAGAACGAGCAGCTGGAGGAAGCCAACGTAGAGGCCGTAAAGTCGGCGCCAGAGGCACAGGCGGCTGCAACTGGGGCCCAGTTGGACAGAATTCGAACGTCAGACGAGGACATGGAATATCCTACCGGCGCAAAGATGAATCTTATCAGTCTGTACGTGACATCTTTTCCTGAGTCCACCTGCATATCTTACTCTTTTTGGGCCTTCGTTCTGACATTAGATCAAATAGTGCGCTGTGTCTCTCGGTGTTTTTGATGGCTCTGGTAAGTTATTTCGCCAAAATATAATTACGTGACGGAACATCTTTTTTTGTAAATGAATCCTGCTAACCATTGCATTTAGGATAACTCCATTATTGCGACGGCCATCCCAAAGATCACAGATCAGTTCCATTCGCTTGACGACGTGGGATGGTACGGTTCGGCATACCTTCTGAGTAAGTAATTCCGCACGTCAAAGACTTGGCATCTGGGAAAGACAGACATACTGACAGATGTGCTCAGCTACTGCTTCTTTCCAACTTCTATTTGGCAAATTCTATACCTTCATCTCGATTAAATGGGTCTATCTCGCTGCTATTGGTATCTTCGAACTCGGCAGCTTGATTTGTGGTGCCGCTCCTAATTCTATCGCCTTGATCATTGGCCGTGCCGTTGCCGGTTTAGGGTATGTATCAAACAGTGTTCCTCTTTTGAAAATCTTACTGATGTTTTGTAGGAGCGCTGGTATCTTCTCTGGGGCTCTCATCATTGTTGCTTACTCTGTTCCTCTTGCAAAGAGACCTGTCTATACCGGTTTCATAGGATCTTGCTATGGTATCGCAAGTGTAGCAGGCCCGTTGCTTGGTGGTGTCTTCACTGATAAAGCTACCTGGAGATGGTGCTTTTTCATCAAGTAAGCCTATGTTTTCGTCCCACCTGTTTCCATCCTTCCTGAATTTGGATATCCACTTCTTACGGCTTCTCTGGATTTTTTACTGATTTGATCTACAGTCTCCCCATCGGTGCCATTACCGTTCTCATTATTGCCATCTTCTTTAAGCCCCCGGAGAGGAAGAAGGTCGCTGATATTCCCTGGAGTGAGCGAATTAAGCACTTCGACCTCATTGGCACTGCCTTTTTCATCCCCGCCATCGTCTCCCTTCTCCTTGCCCTGCAGTGGGGTGGCAGCAAGTACGAATGGGGTAACTGGCGAATCATTATTCTCTTCGTCTTCTTCGGAATCTTGATCCTTTGCTTCGTTGCCGTTCAGATTTGGAAGCAGGACCTCGCTACTGTTCCTCCAAGTATCGTCAAGTTACGCACAGTATGGGCTTCAATCCTTTTCAGCTTCACTTTGGGATCTTTCTTCCTTTTGATGATTTATTTCCTTCCTATCTGGTTCCAGTCTGTCAAAGGTGCCTCGGCAGTCAAGTCCGGCATTATGAGTAGGTTATCTCCCCCCATCGCTCTCGGCATGCTTGCTAACGCTACATGAAGACCTTCCCATGCTTTTGGTTTTAGTCCTAGTCTCCATCATCGCTGGTGGCTTGGTTACTGCGTTCGGTTATTACGCGCCCTTGATGATTGCCTCATCTGTCATCATGGCGATTGGAATGGGTTTGATGTGAGTTTACTCTCCTCGAAAAAATGTTTCTGTACACTAACCTGTCCCAAGCACCACCTTCAAGCCTGATACCAACCACGCAAAGTGGATTGGATACCAAGCCCTTACCGGTATCGGAATTGGCTTGGGTATGCAACAGCCGATGATGGCTGTTCAGTGTGTCCTTGATATTGATAGGGTTCCCACTGGCACTTCAGTCATCATCTTCATGCAAACATTAGGCGGTGCGCTTTTCGTCTCGGTTGGTCAGAATGTCTTCGAGAACAAGCTTCTTCAGGGGCTTGCCGAATATGTCCCTACCCTTGATCCCAGCATTGTGCTCAACACTGGCGCAACAAGCATTCAGCAGACAATCCAGAAGCAATATCTTGCCGGTGTCACGCTCGCATATAATAACGCACTTACGAAAACTTTCGTTGTGGCTACAGCAATGGCCGCGCTATCTTTGCTCGGAGCGCTAGCCATCGAGTGGAAGAGTGTCAAGGGAAAGAAGATTGAGATGGCTGCAGCTTAAATACCTATCTACGATCTGCATTCGTTTAACTATTTTGGAGTTTGGGTTACAAAGAATTAATAGGAACTGTTAGAAAGGCACAGTTGGTTTACTCTGCATATTCTGCATAGAATTTTCCTTTGTTTTGGAGGACTGTAACACTACGGGCTGCGCATATAGAGAGTAATGCCACTCACATCACGACTTAGATAATCTGCCACTTCTGTAGCAGCTAATTTCATAATCGTTTCTCTCACTTACACTTTCAAGCTCCTTCACTTTTTGCTCTTCTCTTTTGACAGTGAAAGTGTTCATCCTAATCGAAGGAGATGCGCACAATATCATCTCCTATATGAGCGAGAATTCTACACTAACCTTGTGACGGTGAAACACTTACCTGCGAACGTTTCTAAAAATGGTGCCTGATCGTTTGGAATTCTCGAGACCAGGCAAACCGGTTTCGAAACAGCCGAGTTCCTAACGAGATGTACGCTTACTCAGGGGCTGCAGATATCATGTGACGACATGGCTTGATCTGGTTTAGCGCAATTACGTTGACCAGGCTCGGGCCCGTTGCTCGCGACGAAAGACAGTTGTCCAGCATCCTCGTAATCTTAACACACAAGCCATTCTTCATCCTATCCTTCCCAGTTTTATCTTTTTCTTCCGAATCTCCTGGGGGATTTCACACTCTCTTCTGAATTACGTCGATTCTGCAGTTCGGAGTTTGGTTTTAACTAGCACGGTTTGTGGGAGATTGCGCCCCGTCAGCGCGCACACACATCAATATGGCGCCTCAGTTGCCAATTACCTTCCAAGAGGTGTTGCAGGTATGTTTCTGAGCTCTGTATGATATGTTTATCGAGATGCAGAGCTAACTTCTGGCTTTAGTTGACCAGTGTGGGCGTTGAGGTATGTACCGCGAGCTCCGCAGCTCCTGAATCCTTTATTTGGGCAGGCATCAACAAGATTACATCTCGACCCAATTCGCAGCTACCAAAACTCTTTTATCTTCATTTGCCCATATGCATATGCTAATATCAACTTGTACAGCCTAGTTCAATTGGATTCAACTCATGTGTAAGCAGATGCCACATTACCCCTTCTAGCCCTTGTAGCTACTAACAGTTGGCATAGACCCTTGAATCCGATTCCTTTATTTGCGTCCGCGAAACGAAACCTGGAGCGACCTCGCCGGAAGTTGTAATCATTGACCTCAAAAATGTCTCTCAACCGCCGACTCGAAGGCCTATCAAGGCTGACAGTGCCATCCTGCACTTCACCAAGCAGGTTATTGCGCTCAAAGCACAATCGAGGACACTTCAAATATTCGATTTGGGTGCGAAAGCAAAACTGAAGTCTACAACCATGAACGAGGATGTAGTTTTCTGGAAGTGGTTCAGTGAGACGAGTCTAGGCTTGGTCACGGATACCGCAGTTTACCACTGGGACGTTTTCGATCCGAATCAGGCGGCTCCCGTGGAGGTGTTTAAGAGAAATCCAAACCTTCAGGTATGGTTTGTGTCTGCCATCGAGCTGCGGCTACTAACACCCCTTTAGGGTTGCCAGATCATCAACTACCGCGTCAGCGATGATGGAAAGTGGATGGTTGTAGTTGGCATTTCACAGCAGCAGGGCCGTGTAGTTGGTGCTATGCAGCTCTATTCCAAGGATCGCGGAATCAGCCAATCGATTGAGGGACACGCTGCAGCTTTTGGCACATTACGGTTGGAGGGTGCTCCTGCAGATACGAAGGTCTTCACCTTTGCCGTGCGAACAGCCACTGGAGCGAAACTACATATTGTCGAGGTTGACCACCAGGCGTCAAATCCAGCGTTCCCCAAGAAGGCCGTGGATATCTATTTCCCAGCTGAGGCAGTGAACGATTTCCCAGTTGCCATGCAGGTTTCTCAGAAATACAGCATCATCTATCTCGTCACGAAATACGGCTTTATCCACTTATACGATCTTGAGACTGGTACTTGCATCTTCATGAACCGTATTTCTAGCGAAACCATTTTCATCACTGCTCCGGACCACGAGTCCAAGGGACTTATTGGTGTCAACCGTAAAGGCCAAGTCTTGTCGGTTGCTGTTGATGAGAATACTATTATTCCATATCTGCTTCAGAACCCAGCAAATTCAGGTCTGGCTGTCAAGCTTGCCTCCAGAGCAGGCTTACCAGGCGCAGATGAACTATATGCAAACCAGTTTCAGCAACTATTGAGCTCTGGCAAGTACTCTGAAGCGGCTGCAATTGCGGCTAATTCTCCTCGCGGCTTCCTTCGAACTCCCCAGACTATTGAGCGATTCAAGGCAGTCCCAGCCCAACCAGGCCAGCTGTCTGTCATCCTTCAATATTTCGGTATCCTTTTAGATAAAGGAAACCTTAACAAGCATGAAACTCTAGAGCTCGTTCGCCCCGTTCTTGCCCAGAACAGGAAGCACCTCCTAGAGAAGTGGCTCTCCGAGAATAAGCTGGACTGCTCCGAGGAACTGGGTGATATTGTGCGAACAACGGATGTGAATTTGGCTTTGACTATCTACCTCCGAGCTAACGTACCACATAAGGTTGTGGCTGCATTTGCTGAAACCGGACAGTTTGACAAGATCCTGCCATACTGTGCTCAGGCTGGATATCAACCCGACTTTGTTCAGCTTCTCCAAAATATTGTCCGTATCAATCCAGAGAAGGGTGCTGAGTTTGCAACCCAGCTTGCTAATCATGAAGGTGGCTCTCTGGTTGATATTGAAAGAGTTGTCGATATTTTCCAGTCTCAGAATATGATACAGCCTGCTACAGCCTTCCTTCTCGATGCCTTGAAGGAGAACAAACCAGAACAAGGCCATCTACAGACCCGTCTCCTTGAGATGAACCTAATGAATGCTCCTCAAGTTGCGGATGCCATTCTCGGTAACGACATGTTCTCCTACTACGACAAGGCAAGAATTGCGCAATTGTGCGAGCAAGCTGGCCTGGCCCAACGAGCCTTGGAGCATTATGAGGATCCCGAAGCCATCAAGAGGGTGATTGTCAACATCACCGCAACCCCTACATTCAATCAGGATTGGCTCACAAACTACTTTGGCCGCCTCTCATTAGAGCAATCCTTGGACTGCCTGGACGCTATGTTGAAGTCGAACATTCGACAAAACTTGGCAGCAGTTGTTCAGATTGCCACCAAATATTCTGATCTTCTCGGTCCTGTTAGATTGATCGATTTGTTTGAGAAATATAAGACCTCTGAAGGTCTTTATCATTACCTGGGTAGCATTGTCAACCTCAGCACTGATCCTGATGTCAATTTCAAGTACATCGAGGCAGCCACGAAGTTGGGTCAATTCACAGAGGTCGAGCGCATTTGCCGAGACAGCAATCATTACAACCCTGAAAAGGTCAAGAACTTCTTGAAGGAGGCAAGATTGACTGAGCAGCTCCCACTTATTATTGTTTGCGATCGATTCAACTTCATCCACGACTTGGTCCTTTATCTCTATCAAAACCAGCAATTCAAGTCGATCGAGGTCTACGTCCAGCGTGTCAATCCTGCTCGTACACCAGCTGTTGTTGGTGGATTATTGGATGTTGACTGTGATGAGTCGATCATTAAAGGCCTCCTGCAGACTGTCAACCCGGCCTCTATCCCTATTGATGAACTTGTCAGCGAGGTTGAGTCTCGAAATCGCTTGAAGCTCTTGTTGCCTTTCCTTGAGGCTACTCTTGCTGCGGGTAATCAGCAACAGGCTGTTTACAATGCACTTGCCAAGATCTACATTGACAGCAATAACAACCCTGAGAAGTTCCTCAAGGAGAACGATCAATACGATCCATTGACTGTTGGTAAATACTGCGAGAAGCGTGATCCTAACCTCGCATATATTGCCTACCGAAAGGGTCAGAATGATCTCGAGCTTGTCAACATCACGAACGAGAACTCCATGTACAAAGCTCAGGCTCGATATCTTCTGGAAAGGGCTGATCGGGAGCTTTGGGCGTTTGTCCTCAGCCCCAATAACATCCACCGACGCTCCGTAATTGATCAGGTCATATCTACTGCAGTTCCAGAATCAACTGAACCAGACAAGGTCTCTGTTGCTGTCGCATCTTTCCTTGCAGCAGATCTTCCTGCTGAACTTATTGAGCTGCTCGAGAAAATTGTTCTCGAGCCATCTCCTTTCAGTGACAATGAGAACCTTCAGAACCTGCTCATTCTCACTGCTACCAAGGCTGACAAGAGCCGGGTTATGGACTACATTCACAGACTGGATGCTTACAATGCCCCAGATATTGCGAATATCTGTATTGATGTTGGTCTTTTCGAGGAAGCTTTCGAGGTCTATAAGAAGATCAACGACCATAAGAGTGCTGTTAACGTGCTTGTGGAGCATATCGTGAGCATTGACAGGGCCCAGGAATATGCTGAGCGTGTCGAACTGCCAGAAGTTTGGAGCAGAGTCGCTAAGGCTCAGCTTGATGGTCTCCGTGTCAGTGATGCCATCGCATCCTATATCCGTGCTGAAGACCCAAGCAATTACAATGAGGTTATCGAAATTGCCACACATGCTGGTAAGGATGAGGACCTGATCAAGTATCTGAGAATGGCTCGCAAGACCCTCCGAGAGCCGGCCATCGACACTGCATTGGCTTTTGCATTTGCTCGTACCGAGCAACTCAGCGAATTGGAGGACTTCTTGCGTGGTACCAATGTTGCAGATGTCGAAGAGTCTGGAGACAAGGCATACGCCGAAGGTTATCACCAAGCAGCCAAGATCTTTTTCACCAGCATTTCCAACTGGGCTAAGCTTGCCACCACCCTTGTTCATTTGGAAGATTATCAGGCCGCTGTTGAATGTGCTAGAAAGGCAAACAACATCAAGGTGTGGAAGCAGGTCAATGCTGCATGCGTGGAGAAGAAGGAATTCAGATTGGCACAGATCTGTGGCTTGAACTTGATTGTTGATGCCGAAGAGTTACAAGATCTGGTCAAGCAATACGAGCGAAATGGATACTTCGACGAACTTATTGCCGTTCTTGAGCAGGGCCTCGGTCTCGAACGAGCACATATGGGTATGTTCACCGAACTTGGTATTGCGTTGTCGAAGTATCATCCAGAGCGTGTCATGGAACATTTGAAACTTTTCTGGAGCCGAATCAACATCCCCAAGATGATCCGTGCTTGCGAGGAAGCCAATTTGTGGCCCGAACTGGTCTTCTTGTACTGCCATTATGATGAATGGGACAATGCCGCCCTTGCCATGATGGAGCGAGCAGCTGATGCTTGGGAACATCACTCGTTCAAGGACATCATCGTCAAGGTTGCCAACTTGGAAATCTACTACCGCGCACTCAACTTCTACCTCCAGGAGCAGCCCTCGCTGTTGACGGACTTGCTACAAGCATTGACACCTAGGATTGATGTCAACCGTGTCGTCCGAATGTTCGAGAAATCTGACAACATTCCTCTCATCAAGCCGTTCTTGCTTAACGTGCAATCGCAGAACAAGAAGATTGTTAACAATGCTATCAACGATCTTCTCATCGAAGAGGAGGACTACAAGACTCTCCGTGACTCAGTGGAGAACTACGACAATTATGATCCTGTAGAGTTGGCTCAACGACTCGAGCGCCACGACCTCGTCTTCTTCCGCCAGATTGCCTCTAACATCTACCGCAAGAACAAGAGATGGGAGAAGGCAATTGAGCTTTCCAAGCAAGACAAGCTCTTCAAGGATGCCATCGAGACTGCAGCCATGTCGGGCAAGCCAGAGGTCGTCGAGGAGCTCATCAGATACGTAAGTGGCATGATCTTATTCGCTGAATTTACACAGTCAAGGCTGACACGTTTCTTAGTTCGTTGATATTGGCAGCCGGGAGTGCTACGTGGGCATGCTCTACGCTTGCTACGATCTCATCCCCATTCACGTTGTGATGGAGCTCTCATGGCGTCATGGTCTTACCGACTTTACCATGCCATTCATGATCAACTACCTCGCCCAGCAGAGCGCCACGATTGAAGTGCTCAAGAAGGACAACGAGGAGCGCAAGGCTCGCGAGAAGTCGAACGAGACCGAGGACAACAATGGCCCTATTCTCGGCGGAAACCGGCTGCTGCTCACCGGGGGTCCGATGGCTGCGGGACGACAATCCCCAGCCTTTCCCCAGACGAACGGCTTTGCGCCCCAGCCGACCGGGTACGGTGGATTCTAGAGTGAGGGGTGCCTAAATTAATTTACTCTTAATGACGCGGGAACTTCCTGCGACGGGTTTTCTTGTAATCACTATGTTGGAGAGGGGGAGTGGTTTTCGTTTTCACGACTGGGGTCAAGCTGTGATACTCCCAGCCTGTAGTTGTGTGCGTCTGGAAGCATTCGGGGAGGGATAGCCTCGCGTGGACCCGACTGCGCACGCCTGTAACTGATAATAACGTCTTTTCTTGCGATGCGTTGCTTTTTACTAGATTCTCCAGTGTATTCTGATAATCCAAAAAGCCATCTCATAAACCTGCTGCGACTGTCTTGGATGCTTAGCTCTCCACCTTGCCCGTGACGGCACTTTGACATGTAAACCCTTGGGTAGCCGCCTTACCCTCGGCTGGGACGAACCACATTCGGCTGGATGTGGCCCGAATCCAGACCACGCCAGGGAAATGTAGGATGTCGAGCTCCTGGAAGCTCTCCCAACTCGGGGATCCTCGCGTCTGCGCACATCACCATGGCTTCCAGCAAGCTCGTGAACACTGCAGAATGCTAAACTTGGAGCAGAGCGACCGGGGTCCAACGACCCAAACAGCCGAGGTAAGCACCGTCCGGTCATCGCCAGCGCGCCAGGCCGCCGGACCGATGCTGAGGGAGAAGAGAACAGAAAAACCACATGGCAGGGAGGAATGCCCAATGCGGCAAACGGGAGGTAATTCCAGCGCGCGTCTGCGATGATCAATTTCGACCGCACCTGGCGGGCGAGGTGGTGGGCAGCGAGGCGAGACCGGCGGACGCGCACCGCACCGACCGGGAGGAGCGTAGCCAGCAAGCCAGGAGGGAGGGCATCGAGCCAGGCTGGTCCCTCGGCCACGCAGCGCTGCGAGAGAAATTTTAGCTATGCATGATCAGATTGTGTATTTTGCCCATGGTGTCCACGCATGGAGATGTCACGTCCACCAATCCCATTCCATCCCAGGGGGGAGACCGGCCGTTCAACCGGCGTGCCCACGCCCATGCGGATAAAAAAAAAAGACGCAACCAGAGAGGATGAGTCAAAGCTGGTTGAGCTCCGATATTAGGGGGACCTTCCTTCTCCAGGGGCATTGAGGAAATTTTTCTGCCTCTAGTCGTCTAGTCGTCTCTGCCTTTTTGGGGGGCAGCGCCTATGACGTGGGATGGAGGGGCAGAGGGCGACGAGCTGAGCGTGTTGAAGTTGGAATTACTTAACTTATCGCAACTTCAGCGCCGCCCTGGCCCGTCACCGTACTGTACGGTCCCGTAGTCTTAGTCACCCAGCAAACGAGCCTCTTTCCCCTTCTGCTGCTGACGCTGGCGGCTGCGTCACGTAACGGCATCAGCGATCTCCGGGGGAACGCCCATCGCACACAGGCAAAATAGGTGGCTGCGGCAATTTATCACAGTACCGTAGCTTCAGCAGCTGGGTGCTGGCGGGGGGGCCACACTGGGGGGTAACCGGGGCATCGTGGTGGCCAGAAGCCCATCGCATATCGCGTATCGCATATCGGCGGGTTTCAATTGGCACGGCGAGCAAGATGGAGAAAAGCAACAGCTGCTGCCCTGGATATGCCCTCGACTGCTATCTCTCTATCTCTCGGGGCAAGCACATGCAGCGCTAGAGATAAGTAATTAGGTTAATTTAGCTCGCTGATCCGGCCTGGGACACAGGCGCGTGGGGACCAAAAGCAGGGCCAAGTCCCCACCAACTCGGGTGGGCGGTCGCTGCGCTCGAATGGGCCTCGCTGCTTCGTACCGGCGGGGAGCAGAGGAGCAGAGGGTGCCGCTGGAGCTCAACAGCAGCCGGCCCTGCCAGAGGGTCAGAGAGGGACGCATGTGGCCTTTGCTGCCCGGGAGCCAACCTGGGTCATCGGAGCGTACCATCAGCGGTTCGATGGACCATGAATCAGAGAAACCCAATACTGGCCCAGCCCTTTTTTCTCTGGGCCCTGCTTGGGACGTTGCTCCGATCTCACACCGGGCTAATTATTTGGGCTATCCGTCGAGCAGCGGCATCTGGGTGGGTTTGCTTTTTCTTCGGTGCTCGTGCTCTTGGATGCCCCTCCCCCCCGGCTGGCACGCATTGACATCATGGCGTTGCATCCACCGCCAGTGAGTCGCAGCTCCCAGCAGCAGCTCCTGGTGCTAAGCGTGCTCAGCGGTGCTCAGCAGCCAGATCCGCCAGACGGAGGAGGGGTGCGCGTAGTGCGCGAGCATGCGCGAGAGGGGGGGTGTGCGTCGTTGTCCAGAACAACCCAACCTAGCTCGGCCAGCACGCCCAGAGAAAGTAAAAAAGGCACCTCTCCCCCCCTCCGCCTCAACAAAACCCATCGCGAGTGAGCCAAAAAAGGGACTGCCAGCGGTTCCTCCTCTCTCTCGCTGTATTCCCCCTTTTCCCCTCCCTACCGCAGTCTCTTCCATCCCCCCTCCCATACCCAGTCACCACCATGGCTGCTGCGGACCCCGACAGTGGTGCCGTCTTCGATGATGGCCCGGATCTCAGGAATCCCCAGACCATCCACCATATCCGGGCCAATTCGACCATCATGAAGCTCAAGAAGATCCTGGGTAAGCCCAATCCCGAGAAATCCCACGGGTGCAATGGCAGATGAGAGTGAAATGGCTAACCGTTGGGTTTTGGGGCGGGGTTGCAGTCGCTAATCGTGGAGAGATCCGTAAGTACCTGCTCCTTGGGCATGCCCCTCCAATTGCACGATCTCCTGGACTAACTTGGGTGTAGCCATTCGTGTAGGTGCTCAATTGGACTGAGTGCACCAGGTCATGCTTACTGACGAGTTTTGGGGATGGTGTAGATCTTCCGTACTGTGAGTTTGGTCCCAGATCCGCACGTGCTCCGCCAGGTCCGGTTGGCCAGAGGCTGATATTGCGTCAATCTACTAGGCACACGAATTGTCACTGCTCACAGTTGCGGTCTTCAGGTACGATGGGAGCTTCTGAGAGCTATTATGTGTAGAACATACTAACAAAGAGGATAGTTATGAGGATCGTCTTGGAATGCACAGACAGAGTAAGCTAGCAGCCGCTGGGGAATATGTGTACAATGTCTTCGTGATTAGCTACTGACGTGTTCTTTTTTCTTTTTCATTACAGAGGCTGATGAAGCCTACGTCATTGGCAAGCGCGGTCAATATACACCAGTCGGAGCGTACTTGGCCGGAGACGAGATCATCAAGATTGCTCTGCAACACGATGTCCAAATGATCCATCCCGGTATGACACTGACTCAAAGCACACGATTCCTACAAACATGCCTCTGACTTTCTTCTTCTTCCAGGATACGGTTTCCTTTCCGAAAATGCCGAGTTTGCTAGAAATGTTGAGAAGGCCGGTCTTACTGTAGGTTATGGCTGCAATCCAATGTGGTAGCTAGATAGACTCGGTGACTAATCTACCGCGGCTGTCAACAGTTTGTCGGCCCATCTCCCGACGTCATCGATGCCCTTGGTGACAAGGTCTCTGCCAGAGCTATTGCCATTAAGGCTAATGTGCCAGTCGTCCCTGGTACCGAAGGCGCTGTAGCCAAGTTTGAAGAAGTCAAGAAGTTCACCGACCAATATGGCTTCCCCATCATCATCAAGGCCGCATATGGAGGTGGCGGTCGTGGCATGCGAGTCGTCCGCGATGAGGCGTCTCTGGAAGACTCCTTCAACCGAGCCACATCCGAGGCAAAGGCCGCTTTCGGAAACGGAACAGTCTTCGTCGAGCGATTCCTCGACAAGCCCAAGCACATTGAGGTCCAGCTCCTGGGAGATAACCACGGAAACCTGGTCCATCTGTACGAGCGTGACTGCTCCGTGCAGCGTCGACACCAGAAGGTCGTCGAGATTGCCCCAGCCAAGGATCTCCCCCAGAATGTCCGAGATGCCATCTTGAGGGATGCCGTCAGACTGGCCAAGTCCGTCAACTACCGAAACGCAGGAACCGCAGAGTTCTTGGTGGATCAACAGAACAGATATTACTTCATTGAAATCAACCCCCGTATCCAAGTCGAGCACACTATCACCGAGGAAATCACCGGCATCGATATTGTCGCTGCCCAGATCCAGATTGCCGCCGGTGCCACCCTGGAGCAGCTCGGCCTCACCCAGGACCGCATCTCCACCCGTGGATTTGCTATCCAGTGCCGTATTACCACGGAGGATCCCTCCAAGAACTTCCAGCCCGATACCGGAAAGATCGAAGTCTACCGATCTGCCGGTGGTAACGGTGTCCGTTTGGACGGTGGAAACGGTTTTGCCGGTGCCATCATCACCCCTCACTATGATTCCATGTTGGTGAAGTGTACCTGCCATGGCTCTACCTATGAGATTGCCCGAAGAAAGATGCTCCGAGCCTTGGTCGAATTCCGTATCCGTGGTGTCAAGACCAACATCCCTTTCTTGGCATCTCTGCTCACCCACCCTACTTTCATTGAGGGTACTTGCTGGACCACCTTCATTGATGATACCCCAGGTCTCTTTGACCTCATCGGCAGTCAGAACAGAGCTCAGAAGCTGCTGGCCTATCTTGGTGACGTTGCCGTCAACGGCAGCAGCATTAAGGGACAGATTGGCGAGCCCAAGCTCAAGGGAGAGATCATCCTTCCCACGCTCCATGATGATGCTGGAAACCAGATCGACACCACTGTACCATGCCAGAAGGGCTGGAGAAACATCCTGGTTGAGCAAGGCCCTGAAGCATTTGCGAAGGCTGTCCGCCAGAACAAGGGATGTCTCTTGATGGATACCACCTGGCGTGACGCCCACCAGTCTCTCCTGGCTACCCGAGTCCGCACTGTTGATTTATTGAACATTGCCAAGGAGACCAGCTATGCCTACAGCAACCTCTACAGTCTCGAGTGCTGGGGTGGAGCCACCTTCGATGTTGCCATGCGTTTCCTCTACGAAGATCCATGGGACCGTCTCCGCAAGATGCGGGCCCTCGTCCCCAACATCCCCTTCCAGATGTTGCTCCGTGGCGCCAACGGTGTTGCCTACTCATCTCTTCCAGACAATGCCATCTACCATTTCTGTGAGCAGGCCAAGAAGAACGGTGTCGATATCTTCCGTGTCTTTGATGCTTTGAACGATATTGATCAACTTGAAGTCGGTATCAACGCCGTCCACAAGGCCGGCGGTGTTGTGGAGGGTACCGTATGCTTCTCGGGAGATATGCTAGTGAGTAACGGATTATTTCGTCGTCTTTGCCTCCATACAGCCTCGTAGTTGAAGTTCTTTTTATGTGCGCTCTTGTGGTTGAAGTTCTCCGAGTTGAAGTTATTCTGAGGCTCCTCGGGTACCAGTACGCTGAGGTACTTACCTGCTAGGGAGTGGGTGCGGCTCTTTGTGTAACACTCCACCACACCTCAAGTGAGGAAGGGACTAATTAATTTCCCGTCATGAGCTCATACAGTCTTCGTGCAAGCTCCACCACACCTCAAGTGAGGAGGGTACTAGTACGACTAGCACGGCGAAGATACAGGGTGCTCAGACCCTCGTCGTACGACAGGTGCCGCGAGGGGTATCTAGCGCCCACACCCTCTTCACGCCGCGAAGTACTTTCCCCTCATGAGCCTCACCTTTGCATGCAATCCGCGCCCCGCATCTCAGGTGAGAAAGGTACTAGTACGACGAGGGGCTCGGGAATAGTTTCCCATCGTGGAGCTCAGAGCCTCTTCACGCGACAAGCGCCGCAGAGTACTCTCCTCGCATGGATCTCACCTTTGAATGCAACCTCCACACCCTCCTTCGAGTGAGAGAGCTTCTAGTACGACGAGAGCCTCGAGAATAGTTTCTTATCATGGAGCTCACACTCTCTTCATGCGACAAGTGCCGCGAAATACTTTTCTCTCATGAACCTCACCTTAAATGCAACCTCCATCTCCACACCACGCGTCTGTGAGGGAGTTTCTAGCACGACGAGGGTTTCAAGAACACTTTTCCATCGTGGAGCTCACCCCTCGTCGTGCACACCTCCACAACAACCCTTGAGAGACTAGTACGACAAGCGCCACGAGAGTACATGGCACCCGGACCCTGTCCATGCGACAAGCGCCGTGAATACTTCCCCATCACGGCGCCCACACCTTGTCCTTGCAGACGGCACACATGTGAGCAAGGTACTAGTACGACAAGGGCCTCGACAATACTTTCCCATCATGGAGCTCACGCTCTATTCATATGGCGAAGGCTCCGAAAGTGAGGGAAGGTACGATTGTAGCAGGCGTTCCAAGAGTGCTTCTTCGTCATGGAGCTGTTCTTCTCCTGGATTCATCAGCACAACACTTCATCATCCAGCTTGTACCTTGAAGCCGTCTACACTGGGAGCCTGCAACTGTGTCTCTACATATCATCAGCAATGGCACCTACGATTACCGACACCGCCATCTTTACAGCATGGTTGACCTGGGACTGTCTCTCTCTCACTCCTGCCTGCATGAAGAACGGAGTCTTTGCCCAGGTCTTCCCAACTTTCGAAGTCGTCGAACAGCTGTTGCTGGAGTCACTTACTTTCCCTCCGGGTCTATTGGACGTCCTCCAATCTGAGACTCCCCCTACAATTTCCTTCTTCAAGACTCTACCGCTTCATACGGTCAGAATCTGGGGCGTCTATCTTCTTGTGCTCGAGAAACCTGATGCCCGCCCTAAGATCTACATTGGGGCAAGCACAGAGAAGAGAAGTGGCCTATGTAACCGGATGGGTCAATACCGTAGAGGAGAGAACTTTCCAGCACACGTCAGACGGGCTGTGGACGACGGATACACAATATCTCACAAGGGACTTCTCTGCTGGTCACCGATTCCATACGGTGGAGCGAACTTCCCACTCCGCGCTCTTTTTCTTGCCGTCGAAGCTACCTTTACTCTCTTCTTCTGGGCTATGGTGTCTCGCACAAAAGACTACGGCATGCCCCGCCTCTACCCTTGGTCTCTCGAGGCCTTCGAATATGACGGATGCTGTGGACACCTCTCCTTGTACGAAAAGATTCCAGACACTTATAAGAACTTGACTCCCGAGCAAATCGCCATTGTCGTTTCTGAGAGGAGAATCAAGAATCGCCGTAGAGATAGCGTGACTCGTGGTCCAGAGAGAAATCGGGCAGATCAAAAGAGGAGACGAGAGAAGGCATTGGCTTTGAAACTACACTCATGCGAAACTTGTAATGTCACCTTCGGGGCAGCCAACCAGCTGCGGGACCACAAACTCACCGAAAAGCACATCAACAAAGTTGCCGGGATCGTCAGGCCTGTCAAGAACCCCGTAGCTAAGGCGCGCATGAACAGAAATCTACTTTTGCGGAGATACTACTGCAGCACCTGCGATTATGCCGCGAAGACTCAGCAGAAGCTCAACTATCATCTCCAGACGCCAAAGCACCTCAGTAAGGCTGCTCTGGTCAAATCGGGGTCCTAAATTTGCTTATCTTTACTTGCAGACTTTTTGGACTGTCTTTTGCGCCGTTTTCTCAGTCACATTAATTTGCTTAGTCATCATTATAAGCAGCACTATTACATTTACTAACCCTCTAATCAGAACCCCAAGAAGAAGTACAACCTCGACTACTACCTGGATCTAGTTGACAAGCTTGTCGCTCTCAAGATCCACGTTCTAGGAATCAAGGATATGGCAGGTGTCCTTAAGCCCAAGTCCGCCACTCTTCTGGTTGGATCCATCCGCAAGCGCTATCCCGACCTTCCAATCCACGTCCACACTCACGACTCTGCCGGAACTGGAGTTGCCTCAATGGTTGCCTGTGCACAGGCTGGTGCCGATGTCGTCGATACTGCCACTGACAGCATGTCTGGAATGACATCCCAGCCCAGTGTCGGTGCCCTTCTCGCCTCCCTTGAAGGTTCCGAGTGGGATCCCAAGCTCAATATCCACCACGTCCGCGCTATCGACACCTACTGGGCTCAGCTTCGTCTCTTGTACTCACCCTTCGAGGCCGGTCTTACCGGTCCCGATCCTGAGGTCTACGAGCACGAGATTCCAGGTGGCCAGTTGACCAACATGATGTTCCAGGCCTCTCAGCTCGGTCTCGGCGCTCAGTGGGCAGAGACCAAGAAGGCATACGAGCAAGCAAATGACTTGCTCGGTGATATTGTCAAGGTCACTCCCACATCCAAGGTTGTTGGTGACTTGGCCCAATTCATGGTCTCCAACAAGCTCAACTATGATGACGTTCAAAAACGTGCAGCGGAGCTTGACTTCCCAGGCTCAGTCCTCGAATTCTTTGAGGGTCTGATGGGTCAGCCATACGGTGGATTCCCAGAACCACTTCGAACCAACGCTCTCCGTGGTCGCCGCAAGCTCGACAAGCGCCCTGGCCTCAGCCTTCCACCTCTTGATCTCCAGAAGATCAAGAAGGAAATACACGCTAAGTGGGGCAGTGTTACTGAGTGTGATGTCGCCAGCTACGCCATGTACCCCAAGGTGTTCAACGATTACAAGGCCTTCATCCAGAAGTACGGAGACCTCTCAGTTCTCCCAACCCGCTATTTCCTGTCCAAGCCTGAGATTGGCGAGGAATTCCACGTCGAGTTGGAGAAGGGTAAGGTGCTCATCTTGAAGCTGCTTGCCATTGGCCCACTCTCCGAGAACACCGGCCAGCGTGAGGTCTTCTACGAGATGAACGGTGAGGTGCGACAGGTTACTGTCGATGATAACAAGGCGGCTGTGGAGAACACATCCCGTCCCAAGGCTGATCCCGGAGATTCCAGCCAGGTCGGCGCCCCAATGGCTGGTGTTGTGGTGGAGGTTCGTGTCAAGGAGGGCAGCACTGTCAAGAAGGGTGATCCAATTGCAGTCCTCAGCGCTATGAAGATGGTAAGTTCATTCATTCTCCAATATCAGATCAGATTGTCNTCTTCAGTTGAATGATTCTTGCTAACTTGCTCGATTAGGAAATGGTTATCAGCGCGCCGCATGCAGGCTCCGTGGGAAATCTGCAGGTCAAGGAAGGCGATTCGGTTGGTGGATCCGATCTTGTTTGCAGGATTGTTAAGGCATAAGTTTGGGACCGGGTTAGGCCGTAAAAGGAAGCAAACTGGCTGGCTCTGGGAAAAGCTTGGCGATTAGAAAGGTTTCAATGGCTTGATAATAGTGGATTTGTTCAATTGATGAGTTAAGTGTTAACGTCGGAGCTACGGGAATGTGGATGTTTGCTAGGCCCATTAATTTTCATTCAAATTTATATGCAGGGACTATTTACTATCCTTATCCGAACTAAACTGGTGATCCTATGTGAATGACTAGCCTCTCTTAATCTTGGAGACTAGATCCATAGCAAAGTAGCGCAGAGCGATGTGTCGTTTTCATGTGGACGGGGCTTTTCTACGTAGGTTATGAATTGCTTTTCCGCAATCTTCACGTACGAAGACACGTATGAAGGCATGTAGTCAAATTGCCAACCATCTGCCACGTGGGTTTAAGATCCATCATCTAATCCATGTCATCCGCTCCCTCCATGCTGAAGGCGGGTTGGGCACACTGTATCCGTTTGAGGTAACAAGCCCTAACCGTGAAATCATCCACTCGAAACCTCAAAATGATTAAGCATATTTCTAATGATTTACAAGCAATTCTGCTTTATCACCCAAATCTTCAAAATCCGTCAGATCCGCGGATGGCGGACTTTTTGGCCAGATCAGCTGATGGACGGATGCGAACTCTCCTCACCTAAAGAACAAATGGGTATGATGTCACGAGCGAGGTTACTGGAATCAGCAAAGAGCGAGAAGTCCGAGGCGCGAAGGGCGGCGACACTGACCCATGGCAAGTCCTAACGCGTTTCGAAGAGGACGGCAAATTCCCAAGGAGTGATTTGATTGACACCAAGACAGCTAAGCCGAGAGACGGCATGATATTCGCCTCAGATATATGCGGATTTGCTGTGCATCTTGTCACCATCGCGGTGATTGGATGCCGAAATGACAACCCAGGATGGTGATTTGCTCGAGAGGGTCTAGGGGGAGCACAACTCCGCAGGTGAACGATGCAACAAAGCTTCGCGCACAAACATCTCTCCTTGGTCGCTCCTTTTGCTACGGCGTTGTCTTTGCTCCGAGCGGATGGTGGATGTCTCTGCTGGGCATCGCGTACGCCCATCGCCGCCAGGGAATCCAGCCCATTGGGCGGGCGGATGCAGCTCTGCAGCTGGTCACCCCACCGCGCCCATCGCGGGGTAAGAGGGCGCGATGGACTAATGAGCGAGCAGCAAAAGCAAGGCCGGCGGTGCTGGGTAAGCTGCTCTACATACCACAGCGCATCATCGATCGATTCCCATGGCTGCTTTTGGCCTTTGTGCTCTCTTCTCCTGCTTTGGCTGTCACCTGGATTGGCTCGAGTCGCAGGAACGGGCTCGTGAACCGCCTATCCCTCTTGCTTTTTTCTCCCGCTGCTGGATGGCGAAACACACAGTTAGCCCAGGCAAACTCCCCAAGTGGCCAGGCCCCCTCATTTCCCACATTGCCTCCAAAATGATGCGAATCATTATTAATTCCCGGGGCCACTAGAGAGCTGGCCGGAGTAATCTGCTGGTTGGCACGCCAGTTGTGTGTCTCCGAGGACAGGAGCGACCAGTCGAGTTTGGCTCGCCTCCTGGGGGGTATATAGTCTGACGTGTCTGGCAAACTGATCCCTTCCATCTTTCATGTGAGCTGCTTACTCCATCAGTTCATACCTCTTACGATACATACCCTTCTTAACAGACATTCCCAAGACATTGGCATTTCTTTCTCTTACCTTGCCTCCCATAAACCAAGTCTCGCATAGCTTCCAGAGAGTCCACCCACAAAGCCATCCGCAGCTATGTCTTCTCCAGTTCCTACTCAGTCTCGTACCAGTGACGCAGCCAGCCCTACTGCTCCAAAGCGTCGAGTATGTCCCGTTCGCTTTCTCAATTAGTACCTCGTTTACTCCTACCTCTGGCCGTCAGGATTGAGAGGTAGCCAACTAGTGAGCCTATACTGATGTGTTTCCTCCTGCATACAGACCTCCTCCACGTCTTCCTCATCAGGCCTCTTTTCAGGCCTTATGAACCAGAAGCGCAACAATGAAGACCCGGCAGCTGCGGCTCGACGACAGAGCTTCCATGATCAGAAGCCCGAGGCGGGAGTGTTTGGAAAGTGGTGGAATAAGTCAGTATTTTTGCTCTGTTTCGCATTCCCTCCCTGCGTCTCTTCCTTCGAAAGATCATTATTCAGATCCCCGAACGAAGATCAAACCTCTCAAACAAGAAAATGCTAACTTACGATAATGCAGCTACATGAACGGACCATCAAGTGGTAGTAACTCTAACTCCTCGTGATCACGCGGGAAATCAATCCATCTATATGGGAAGGAAATCTGGGCCTTAAGCAGGGAACGACTTAACCCCTACATCCCAGAGAGCGAGAAAAAGCGTGAGAAAGGCGAGAGTATGATGGTATCAAGTAAGAGTCACGCAAATGTTGTGCAAAATTAGGCAAGAAATCAATTTATTGCACTTTCTTGACTAATTGATTGATTGCTTGCTTTGCTCTATTCTGCTAGGCGTGATTGTGGCTTTATGTGACAATTGGCGTCCCTTTTTCTCTATGGAATCAGGTAACGCTTGCGGTTGATTTTAGGAGAAAGTCTTGAAATATATCATCAAAATATCCACTCCGTTCCACAGGATCAGACGTCATTCTTTTAATTGTTGAAATGAGGTGATTGAAGGTTTTCCAAATCCATATGAACCGAACTCCTGCGCAGTAGGGAGTATTTTGCAAGGAAATGAATGGTCCATATAGGAGAGCAAACAAATGAGAGAGAATCAGATTGTCGAAAAGAGCAGACTTATACCCACTTACTGTATTTGTATCCTTACCATATCTATATTCCTGGTCTCCCTCCCTATGACAGAAGTTCTAGAGACTGATAGTAACTTTTACAGCTTCAGTGACAAGGCACTTTCAGAAGCTAGGGACAAGACGTATATAAATACGACTCTCATCAATGACAAGACGAACAGTTGGCAGATACACACCAGTGTGATCATCATTTGGAAATGCCAGACAAAGTCAATTCTGCACGGTCTATCTTATTTGGATAGGTTGAAATAAAGTAATCATTCGCTAGAACATTGGCATTCACAGGTATCAGCATCACTCACGTCAAGCATAACAAAGCCGGCAAAGCCGGTCGGTCTCTGAGGCCGCAGCGTAAGCTGAGCAGTCCATCAACTGCTAGATTGGCATAGAATGGAAGGATAAACTACAGCAAAGTATCGTCTTTTCCCATGCCCCATTCAAATAATGTACGCCATTCATAAGCATTAAGCCCAAACCAAAACCGCAACCCAGAGAGAAAGAAGATTGGAGCATTTATCGGACAATACCCTCGAATCTGTTCTTGAACCACTTGACGGTGTCCTCACGCTTGATCTTGTGGGAAGCACCAACACTGGCCTTGCAGCGGCGGCGCTTGGAAACACGCTCACCAGGGCGGGTCATGCAACTGTTGAAGAAAAAGTCTTAGCTTTACGAAAGGCTTTACCAATATGTGCTTTTTGGACGGGGAGGCTTACGCATAGAAATCCATTCCGTAGATACCGATCGCGGGGTCGTACTTGATACCGAGATCGATGTGTTCGCTGATACCGAAACCGAAGTTACCGGTCTCAGAGAAGTTGCGCTTGCGGAGTTCGTATTCCTTGACCTTGAGGCCACGCTCGAGAATTTCCTCAGCCTTGGGGCCACGGACGGTGACGTGGACAGCGATCTTTTCGTTACGACGGATACCGAAGGTTCGGACGGTGTAACGGGCCTTGCCTGTGAGAAGAGGTGTGTTAGAGATCGAGCATTTGATGAAGGGATGGCGATGGCGGCGGGATGCTGGGCGACGTACTGTAGACGGGAGTTTGACCGCTCAATTGTTCCAACACCTTAGCAGCACGGGTAAGTCTATCACCAGACTCGCCGACGGAGATATTGAGGACAAGCTTTTGAAGCTTGATTTCCCTAATTCCAAAAGTCAGAATCGCAGCTGAGAAGCGGCAACAATTGAAAATTGTCGCTGAAAATGGCGAATCTCACCTCATGGGGTTCTGAGCCTTGGATTCTTCGGCCATTTTGGATGCTGCTGAAGAATTGTCGTTGGGTGGTTGTCGGAGGAAGTTTGTCGTCGAGCGGTCGCAAATATCGTTAACCTCGAGTTTGGTGGTTAGGTTTTCCTAGCCCTGATGGTTGGCGACAAATCGCGCTAACCCGCTTACGACTAGCGCCGATGGTTTTGGAGCTCCAGCCTTAAGGCTAGCAACTTCGCTGCTATCAAACTAGCAAATCGCGACCTCATAGGCTTGGACAAGAGCCGGTGAGCCTGAACTGAAGTCCCTGCACTTCAAGAACACTATTCTTTTGAACCCAAGAGAAGCCGTTACACGTGCATCTCGACCATCATGGCGAACAAGCAGGGAAAGATGGTAAGCATGACCCATACACCCTCAATAATGTTTCGTAAAGCTTTCGTTGACATTGTAGGCTGACCTCCGCGATTCTCACAGGCCGGTCTCGTACGTTATATCCTCCCGCGACTTCTCGGAGTTTGCAATGCCTCCGTTGCATACAGTATCAACTGACTAGCGCTAGATCAATTACCGGATGAGAGTGACCATGAATGATGGCCGACAAATGGTTGGACAAATGTTGGCATTCGACAAGGTACGCGACTTCATACTGGCGAACATGCTGCAACAAGGACTGACTTGACCCGTTTAGCATATGAATCTTGTTCTCGCCGACACCGAAGAGTTCAGACGGGTTAAGCGCAAGGCGACCAAGACTCCAGCTGCTCCAGGAAGCACTTCCTCTGCCCCGCTAGTCGAAACAGAAGAGAAGCGAACACTGGGACTCACGATTGTTCGAGGCGCACATATCATATCTCTCTCTGTTGAATCCCCTCCACCTGCGGATCCAAGTGCGCGACTGGGAACAAGTGCGCCGTCGGGAGGCATTGCTTCAACATTGGCTGCTGGAACAGGCATTGCACGACCTGCAGGAAGAGGCGCTCCTATTGGCTTGGCGGTATGTACAGATCGGACTCAAAACACTCTCCTATGAAGCAAGCTGACTAGATTTAAGGGACCTGCTGCCGGTGTTGGCGCTGCTCCTCCTGCTTTTGGCGGATTCCCAGGAGCCCCGCCTTTTGCTGGACGAGGAGGTAAGAAAGCTTTCTGTTCACAATGATTGACCATGAAGTTGACGTGTCTATAGCACCACCCCCAGGATTCCCAGGTGGCTTTGCTCCACCAGGCGGGTTCCCAGGAGGACAACAGTTCCCGCCACCTGGATTTGCTCCCCCAGGTGGAGCGCCTCCTCCAGGCTTTGCTCCTCCAAGAAGATAAATGGCGCTGCGTGGAATGGGACCAAATGGATGACCACAGGCTTGGAAATCTTTTTTCTAGCAGATATACTGGCGTTGAGGGGAGTTGGGTTTGCATACCAAAAAAAGAACACGGTCTAAATTGTATGTAGCATTAGACTGAGGCCCGGTATAATTCAGGGAATCAGAATTTTTGCTTAAGCAAACCAGCCTATGCAATATGCAATCAAAATGTGAAAACGGTATATGAAACTACACTATATTTGAGAATTACATAGTATATCTATTTCCATTTTTAGAAGCACTTGATTTGTTGTGACCCAGCGAGTCGATATCAGTAGGCACGTGACCTCGTCCTCCATTTCGGGCCGGAACTTTGAGTAACTTCGGATAACGAGGGATAAAGTGAAATCCCCAACACAACAGGACAAGCGCTCCCTCTACATCCCCCTTCTCCACTCCATTTTCTCCTTCTCTCGACACCCGCGCGACACATTCCAGTAACAATGGCGGCCTTCATCTCCTCCATCAATGCCAAGATCCGCTCCAATGCTGTTCTGAGCTACGTCTGCTCAACCCGTAGGCGCTTCCCTTCTTTCTTTAACTCCGAATGTTATTCCCCGGCTCTCCCATAGGCGGCTTCCTGAGTTCCTCAGAGCTGGAACCAGTATTGAATCAGTCCAATGGAGAGAAAGAAAAGGTGTTTCTCACGAGTTCTGGGTACAGCTGCTGATTTTGGTTCTTCCCTTTAGATTTCTGGGGTCCAGTCTCCAACTTCGGTATTCCGATTGCGGCCGTCATGGATACACAGAAGAGCCCTGAGTTGTGAGTCAGATTCTATGTTCCCAACCTTTCTTATGCCGAAACGAACACTCTTCCATACCTCAGTCGGCTTCGGTAGCTCTGGCAAAAGTAGGAATTGTTATCTGGATACGGTTGGGTCTATCTCTCGCCAAGCGCCTATAGCCTTTCGAGACGAAGAGTCACACGTCCAAACATACCCATATCCAATCTATTTGTTTCCACACATTTCATGCTTCATATATCACAAGAGGGTTACAATCTTTTAAACCCATGCTAATCCAATGATCTTTTCTGGAACAGGATCTCCGGTACCATGACCGGCGCCCTTTGCGTCTACTCCGCAACTTTCATGCGCTACTCCCTTGCCGTCACCCCCAAGAACTACCTCCTCTTCCTCTGCCACTTCGTCAACGAGGGCGCACAGCTCACCCAGGGCTACCGATGGATGCAGTACAACAAGTGGGGCGGAAGGGAAGCCGAGGCCAAGGCCAAGGAGGATGCCGCTGCTAAGGAGGGTGCTGTTGCTGGAGCGCAGTAAAGCTTTTCGGTGTTTTGTGGCAGGGAGGATTAAGTGATTCCGGGGTGTTCGTAGGTGAGACTGTAGGTGGGGACCGTCGTTGTACAATGGCCAGAAGGAGCCTTTCCCTTTTTGCCTTTTTTTCCCTTCCTCTCTCGCCGATCCAAGGGAAAGTAAAAGAGGGGGAGGAGTAAGAGAGGAAGTCACTTGGCTAGATCTCAGGTCATTTACTGGGTCTCCTTTTTATGCTATTTATTTCCTTTGCTAGGACGGAGATGTTCTATTTCTCCCATCTGTTGTCTGGGTTGATTGATGAGAGGGAGAAAGAGGGAGAACGAACAAGATGTTGTGTGTGTATACTACATAGTAGAATCCGGTATGCATGTAGAGATACCTGGCGTAGGACTCTATTTTCTCGGAACAACAGGAAAGCGCTGAGCTTATTTTACTTTTTTGTGCATAAGTTCTTCTCTAGTAAATTACCTATCTCAAATGATTATCTCTCTACGTCTCGATTCCATGCCGCAAAGCTCCTGGCACGTGAGATGATATGCTACCAGTCGGAAAATACACAATTTCTGTACCAGAGGATGATGAGCGGCAAAGATAACTACAGCAGTCATTTCACAAATTAAAAGACAAACGCAAGGGGTTAAAAGGTGAGCAATCCAAATTCAATTATCACTCGGTAGTTTTTCATATTACAGTGCCTGGTAGATANCAGAACCTAGGCGTTTGACAGTCTCCCATCCGTCAACTCTGGATACACATGCAATGTGCCATTTTAGGTCATTCCATGCATCCAACGTGATCCGGAGAGAGGATGAGTTAATCGATCCAGCAATAAAAAGAGAAAGGCATTCTTAAGCCTTTTCCCAAGCGCCCCAACACCCAATACAAGCATTTAGTATGATATATAAGATGAACAAAAGAAAATATAGTGTCAAAATGTGGTATATGACGCCCAAAATCCAGCTTGACCAGTAGAGAAAAGAAAGAAGGTTGGAATTTCCCCCGCATTATTCCATCTCGTTCACACATCACGTCGTTCACGTGTCATCTTCACCGGAAGGGTCTTGGGCTTCCTGGTGGGCTATGGATGCGTTGTTCGCTCGTGACGGCCTGTCCCACATTGCCAAAGGAGTGGGTAGTAGGCGTTGGTGCATAGGCGCCGGGGATGGGAACAGCGGCATAGGTCTGCTCGCCAGGTGCAGCCTCAACGTGCTTGTTCCTTCTCTCAGCAATGGTCATCTTCTTTGGTGGTGGGGACAACGGCGTAATTCCAGAGCTGGACTCAGCAGGTGGGACCGACACTGCCTGAGCTCTGACTGGAGGTGGTTGAAGGGCGAATGGTTTGAGGGGTGCGTTTGCAGGTTTGGCCTCCACAAATCTTGTTCCTGGGCTGGCAAGACCGTCTTCAGCTGTTGGGCCAGCTTGATAGACCGAAGGTGGGAATCGAGGAGACTTCACATATTGGGAGTAGGATGGCGATAACGGGCCAAAACCAGGTGTGTTTGGCGCGGACTGAGTGCGGAGCTGGGCGAGGTAGAGATCTGAGCGGGCCTTGTCGCGAACTTCCATAGACTTTCGTAGGCGTTGCTTGGAGTAGTATCTGTAGAAAACAACGCTATAAAGCAGAATGGTGATAAGCTCAAGAACGACTTCGATGAGGCAGCAGATGAGGGACCACGACTATAAGCAACAAATCATGTTAGAATAGATGCGATTAGATAGAAGAAAGAGGTGGATTAGAACTTACCTGCATTCTGCAAACCAAGGCGTAGTTGATCTCCTGTGAGAACAGATCATGTCGTTGATTATCCACGCAGGACCAACCCCAGATGTCCTTGTTGTTGCTGTTGTTTTTGGTGAACTGGAGGATACCGGCAGCCAAAGCCCACATGACTGTGCTGAAGATGAAGAATGCCACGGCGAAGAGAGTATAGTATACGGCTACTTTCTCGGCGCGGTGGTGGCCGCCTCTCCAGTAATTGTAGAAGACCAGAAGACAAAGAGCGAGAGAGACACAAGAGGTAGCCAGGACGACGATTTGAGGCCAGGTCTTGGTGCCATCAGCCCAAGCGGGAAGACTGTTCCTGGCCGGGAGAGACTTGGTAGCATTGAAGATGGCGAATGTGGAGGAGACCATGGCAAGGACGATGAGACTGCAGCTAAAGTTGACACCACGAAGCAGAAACTTGGCGATTCGAACTCGAGTTTTGATTTTCTATGGTTGCCCGTTAGACGCTGAACATAAAATGCCTGACTATCTTTCCATGGGAATGCTTTGAGAGACTTACCAAATCCCTGGCGTTCTCCTTATCCGTCATGTTCTCATGCTTCTCTAGAATCTGCTCTTCCCTGAATGTTGGGCTGAGAGGATTATCGATCCTCCGTCCTGGGGTCCCCGGTACCTTCATGGCACTCTTCAGTGGGGAAGCTGGGGTCAAGGGGACCTCGACCGGCACTCCTTGAGAATGTCGTGCCGGATCATTTTGGGAGATGTAGCCAAAGCCAATATCGGATGGTTGCGATTGAGGCAGGTGGAATTGAGTTTTGGGAGCCGGAGGATCATCAAAAGGGGACCGCCCGCTCTCGCTGGGCTCGATGGGAGAGTAGACTGTGGTGGCCTCGGCGAAGCGCGGCGTGCGAGGGACCTTTAAGGAAGATGCAGAAGATGATCTAGAAGACACCTCCCGGGCGAAGGCAACAGGTTGCTTCTCTTCGTCTGTACACGAACTGTGTTAGCTAGACTGCGGAAATAGAATTCCCCTCATGCGCAGCTCGGCACCGCGGTTGCAAACTCACCTAAGAACCCCATTTTCGCTCAAAAGAAATATAAACTCGATTCTATGGATGCAACGTTTAAAAGAAAACCAACAGCATAGGAAAAAACTGTCGACTTCAACAATCTCCGCTCGCAGAGCTGGAGATGCACGCAAGAAACGGGAAAAATGGTCAGGCGCGGGAGGAAGGGTGGGTATGTCGTGGTAGTGAGACGAGGATAGGTATATCTGAACTCGCAGCTCTTTCTGTGAACTCTCCAAGATACCGTGCAGCTTGGATCAGAACAAAAAGATATGAAATTTAGGACGAGGACGACTATCTAAGATAGATCGAGGATAGATAGAGACCAGCTATCGACAAAAGAGAAATTTCCAGACCCAGCAGTGAAGGACGGGTGGGTGGCCAGAGGGTTTTGTGCTGCCGCGCGCGAACCCAAAGCACGGCACCACATATTGACCTTGAGGATGTAGTCGGAGTTGGGGCCGGGTCTTGCGGTGGGCGCGACCATCTCTGGGCCTGTCAAGCCAGGGTACAAGAGGTCAGGGTCGTCCTGGGCATGTCGAGTAAGATGCAGCGTCGACACGCTCATCCATCGCAGAGGCAAATGGCGGGCGCTCAATGGCCGCTGGGGCAGGTCCAGATGCGCTGAGGCTGGGCGCGCGGCACCGTGATAGGCTGGTGCTCGGCGGGAAGAGGGGAATTTTTCCAGATGGGCAACCCTGGCGGGAAGAAGCAAAGCTCTGAAGAAGCTACTCTGGGTCCCCGGACCATCGAGGTTCGAAAATAGAATCATTTCTACTTGGGATGGCCAGTTTGGGGATCTCAAGAGACATCCCGTGAGTAGTCTGGAGAAACGTCGGTATGTCCGGGTTTCGACTCGAACCGCATCACTTGATGCTTAATCTACGGTACTGTCCCGCTGGCAATCACCGATATTGCAGGTGATCAGGCCTTGACTACTGGCGGTTGCAATCTGCAGTCTGCGATATGCGATATCAAAATGGCCCCAGCCAATGCCCACCGCCCTGACTTACTTTTTCCATCAAAACACAAATATATATCCAGGACAACACCACTTCCTTCCAGTCTGTCCTTTGCCGTGATCTGGGTAGATAGCCCAGGCGACGGATAAACTGCCAGAAAGGTAACTGCCCGCGCTGCACTCTGCAGGCTGAATAGAGCCAGCGTGAATCGATCTTTGCCTGTGCCTGGGGGGAAACAAGTGACAAGTGACGAGTGACGGCGGGCATGAAGCTGCACTGTTTGACGCAGGGTGCGCACAGGCACACTGCATGCTGCCAACCGCCATCCGTCCAGAGGCGCCTGCGAGGAACCGACTCGGAGGGGCTCTTCCAATCACGGGCCGGCTTTTGGCGCCTGCCTCTTGGCGCGGGACTGCATCTGCCAGTTGCGGGGGATTGCGGCCCCGGCTCCCTGGTGGCTCCAGCAGGGTGCTGCGGTGTGCTGTCTGCCCCCATTGGCCCCGGCCGCCCAAGCCCAGGTCGCACGTTTGCACGGACAGGACGTGATCTCGCTCCCTGGTTGGCAGAGGGCAGTTGAGCTTGTGTCTGGTCGGCGCGAAAGAGAGTTGTACAGTAAGGCACACAGGCACCGTTGCACTATTCCCACCGTGTCCGTGCAGGTGTGCAAATCATCGCAAATCCGCCAGCTGCTTCGTGTTGCTTCGTGTTATCCTTCCACACTGACTCGGGCGCATACATCCATGCCGCCCGGCCTTCGAAGCTCTCCCATTATTGGACCCGGATCGGTCCTTTACAGCCAATGTCAATGGATTGCGCAGCGCTGCCTGCTGCCCATACTACAGTACTGCACACACCGTCTTCAACCACTCCTGCGGTATCATGTATGTAAATGAAGAACGCATGCAGAGTCACACGGAGATCAAAAATATATAAACTTCATGTGTGTACTATTTATTGATACATCGCATCATCCTGGATCGTTGGCCGCCAGATTCCCAATCTTGTGAATATCCGATTGATTACGCTTCTTGGCTCATGCGAATACGGTACGGTACAGTATGTACGTACTGTCACGCCTACAGGCTGCGGCCGCACGTCAGACCATGACTTCCGGCAGTTAGTGCTCCGGGTGCCGCCAGCCGTGGTCATACAGCCCCAGGTTAGAAGAGCTCGAGTCTAATACGCGGCGCTGGATCAATGGCGTTTTATCGATATAGCAATCGATCATGGCTGTTTCTCTTTTCCTTTTTCATTTTTCCTTGAGAATTCTGCTCTAGGAAATTTGGACCGCAGCGACACCTGGGTTTCCAGCTGCAGGACGTACGTACAGACCCTTATGCTGTACTGCTAGGGTGAGATTTTAAGTTCCGCCACAAAAGATTACCCATCATTATCCATTCTGGGGAGGTTCAATCATATCAAAACAACGTGCTGACGGCTGGACCGGTCAGCCAGCCGACTCACTCTCCACGTGTGCCGTTCTGGCGTCGCAAATATCCAGGCAGAGCTCTGTTGAGCCGTCTCCGTTATCTTAGTTCTTTAGCGCTGACATAATATTGCTCATTTCAACAGAGCATTAGCTCGTCTCTCAGATATTTCATACATGCTGTATATGGCTGCAAGCTTATTTCCAAGACGGGTGAGACCAGCCATGCTTAGTGTAACGTAAGATCCAAGAATCGCGGCTCGGGGTTCTCGAATACGTCTAATCTTTTTGGCTGCTCGATTAACTAATCCGAATTCGCAATCCACAGCTCTGAGCCCAGTACCAACTTTGAGAATCCGTTTGATTTTTCGAATTGCCAATTTTGCTTATGCCTCTTTCCGTATCGTGGATCAACCAGTTCCCTCTGCCGTCTAACCGTTCGGAGTTATCGCCGTTCGCATCCTTCAGGATTCAAGTACCGTAGATGAAATGTGTGCTTCTGCACTTACAAGACTTTCACTAGCCAAACTTGGAGAAGATCTAGAATGACTCTCCGACCAACCGAATTAGTCATGACCAATAAATTTGCAGACGGGTTCTATTTTTATCGAACTTTTGCCTCCATCTTGGTATCGTTCCCTCACGACTGGAACTTGAAACAATCGGTAGCAAATAAAACGCCCCCAGGTGAAACGGCACACACAGAGACAAAATTTCTATTCTTATCAAAGAGACCAGGCTGCACTCCTGTCGTGGAACACTCAGTGAGAACGCGGATTTTCGGAGGGGTTTTTTATGTAAATGGTTGCCATGGCCAGGCTTGCATTGAGAGGCTCGCCAGTTTATGTCTTACTATATCACCTTAAACTTATGCCTTCCTCTAGGATGATCAAGGTTCCCGCGGCCTCCGCATCATTCGCTTCTTACCATCAATCTGCTGCCTCCTACCAATAATGGATTATGCTATTGAGCTTGGGTTATGCTTACACGGCCCAACCTAATCAGTGCTAAAGCATATGCTAGCTGTCACATACCTCATGGCTGGATGTTCTCACTATTACCACAGAGCCTTCATCTTAGAACAAGGACTTGAAGATGCAAACTTTGTAATACATGAGATTATAAATTGAAGTTGGTCTGCAATTCGTACTGTGACCGCTTTGAGACCTCAGGCACAAATATGTGTGCCTCCAATACAAGGCATCAATAGGTTCAACTTTAAATCTCTGCTGACTAATTCAGAAAAAATTTCGCCTTTATCAACGGACGCTTCCTCGCATCCTCCTCTTTTCTCTTTAACGCAAAAAAAATCACATTCTCAATAAAAGCGTTCCTGCGAGAAACCCGTTGTCCTGGACAATGTGTGGTTCCATGACCTCTGGAAATCGTCAGTAGAATGGAGAGTAAACCAAACAGTCGATCTTGGGTGCAGTGTTCTTCTGCCTTTTCAGGTGTTGTGAAGAGGGTTGCAATGATTGGCCGTACACCTTCCTTTTTCACACTACTGTTCTTTCTCTAGTAGTGGGTAAAAGAGAAGGATTTTAAGTAGTCATAGATACAAGTATTCATCCAACTCGGAATTTGCTTCCCCAAGGCATTCCGGTATGACTTGTGTTCCACTGTAAAATGAATGTTCCTGGTCTAGTCTCTATGCCCAGAGGGTCCTAATCAGACTATCCTAGTTCTGTCCGACAGTCGCCTTTCATGTCGTGATGGAGCACTGGAATATGTTCCCTTGTCGCTCTAGGTCTGGGATGTCTCGCGTTCGAAGGCCTAAACTAATCTGGTTGTCCAAGTTCTCCAGATCTAGAGAACCAGCAATTTGACCCAACGTTTTCTAGGCCTTATGAATAGAAATCCCCTAGACCTTACTGGGAATCTCGTCTAACAAATATCCGATTTAGACGGGCGTATGACGAGCTACTTAAGATATAGAACTATTACTTGCACAGAGCTGTTCCAAGTGCATAGTCTATTTCTGCTACAGTGGCGGTCCACGCCAACCCTGTCGGTATATACTTTTGAAAATATATACGAGGGAACTCCGCGAAATTGGGTGACTATTGAAACCAAAGATGGTGAAATTCGATCAATATTGTGTTAGAACGAAATCGATTACAGCTTTCCAGAGTCCATTCTGCCAAAGGGATATCAAGGGTGGACTTTGATATAGATAGAGTGTGATAGTAAACACGGAAGAGACTGCTGTCAAGTGCGAATAAAACAAGTTGACTCCAACGAGTAGCTCCTCTGCCTCGTGGCCAGCCTTATGTGGATACCTATGAAATGATCGAAGAGTGGAGATTGGAACTCCTCTTTCAATAACTATCTTCTTGCTAAATTCCAAAGAGCAAGCGTCTATAGTTTCCACCCCCATATGCGCGGAGTATCAGCACATCTTGTTATGAACCACGCACCCAGATTGAATTAGGAAGCGTTTGGCAATTGATCCGTATGATGTAGTACATGATTCCGACTGCTGGGCTTTGATTTGCGAATGTGTAGATGGATGCGAACCCAAATAATCACCCGAACCGACTCAATGATCATGGCCTTTATTTCCATAGCGTTTCAGTGTATCTAGCTTTTGCCTCCAGTCAGGAAATTTGGAGCGCGAGCTGTGATGCCAATTGTCAGCAATGCGCATGAATGGACTACAGAGAAATGTACAATGATAGTATAACATAGATCCAGGAAAGAATAAGGAGGCGCAGAGCGATGCCATAAAGCCGGAAGTAACAAAGGGGGAAAAAGCAAACGACAGCATCTAGTCCTTTTCATACCACGATTCTTAGATATGACAGAAGACATGCTACGTACCTGTTCCAACACACAAAAGGGGACCTGAAAGATAACAGGGGCTGGGGATGAGCAGATGATGCAAATCAGATCAGTTAAGCCGGATTACATTAGACATGTTGCTTAAAGTGTGATATGCCGAGAAAGAAGACGCCGCGGTGTGTGAATAACGCCTACCTCGCAGTTCACATAGTTATTTGACTCTTTTGCTCGTCGATTTTGCTCTTCATTCACGCACTAGTGGTGATTGCGTCTCCTGCCACCGGTATAAAGCCTCCTTTCAGCTCCTCGTACTTTTCAAAAACAATTTCGCACCTTCACACGTTAGTAGCAACTTTCATCAAACAAGAACTACACATCAATCAAAGCCATCTCAAACAATCAAAATGGTCTCCATCTATACTGTTCTCGCTCTTGGCGTCATTGCAGCTCGTGCCTCTGCCCAGTAAGTCAGAGATAGCGCTACGATAGCGTGCTAAACTCACATAAAACAGATCTAAAGATGGCCTTATCACGACTGTCATCGTTTATGGCTGCTCCTCTGAGGTTGTCACAGAGACTCTTTCGACCACCACTGAGAGTACCAGCACCATGGCCTCTACCTCCTCTGAGTCAACTTCCACCGAGGTTAGCACTACTGTTGCTGTTACTCCCATTGCTAGCACCACCAGCAGCGTCACTGTTGGCACCACTGTTGGTAGCACCGGTGCTACTCTTCCCACTGCTTCTGGCAGTCCTCTTCCCTTCAACAACACTGCCGCGATTGCTGGCTTTTCTGCCATTGGCATGATCATTGCTAGCAGCCTCGTTCTTGTAGGTTTTCTTCCTCCACAGCCGAGCTTCTTTTCTTTCTGTATCTAACTTCGCTTTGAGTTCATGTGAGCATCGCTACAGCAGCCGTGTTTCAACGCGTCTTGATATCAGTTAATCAGTCTTGCGAAGCTTGTTCCCGCGCTTCTGCTGGCTTTCAGTTCGTGCTTGATTTACACAACTTGACTGAGCATTTGCTTGATGGAGAGAATAATTGGCGGCTTGTTTGCAATGGAATTGTCATTGCCTTTTTTGTACGATAGCTAGGAGAAATGGGTGCAATGCATACAAACATTTAAAAACAAGCTCTCTGAACCAACGTAATATCTTGGTTTTTATGCTCAATAATTCAGAAAGTAGCATGTGGTTATGTGAACATACTAGCTGCAATAGCCAACAAATTCAACTTCAATTTGTTGGAGAGGTATCATGTTCGCAAGGACCACTTGGGAATAGGCCAACAAGTGAAAGCGACATTAAGATGACAACAGTTAAATGGACTTTGATGGAGGGCTTCACACGTTTAAACCCATCCTTCACAAACCTAGTTTTTTTAAATCCCATACCACTGCTGTCTAAATATTTGTAGAATATCAAATGACAGAAATGCTCTACAAATGTGCAATAATTACTAAGGGGATCTGCTATGTTGAGACAGGGAAGGATGACGCAGTTGCAATAAGCTAGCCCCTGTCGACGTAAAGAAGCTGGACGCCAAGGATTTTCGCGCGTGCAGCCCCCCGTCGCCCTTATTTCTCCTGGCTCGTAAATTACATGTGGATTTCTTCAATCCTCCTGCCCTGCATCACAACAGCAATGGCTCAACCAGTACATAGAATGTTTTCGCGGCGGCTCTACCAGCAATTTGCTGGTCTGCAAAAAGCATCATATCCCACAAAAGGGCATTTCCGAGTCTCAATTCCAAGAGCGCCTGCACGAAGACACTATGCTACTGGCGGAAGTGGACCAAATCCGACCCCTGGGAGCAGTCCCATGAAAGTCTGGCCATTCGTTGCTATCACGCTCGCAGGTTCGGGCTTGTACATGTTAATGGTGCGGAACAGAGAAAGTAAGTCCATAGTTGACTTGAGCAGCTTTCCTCACGGGATTCGAGAGCCGCTTTAAGAACAACTTTCGAAGCTCGTTCTGCCAACAACTCATCAAAGTTGAGATTCAACTTTGCTAACAAGAGACAACTCTAATCAGATATGGCAGCTGCGGCTCAAGAGAAGTCCGCTGGTCAACTACCAGCACCCGAGAAAGACACTCCTGCCTTCGATCCTAAAGATGTGACGGTTATCTTCGTTCTCGGAGGGCCAGGCGCTGGCAAAGGCACACAATGCGCGAACCTGGTCCGCGACTACGGCTTTACTCACCTCAGCGCCGGCGACCTTCTTCGCGAAGAACAGAACCGGCCAGGTAGTGAATTCGGAGCTCTTATCAAGGACTATATCAAGAATGGGTTGATTGTGCCGATGGAAGTTACAGTCCAACTCCTCGAGAACGCGATGAGAGACGCTATAGACAAAGCTGGAAAGAAGAATGGCAAATTCCTCATCGATGGTTTCCCTAGAAAGATGGACCAGGCATTAAAGTTCGAGGAAGCTGTCTGCCCCAGTAAATTCGTCCTTTTCTTCGATTGCCCCGAAGAAGTCATGGAAAAGCGACTGTTGAAGCGTGGCGAGACGAGTGGACGATCCGACGATAACTTGGAAAGCATCAAGAAGCGATTCAAGACGTTCGTTGAAACTAGTATGCCTGTAGTCAACTACTTTGAAAAGGAGGGCCGAGTGGTAAAGATTCAGGCTACCAGAAGCCCTGACGAGGTCTACGCAGAGGTAAAGAAGCAGCTGGGAAACAGGTTGGGGATCTAAACTATCATTGGAAATTGTAATACCATCACATAGACGGACGGAGGTATTTCTTTAGAGCGTTATTATACTGTATTTGTAGCATATCAGACAGCGCAGATTCAATGCATTTTTATTTTGTCATCATCTATGTGACCCAGCTCGTAATCAAAATATGAGCTTTAAGAGTGCCATCCCGCACCATGCCAGATGCTTCATAAACCCCCAAATACATAAATAGAACGCCTAATCAGTGCCAACCTCTACAATGTCTTTCTCCCTGCCACCACCGGTTCTCCGGCCACCTCCAGCCCCAGAGCCAGCAGCGGAAGCAACTTTCCTATCCGCATCCTGTTGGTCGCGTTGTCTTTGGATCTCCGCCTGTTCTCTCTCATGCTTAACGACATCAAGGACTCCTCGTAAGCTGGTCTTCCACTGGTCGAGTCTTGTCGCAACTTCACGCCATTGCTTCTCACCAAAGACGCGGTATGTTGTCCTGTGGACAAGGAACACCTGGCTCTTCTGGGAGAGTTTACCTTCCACAAGGCCAGCACGGATAACGTCTATGACCCACATTTCAACATCCTCAGGAGGTACCTGGAGAGCCTTGGCTATCCGCTTATATTCCAGTTCACGGCTGCTTGTGCTTGCTGCCAAGCTTGCCATGGTGAGTAGTCTCATCTTACGATGGAGCTTGCTATTGTCCAGCCCGGATTTCTCAAAGAAGTCCTCGTGTTCATCTCTGAAGTCGTTATAATCCTCGAGCTCCTTTTCCGAGAAGATCTCAAGCAACTCAAATAAAACTGGATCGGAATCGCTAAGTGCTTGAACAGTCGGGAGAGATGTGAGGTCGCTGAAATCGTAGTGTGTGTTCGAGAGAAGAGCAATTTTCAAAGCTCGCAAGGATAGCTTCTGCGCTTCTGGTGATGAGATTTCTTCAGCACCTTCCTTCGGGTCAAATGTACGGAGTGCCTTGATGAGATAGTTGTAAGATTCCCTGTTGCATCAAAAATGAGTCTTACATCATATATGAATCTGGATTAAACCAACTTACTCTTCTTCACCGGCTTCTTCAGCTACTTCCGAAATCTGGGTTAAGAGCTTGCGCTGGTCTTCCTCATCAATATCCCACTCTGCAACCCATTTATCAAGTTGGCTAAGTTGCGGCTTTAAAGTGTCCCACATTCCAGTGGTCTTTATCAGACGCAAGATAGCCTGGAATACATTGAACCGAACTTCGTTCTCAGGTTGTAAGAGGTTGAAAATGGTCGTAAGGACGGAAAGGGCAAGGCCAGGTCCATTGACAGGCGAGGAGGTAATGGGCTTGGACAGATTATCGCAAATTCTGGGAAGGAACATATTGACGCTTGGTGACTGAATGACAAGGTAGACTAGAAGATTATAGGCCGCGGTAAATTCCTTCTCTGGGGCGCCATTCAGGGAGGTGGATGCCATGATAAGTTTCTTGAGCGCTTCATCTTTCTTGTTTTCAGCGAGTAGCGGTTCGATTTCTGGGCCGATGTTGAGGTAACCAGCCAGCTCTTGCGCCAGCTCCTGGAAGGAGCCGTCAATGAAGACCTGCTGCAGTGCAGGCGCCATTTCGGAGAGTCTGGCGTTGACGAGACAGAGTTTGAAAGAAATTGGATCGTTTTCTCGCGGATTCGTGAACATCCTTCAATCGTGCGGGCATCTAAGCGATGTGGGATGTCGGATTATCGTTGTGCCGGTGCCCACTGGTTTTCCCGGATGGCGGGGAATGGCCGCATGAGAAACCTCGTTGATAGCCCTGACGTCGAACTTAACATCTTGAGATGCATGAGTGCGCGTTTAATTGACATGTTTTGATTTGATGTTTGTTCTATTTTCTTTTGAGTTGCTTTAGCGTCTCACACTTGAATTTCAACTGTATATCTCGATTTCTTCTTTTCTCTACTTCTAGGTCTGGTTTATTTTTTCTCATTTATTCTCTCATTCTGTTAATTTCAAAGAAGGAGAGCACTAAAATATTTCTCCAATTCTTTTATACCACTGCTCAGTTTACATATTGTACCTACCCAACCATCGGGTCTCAGTGCCACGATACCACCTTCTGCGGTTTCAATACCATATCTGGCGTGGGCAGTTTGCTTTTGGTCATAGAAAGTTTTGCCAAAGGGCCGAATGCCAAGAAGTTCATACGCGGATGGCCCCGCTATGGCAGGTATGGTGAGCCAGGAGAGTGGAAGCCGTGGATTGCTGAAGTACTTCGACTCTTCGAGGACTGCTGAAAGATTTCGTAGTGCCAATGATGTTATTGTTGGATTACCTGCAAATACAACAATATAAAACATACCCCTGGTTGATGTCTGTTTATAAAGCCTTGTTGGTTCAAAAGTTCCTGGCTTTTGTAACTCAACATCAGGCCCGCGGTGTCCTGGTATAACAGCGGATCCAACGGTAGTAAGCGAACCAGAAACATTGATAATATTGGTCTCGAAAGCAATACTCAACCCTGACGTGAATGTTGAAGCTTCCTCCATGACCACCCCTAGAACTTCATTTGGATCCGCATTTGGATCTCCAGTCCAACCAAGTGGAAGTTGCATGGTCATGAGCCTTGAAATATCTTTGTCATAGTTGATTAGTTTCTGGACATTTGGTAATCTTTCCGTTTCATATGTCTCAAGTAGTGACGGTGGAGCCTTTCCTTTCAGAACAAAATGCAATTTCCATGCCAAATTCACCGCGTCATGTATGCCTGTGTTCATTCCTTGGGCTGCCCCAGAGCTGTGTGTGTGGCATGCATCGCCTGCGAGGAAGACACAATCTCTAGTAAAGAAGTGTCTGGCAACCCTTTGGCCCACAGAATACACAGTATACCAATGGACCTCTTTAAATTTCAAGTTGAACGGCTTTACAGAAGCGATAGCTTCTGCTACTGCAGCTTCTTCATTGAATTCTTTGTAGGCTTTCTGGCGCTCTGCGGTAAATGCAAAGCCAATCCTGGTCGCGCCGCGATCGAGTGCTGCCCAAAGAACATTTCCGTGTGTCGGAGACTCAATCGCTCCGTAACAACGAGTCTTTGGCATGTCTGTTTCTACGACACCGTCAATTCGGACCCACTTGTCCTCGGTCATGCTACCTACCATCGAAGGGGATCTCTAATGCCTGACGGACAAAGGATCTGCCACCATCGGCTCCTATCAAGTAGCGACATTTTATCAGAGATTCGGAGGAAGTGTTTCTGTCTTTCACCTTAGCGGAAATTTTAGAGTCCCCGGGCATCATTGAGCTATCAATTGTGACATCCACTAATTCGATAGGTGACTCCAGCGTGACTCCATATTCTCTTAACTTTCCCCGGAAGATATCTTCCTGATATTTCTGTCTCAATACCAGTGCAAAACCCCAATATGTGTCCTTCATCTTTTCCACGAAGGCCCACCCGCGTCCCGAGACTTCCTTGCCATTTGAATCATAGCTCACAGTACTCCGGCATGCAAAACATTCCTGTGCCAGATCATCTGCGAGATCGAGTTGGTCAAGCATTTCGCTTGAGCGTGGATACAGAGTGATAGCTCTCCCATATTGATCTTGTGTAGACTTTGGATTCTTTTCAATTATCGCAATCGAGATCCCGCCAAACCTTGCTAGCTGGTACGCAGTTATGAGACCTACTTTGGTAAGGCCCAATATATGACAGCGAAGTTAGATTAAAACTTACCAACAGGCCCGCCTCCGATTATCAGGACATCGACATAACGAGGATCTTGAGATATACTTCCCATGGTACATGCAACTCTCTTCAATAGTATTCACCAATCGACTGGGCAAGGAATATCCAAGAAAAGGAGATTAGGTTCATAGCTGAAAGTCGTAAATAAACAGACAAACATCTTTTGATTCTATGATATCTGGTTAGCGGTAACGGCGGCCCGGGGACTCCTTATCATAGACACATTATTGGGGCATCCCACCTTTACCTTATTCTTTGTGCCATTAAGCACCTTGTATGCAAGCAGACGATCTAGGTCCATAACATCATATACGTTTGAAGGTTACGGTTAACTAGTAAGGCGAGGGATAATCTTATCAATTATCAGGCAGGCAAAAGTATCTATGCTTGCTAATGGATGATACCTATCTAAACATCCCTTAACATCCCATTCGCCCTCTCATGCTAACAGTATTCTTTCAACCGCATCCCCTCAAAATATGAAAAACAACGTACGAGTATTAAGACGCTGGAGAACCCTTTTCTAGCTCTATTAATGCTGCGAAATAGATTATTTAAAGTTCAACGTTGGTCGGTAAAAATTCTGCGACCGCCGTTTTTTGACAAATTACGAAAAGGCACACTATGAAAGTTCCTTTCTGCTTGTCCGATGCCAGTCACAATCCTGCATTCCCTGATCTCCTGCGGCAGGAAAAATCCAGCTTTCATAGACCATCCATGGTCCCCCGTCAAATCTTCTTCTCCTGATATTTGTGACCTTCTCATGGGGGTCTGATAGTTTTGAAAGACTACGGCATCAACTTCAGCATCACCTGGTCGTCCAAGACACAGCACAGAACCTGAGAATCCTGATACGGGTCTGTAGTCTTCTTTAGTGCGCCACAATAGGGAAGCAGATATTGCCCGAGAAAGCCACCAGTATTCTGCACCTTGGACTAGAGCAACTTTTGTTGATTCTGTTGCAATTCGACCTTGCTCCTCTCTGACTCTGTTGATACAAACATCGAATCTAGTCATGAACACTGGTTGTCCATCAAGAGCATTCTCATAATCTGCCCAGCCCCTGATAATTCCAACTCCAGAAGGACTCAAGATAGGAGGTAATTCTGGACCAGTTATCAATGATAGATCATGTCTGTATCCTGCAGGATATGGCAAAACGTGACTAGGATTATCGAATGTTGTTGTAATGGTTCCTAACTGTCAAGAATAAGATCAGTATCATTAACTTGATAGTAGACGTTATTAGTACAGTCTCTACTTACTATCTCTGCGGATCCTGCTAAATACACCTTTTTCCCTAGTGGTTGTGCGCTTGGTACATCTCTCATCTCCACTTCACCAGGTACTGTGTTTGTGGTGGTCTTGGGAGATATAAACTGTGCCAAGGAATGTTTAGCACGGGCAATCCAGCCTGCCATACGTAGAATAGCTCGCGAGTGTCCAGGGAGTTTGACAAAGCCATGTGTTGTTGTGGTTATCGCTTCTTGCCCTTTACCATCTTGGAGTTTAAGCCCAAGACAGCCACGCGATTCAAAGCTGTTTGGTTCGTTCGTGACGTTATGGCCTGTGTCTACAGACGGTTCCGCTGATATTATATCATATGCGAGATCTAGACCTCCGATGTCGTCTGGAATACCCTTCTCCCATGTCTTTTCCGTGTCCTTTTTGGATCGGAATAATAGTATTGCGAAACCGGATACTAAAACGCGTATTCCAACGGATAGAGGAAATGCAGCCTTGATTATCATAATGTCTGCGGCAGTAAGCATGCGTCTCGGATATATGAACCGTAGTATTGGAACTGTTTTAGGCATCATGTATCGTAGGGGATGTGGCTTATCTGCTCTAGGAATGATGTGTATCTCTCGTCCTCCAGCATGAGTATGACTAACTCGGGGATTAGAAGAGAGAAATACAATCCATATAGAATTTCCATTCATCTCTTGTCGAACATAGACATCACTGACGTTTATAAATGCCGGATGAAAAGTTCTTATAAAGGCTTCGTTTTCAACTGTTACCAAAGGTTCAATGGAAGCTCTGGCACTGGAGATATCAACTGAACCATCGGTGAGTGTTATTCCTAATGTAGCGTCAGTACACGGTTGAGGAGAAGTATATACTGCTTACTTTCAACGCGTCGTAATGGTAGATAATCAGTCCAGAATTCGGGGACCGTGAACTGCCGATTCTGCTCGATATCTTGAGCTGCTTCAGGAATGTGCGGGTAGAGTATTGGATCTGCTCCAAGGTCTAATCTCCGACGTTTAGAGAATATAACAGATTCATATTCGATATCAGGAAGACGTTTCGTAGTTATTACTGAAGCCATTAGTCTGGTGGTCTGGCTGATCTTGATGCGTATTATCGTGGACTGCCACCTCCTTGTAGTCGAGGATAACCTAGATTCAAGGGAGGATTCGGATAATGAACGTAAAGTATTTGCCGAAATAGAATAACTGAGAAAGCACTTCGGAGTTTACAATCACAAGCTTATAGTCGATCTTTGGAGAAGGCTTCTGTGTAATTTTTAAAGGTTGTACTTCGGCAAGGTTATATAGCACAAAGTTAACAATTTCAACTGGTTACGCGACTGACTCAACCTTTCGGCACCTTTAGAGCAAGTTAGCGTATCTCAGGCCAAACTGAAATAGATAACGTGAGAGCAGCTACGAAACAGGAGTATAGAGGGTAATTCATCAATTAATACAAATACGTACATTACTGATATGCGGAGGTTTGTAATATGAGCAGAGTATTCTACGGAATATAAATCACGAGTGTTCTTTATAATCTACATTATAAAGCTATAATACTTGCGGCACTGTAGCGTTGAAGAAAGGAAGATGAACCCTTTGGTTTATTAAGAATTTTGAAATGAAGAGACCTAAAATACAACCTTGTAAGAGCCGGTAGACCGCTCGCTGGTTTAGGAAACACTTTTGGCCTTTGGGCGGCTAAGAAATTGATTTAATAAGGCGTAGTGGAAGAGGCTGATAATAGCTCAACTCAAAGAAATCGGTAAAAGACCTGTAGATTGGAGAAACATCCTTTTACCCATTTATACGTCTATGAGACTTGTATCAACAAGTTGCTCCTCCCAATTATCCTCAACGTCTACCTTGCGGCCACGCATAGTTCGAATGACGAAAGAAGCCAACTCCATTGGCGTCAACACGGTATTTCCAGATAACTCAACGCGGGGATCTGGAGCCCTGACAAGCTCGCCTTCAATGATATACCACTTGCCGATATTTATTTCAGTGTCGTCGACAGGGATGCCGGTTACTTCCATGGTATCTTTGATATTCGTATCAACGTCCAGCTCTGCAATTGTCCCTGCTAATGCCTTCTTAACTGTGTTTTGGATCACTTTGCTTTGGAAAGAATTGGTATTGTTTACTTCAAAAACTTCAACCAATTCCGTCTGACCAATCCTTAAAGCACGACCAAGCGCTTGCTCCAAAGCTCCTTGGTTATGAGCAGAGTCAAACAGAATAACGTGGTGACATAAATGGTGAAGATTAAGTCCAGTCGAACCCACGAAATAACTTGCAATAAAGACCATCGCATCATTTGGATCTTTGGTAAAGCGTTGAACTTGATAATGGCGTTGTTCCGTCGAAAGATTTGAGGTATATAAAGCACAAGATACCTTTAACACTTGCAAGACAGCATATATAAGGACTTGCACGGCGGGTAATGAGCAAAAGATAATAACCTTCTTTTGTAATATTACGAGTTCAGCGATAACCCGGACTAAGGAACGAATCTTTGGAGATCCGTCGCAAAAAATAGAGAGCTGCCCCATTATATCAGAGCGGTCCGGTAATTCTGGAATGGATATGACTTTGTTTGCTCCTGTTGTAGACTTCTTCTTCTGAGATTCAGTCATCTTATGAATTAAGAGCTGGATCCACCGGAACATAATATCTGGACAAGATGTCCATGCTTCAATCGTTTTAGCATGGATCTCTTGCTCTATATAGTAGAATCCAAGCCAGTCAGACAGCAAAATAAGCTGTCGATGGTACCGTCGATTCCAACATAAAGTACCGTCTTCCAGGACCTGTATTAACTTGTGCAATGGTACAAATGAATAATCGATGTAAGATTGTAATTCTTCTTTCGTAAATTTGCACACGAGCTGCCGAGTGTTCAGTCGGGATAAGGCTTCTCCAATCAGCTTTTCTGGTCGCTGTGGGTCTCTTGAGGCATAGGTACGTCGAATGGCACACTCTTTCCATATCATACTTGCATATAAACCTGCAGCTCCAATATTGACATCTCCTTTTATGAAATTCTTAACAGCTTTAGTCGTTAATCTTAGTATCGCTCCTGGATGGTTGTCAGCTAACTTGTAAGGGTTTAACCCAGATATTTCTTAGCCCAGTTTTTCAAGATTGGCTGTCTCCCATAGAGCATCACCATTCGGGACCAGAAATGGTGAATATCCGTGAATGTCCTCGATCCTATTTGGTACAAGGCTTGCACTCGCACCTAAAAGGAATGGCGTCTGTAGCCAGGACATGGTAATATGAGAGGCATTGTCCAGAGTTTTGAGCTGTTGGCACTCGTCAACGACAACGAGTTCGAAAAGCCCGTTCAAGTTGTATGGCCAGTCATTATCCATTGTAGTCTTTAACTTTATCGCATCTGGAGGGGAAAATCCCAGTTCGGCTACTCTGTAATTCTTAAGCGCTGTGGGACCATGACGGGCTCTTAGGGTCGGCAGTGATGTTAAAATGAGAATCTTTGAGTTTAGCTCTCTTTTGTCAAAAATAGGATGCTTGCGAGAGAGTTTGCCGGAGATTTTTTGCATTTGAGATGCAATGTTTTCACGCATATCGCCATGGTAGACGTATGGGTGAAAATCCGTTGAAAATGAACTGACTTCTCTGTAGAACTGGCTAATGAGTTCTGGTATCAGAACGATGAGAATCGGGCGAGCTGGGGGAGGTTTAACAGGTGCACACGGGGCATCAGCGTCAGGTTCCAGTCCGGCTTCTCGGGTAAGCTCGAAATATTCTTTGTATTCCTCGGTCTCCCTTTTGTATCTCCTCACATGTTCTTCGCGATCCCTAATCAGCTATGAAAGATATCAGTAATGTTCATTGGAGAAGCCTTCTTTGGAAACGGCTCACATGTAATATGAATCCTAAGATCTGGTAAGTCTTCCCCAAACCTGTCGAATCTGCAAAAAATGCAGCTTTGACAGTCCGCCTTTTGTATATTTCAAGCGCTCGGGCTATGCCGGTTACTTGCCAGCTTTTTAGGACTTTGGTGAACATCATTCCTTTGATCCGTGGCCTATCTTTGTCACCTATACCTAGCTGAGTACACGCTTTCTCATAGTCCATTGGTTGTAAGCTTTTGTTATCGAGTAATTTTTCCATGTTCTCTAGTTGAGCTGAATCATACGCAGACGTGCTAGGTAGTCGTAACCGCTTTTCATGTATCATAGCCTCGATTTCGCGTAGCCATATTGCCCTCAATCCGTTTTGCGCATTTGCTTCGGACTGTGCATCAAATACCGGTGGATTCACGAGCTTTGCTAATCGTGGCTTATCTCTGAAGTTTGATGCCACAAGATGAATTGTAGCGTACTTTCCATATGGCGTAGCCATGTCGAATGGGTTTTGATGGTTCATAGTAGCGAGTAAAATGTCCATAGGTCCTTGTGAGTCTTCGGGAATAACTTGATCTTCTTCTGGCTCTGGAGTTCCCTCTGATATCATGATATCATGATCCGCCCCAATAGAATGATCATCCCGAGAGTCCTCTTCTTGGGCAGGATCTGGTTGGTCAACAGATATAGGAGGCTCTCCCGCACAATCGTCTAGGGCAGCACTTTCAGCTTGACGTATGCAAGTAGTTTGAGGCCCAGTGTTGGACTGCTGCTGATCAGGATTATCGTTAGAGGGAGCTGGTCGTGGTGAGCTTTCGGTATTGGGTAGTGGCTGCTGCGAAGGACGAAAAGCAAATAATTGTCTAGATGAACGTATCTGACTGGGAGAACCTTCAGATTCAGCAAAGTTTGGAGACGGGCTCATTGCTGATGCGCTGTCTGGAGTTGCCTTCTTTTGAAGTGTTGTCTTTCGCCTCTTGGGTGGGTCGTATATATCGTCACTGTCATCTTCTTCATCAACAGGTTGACTATCAGGAATGAACAGAGAATCAGTGCAGTCTTCCGATTCATCGACGATAGCAGCTGATGTTGGAGGCTTAGCAGAGCGTTTCCCAACCTTACTGGACTTTTTGGAGGTCTTTGCTCGGTCCTTCGTTGCTCTCAGCATCACTTGCCACAAACGTGATTCCGCTTCCTCCTCAGATATCTGTTTGCCCAAGAAAATGCCATTGTGGCTCCTGAGATTAACATGCTTGAGTCTGCATAGGCAAAACGCGTAATTTTCTAAGTCGGTTGTAAAATTCTGTGGGTTCACGTCGTACCCAGAATACTTCTCCCTACCGTCACTTTCACCTCGCCTGAGCTCACATTGTACCTGTAAAAACTGTGGGCCTTGTTTTCTCGTCGTAGATCTACGACGAGGCTGGATAACAACATCATACAAACGGTTGTAAAATGGCAGAAATTGAGGTGAAACCATAAATTCTTCGACAGCCTTAGTCGTCTGCAAACCCAGGTATCTTGCTAGGCTTTCCATTGAGAGGTATGTATCTGCGGGCACAGGGCCGTTTAATAAAGTCTCGGGAAGGTCATCATCCTCTTCGCCGTTCAGTGCTTCTGCAAAGCTCGGGAGCTTATTCGTAGATTTGACTTTTCGGTTTGTCATTTTTTATTCGTGTAAGTTGCAAGCTGGATGAAAACAAGAAACTATATTTGATAGGAACGCGTGAAGAAAAAAGTCAGGCAACAGAAGGGATAGATCTTCAACTTTTAGTGAGAATTGAAAACAAATGGTAAGGCTCGCTAACATCTCGACGCTTGGAGCTTCGATTTTAATCCCAATTTAGTAGCACATTCAGTGAGCCATAGATTGTCTAGATGGGTTCTGGAGCCGTGAAAGATATCTACATTATTATCTGGTTCTTGCTACTAGGATCTAATATTCCTCGTAGACACTTGCTGGTCATACCATAACTATAGATCTGGAGAAGCCTCTTCCGAGGTATATTCAACTTGAGCTTCGGCGCTGTGGACGCTTACGGCCTTGCTTCACTTGCACAGTCTGATTGACAGCTCCAACTTTTCAGGGCCGCGTTCTGCCAAGTACTATAATTTGCTAACAAAGCATACTCGTACGCCGCAGAAGAAGGCACTCTTACTCGAAACTGTGAAATAAGTTATATCTGCCATACATGATTTTGAATTATGCCTTCGCTGATGCCACTTTGATGCAGGCGCGCCCCTGCGGAACTGCTACCTGCTAATGAACTTGGACCTCTCTTTAAAAACTTACCGTAGCCCTTTTTACCTACGACTCCGCCATTATCCCTATCCCAAACGATCTCTCCTCTCAATACTGTGTATCGAGGCCATTGCTTCAGTTTTCTTCCTTCGTATGGTGTGTAATCCACGTTGTGATGGAGCATCGAGTTTATAAGCTCAAGGTCAGTGAAATCTTTAGGATACCATATAGTAAGGTCTGCGTCACTTTCCCCTGGTATTAATGCCCCTTTCGTAGGATACAACCCGTACAGCTTGGCAGCATTTGTCGAAGTTAGTTCGACAAATCTTTGTAATTGAAGGCGATTGGCTGACAAAATCAATGAAAGTCGAGTCTCAACTCCTGGGCATCCATTTGGTATGTACTTAAAATGGCCATTTGGGTACTCAGCGCTGATTACCGTTTTCTTGCCTGTCTTCGCATCGTCATATCTGAAAGGGCAGTGATCAGAGTTGAGCACAGTAAATGTCCCGTTTTCTAGTCCTTTCCAGATGGCCTCGTGATCTTGCTCACTCTCACGTGGAGGAGGACTACAGACGCATTTTGCCCCCTCAAAACCAGGCTTGTCAAGATCTGTTCTTGTCAGAAAAAGGTATTGAGGGCAGGTCTCAGCATATATAGGCAAACCCTTCTCCTGTGCCTCATGTATATGCTGAGCGGCGGCCGGGGATGAGACGTGAACAATAAGGATAGGGACATTGATGTATCCGCTGAGACTGATAGCTCTATATGTTGCCTCAATCTCTGCCACAGGCGGATGGCTATCAGCATGATATTTCGGGTCAAATAATTTTTGCTCTTCGAGCTTCTTGATTGTCCAATCAATTATAGCTCCATTCTCTGCATGAATCATTGTGACGATCTTTTGCTTACGAGCCTCAAACAAAACATCCAGTATCTCCGCGTCATTAAGCTGTAGTGCCTCATAGGTCATGTAGATTTTGAGAGAAGATATCCCTTCCTCCCTCAGTTTTGAGAACTCTGATATCGCTTGAGGGCCTGCATTGGAGCAGATGAGGTGAAAAGAGTAATCACTATAGCAGTTTCCATTGGCTCTAGCTTCTGTTGCTCTGAGACATCCCAAGAGTGATGGTTGGCTCTTCTCTTGCGGAGCAAAGGCAATTAACGTAGTTGTGCCTCCAGCAATCGCTGACCTGGTCCCTAAATTCACATTAGCGATTTGTTAGTTTTGAAGACGTAAATTCGGCTGACCAGTCTCATAGTTATCGGCAGTCTCGCCTTTCCCGAAAAGTGGTGGTTCGTCTACTCCCTTATTAACGTCGGCTCGAGCAATCAGAGGCAATGGCCGAATAGTCTCACCAATATGTACGTGCGCATCTACTCCTCCAGGCTTAAGATGATCTTTATAAGCATTCGTTCATGGCAATTGAATCACAGTGTATTGAGCAAGTGACAACTCAAAACGCTTACCATTACCATTCCTCCTTGTGCGTCAATAATCTTATTTGCATCAGCTGCTGGTATAGATCCAGGGGGCACGATTTCAGATATCTTTCCATCTTTGATGGCGATATCAAAGTGTCCTGTTGTCTGATCTGTTACTACCAGCCCATTGAGAACCAACAAGTCAAATCCAGCCATGTTAAAACATTCAAATGTAAAACATATATTTACCTGTCTAGTTTCTGGGCTCAAGATGAAGATAGAGATAAAGAAGTATGAAATATATTTACCTGAGGCGAAGGCAAGCTATCATTTGGCCGTGGAGCTCCCCACCTTTGTTCGCCGTTGGCTAAGATATCCTTATCGCCCGTAGCATTCTGCCCGATAACTGATCCTGTCCGCGCGAGACTGCCAAGTGGGCTTATTGTCAGATGTGATCCCTCACGTATTTCACTTTGTAATAAGTATCGGAAATAGCTTCCCAAATGTTTTGTGGAAGAAAATGTCGAATTCAGCCAATACCCCACTCGTAGACAGACATATTATCCTAATAGAGTAAGCAAGACCGAGCCTCGCATTACCCTCAGCCCTGAATAAGGGAGCCTGTATTTGATTCACAATTATATTGTTTTTGTCTTATTTTTACTTTTTACCGCTTGTAACTGTCTATATGCAGATTGATTTATCGGTTTCAATAATCTCCAGATGGCCTATAAAGCCCTGAAAATTAATGCTGATCGACTTAACAACACTATTCATTCAACATGTGATTCCTGGGGCGCCATATCCAGTTCAACTGGTATGAGACGGCTTGCGTTGAGTCAGGAAGACAAACAGGTAAGGGATTGGCTCGTAAGAAGCTGTAAAGAATTGGGGTGCGAGGTGAAAATAGATCAAATGGGAAATATATTTGCGACTCGACCGGGTTTATCTACCGAGAAACCAATAGGTATAGGAAGCCATCTCGATACGCAACCGGCAGGTAAGTCCTGAGACAAATATTTCAGGATTATGGGGCTTGACTGGTATAGGTGGGCGATACGATGGTATTCTTGGAGTCCAAGGAGGCCTTGAGATCTTGCGGACCCTCCATGAAAATAAAATTGAGACTTATTGTCCAATTACATTAATAGATTGGACTAATGAAGAAGGGGCACGATTCCCAGGAGCTATGATGTGCTCTGGCGTATGGTCGACAAAATCGGCTACTGGCCTTGAAGAATGCTACAAAATCACCGATAGAGAGGGTGTTTCCATGCGGCAAGCCCTTGAGGATATCGATTACCTTGGACAAACTCCGTGTGACTATTTGCACAACCCACTTGAAAGCTATTTTGAACTTCATATCGAACAAGGCCCCAAGTTGGAATTGGAAAAGAAGAGGGTTGGCGTTGTCACTGCGGTGCAGGGAATGAAGGTATGTTCATCCACAAACAAGCTCTTGAAGTAAGGCGGAGTTTTGATTAGATGTCCACCTTGTCAACGGAGATTTGAAGGGATTGAAGAGGTGCTGAACAAAACTCTAGTGGTTCTCTGTCAGAGTAACGGGTGTAGAAGGTCATTCTGGGACTACCCCAATGGCCGTACGTTCCGATGCGTTGGTTACAGCAGCGAGACTAATCTCTGCAGTTCAAGAGACCGCTGCTAGAACTGGCCTTGGTGTCGCGACCGTGGGAGTGATCTCGAATGATACCCAAAGCCAAGCAACGATTCCTAGTGGAGTAGAGTTCATCATTGATGTCAGATGCTCCACAGACCGGATGGTGGAAGATCTCTGTTCCGCCATCTTTAAAAGCTTCGACGAGATTATCACCAAGGAGAACAATCAAACCGAGTATACCATCTTAAGAACGTGGGGTCTGCCTGAATCCAAATTCCACACTGAATGTATTGAGGCGGTACGCGCCTCCGCGATTGAGGAAGTCGGGTCGGAACAAATTATGGAGATGAAGTCTGGGGCGGGTCATGATGCAGCTTGGACGAGCAAGGTTGTCAAGACAAGCATGATATTTGTACCGTCCAAGGACGGAATTTCGCACAACCCTGCGGAATACACCAGCGCGGAAGATTGCGCACTGGGAGCTCAGGTCCTATTGCAAGCCGTGCTCAGATACGACGAAGCAGTAAAGTCGGCAAGAGGTCCTTGACAATCAGACTAGTAATATTGGAATAAAAGCGCCCGATATCATAAATCATGAACACCGGGGTGAAATCACCCGAATATCGCAAGAGACAGAGTCAATTACTGCGAACAAACAGAGCCGATTGCAAACCCCTTCAGTTGCCGTCTCGTACGAGTGCTGCAGCTCTGCGATTGGAGAGCGGGGGCGGGTATGGCGGGTAGTCACGGCCCCGGCAATTGGCTCGCAGCACCCTGGAAGCCCCATCCTTGCGATAGCGGCGATTCCCCCATATTCAACATAATCAAGCTACGTCCAGGCGGTATGTAAATTGATGGAGACGCCCTCCGAGATTTGTAGCTTCCAGAATTTTTCAGCGGTTCAACTAATCTCTGGAAATGGCGAAGACATTCTCCTATGATGAAGGTATGTCAACGGGAATCATTATCTTGCGATATCCAATCCGCTAATCTCTGATCAGTTGCGAAACATGCCTCTGCAGAGAGTTGCTGGGTAATCCTCTATGGCAAGGTGTACGACGTGACTGATTTTCTCCCGAACCATCCAGGAGGATCAAAAATTATTCTTCAGTTAGCAGGACAGGATGCCACCGAGGAATACGACCCAATTCATCCGGATGGAACATTAGAGCAAAACCTTCCCCCAGAGAAATGCCTGGGCAAAGTGGATCCCTCGACGCTCCCGCAGCAAGAAGGCATTGCGAAAAAGGCTGAGGAACAGGCGGGACAGGATGCTAGTTCGGTCGATTTGAAGAGTCTCTTAAATCTGGATGAGCTCGAGGAACTTGCAACTAAAAAAGTCTCGAAGAGGTGCTGGGCCTACTACTTTTCGGCCGGTGATGATTTGATTTCAAAGAAATTGAATCACGATGTATACAAACAGATCTTGCTACGACCAAGGATGTTTGTAGATTGTACAAGATGCGATTTATCGACCACGTTACTTGGACATAAGGTCGGATTACCTGTCTACGTCTCCCCCGCAGCACAGGCAAGGCTCGCGCACCCATCAGGCGAGCGTGGTATCGCCCAAGCTGTCAGCAAATTTGGCGCGCTCCAGATTATCTCGAACAATGCTTCTATGACTCCGGAACAGATCGTTGAAGGCTCAGCACCTGGTCAGATTTTCGGTTGGCAGATCTATGTGCAAAATGATAGAAAGAGGAGCGAGGCTATGCTGGCCAGGATAAACAAGATGCAGGACAAGTTCAAATTCATTGTCCTCACATTAGATGCACCAGTGCCTGGGAAGCGGGAACATGATGAGAGACAAAACTACAAACCTGCTGGCAGTTCATCAGGTGCTGGTGGTGTTGGTCAGCAATTATTCCAAGGCACTGCAGCCGATCTCACATGGAAGATCACTTTACCATGGCTGGCAAAGCATACATCGTTACCGATTGTGCTCAAGGGGATTCAGACGCATGAAGATGCTTATCTTGCTGCGCAGTATGCTCCACAGATCAAAGCTGTTATCCTTTCGAATCATGGTGGTCGAGCTCTTGATACAGCGCCTCCTGCAGTACATACGCTTCTTGAAATCCGAAAGTACTGTCCAGAGGTATTTAGTCGAATAGAAGTGTGGGTTGACGGTGGTATAAAGCGAGGCACAGACGTAGTCAAGGCTCTGTGTCTGGGGGCAAGAGCCGTTGGCGTTGGCAGAGCTGCATTGTTTGGACTTGGAGCAGGTGGCCCTGAGGGAGTAGAAAGGACATTTGAAAGTATGATATCTCTTGGAAAAGTACCCAGGTTCAGGTGCTAACGCTATATTCACAGTATTGAAAGCCGAAACCGACACCTGTATGAGGCTCCTTGGTGCAGAGGACGTCAGTCAGCTAGGCCCGAAATTTGTAAGTCGAGTGTCCTATGTAGCACATTAATCCCTCTAACTGTTGTACTAGGTAAATACCCGTGTAGTTGAGAGAGACATATACGACGGACCCGCAAATCTGCAAAATGTTGGACTTTGGTCGAAGGCAAAGTTGTAAAACATATAGATAGAACCTGTTAAAATAATCTGACCGTACGAGTAAGAATGGATCTATTGAGCCTCTTTCTTGTTGTGAGATAATATTATTTTAACTCACCGTAAATTTGTAGCTCATGGTTGCACTGCCACGACCGCCTAAGTAAGAAAAGCCCCCTGAAACGCCCCTGAAATAATGCCCCTCCTAAAATTACGGTGGAGCGAGTACTGGTCGGTTGATCCCAACGCCCTCGGCAGCTAATCAAATTAGATGTCGTATTACGCTATGCTACGCATCACCCACAGCAGACAGAGAAAGTAATTCCTGTTGTCCTGCGGAGCAGGAATATTGCCATAGGCATTCCGGATGGTCCCAGGCCCTCTCCAACAACCGGCGGTGGGAAGAGACAACCAGTATGGCAGTGGCGCAAGGGCCTGACTTGGATAAGGGCGGCGAAAGTAGCAGCACTACCGTGGCACAAGAGGCGGAGTCCGGGAAACAGACGGCAGAGCTTGACGACTTTGGATTGCCTATTAAGAAACGTCCTGTGGTAGTGCCAATATTGGACACAGAGGAGAAGAGCGTGGAGGGGACAGGTTCTGCAGAGGATGCGAAACCCCTGGAGAGTGAAATTGACTCGCACAGAACGGCCTCCTTAGAAGCTGCAGAGACAACCCCAGAAGCAACAAAAATTCAACCTCAAGCTTCGGAAGATGGTAAAGAGGAACACGAAGATGCAGAGTCGAAATCGCATGAAGAGTCCACCGCGCCCGCAAAAGTGGATCCCGAAAGAGAAGGGCAGAAGGAGGGAAATATGGCAAGTGTAACTACCTCGAATTCGGCAAACGCAGTTCCTGGCAAGTTGGAGACAGAGGATATCAAAGCGAAAAATGCAATTGAGAACACAGCGCCTATAGAAACGAGTACCGCAGCTGGACACCGACGTGGGCAAAGTTCAAAGGGGCAGGGCATATCCGAGTGGTCCCACCAGCAAGCTGCGTTGGGGAATGCTGAAGAAGACCAAGAGGAAGAAGATGATGAATGGCAGACAATGCCCGCATACGCGCCCTATGACATATACGATGATGATAATAAACTTATTGCCCGCGAACGCCATGACTCGGATGAGGAGGGAGACGTATATGCTGGGCTGGGCGGTGCTGGAAAGGGATATACAAGGGTTCAATTGGATGAAGATGCGCAGTCGGCGACAAGTCTCGACGAGGATACGAAATATCTCTTCAAAGATGTCGGGGGAACTGGCGCTGGAGAAATGGATGATGAAGATCCACGAGATGTGGTTTCTCAGATGCAAGCAACGAAAGATCTTCTTACCGAGAGTCAGAGGGTTGCTTATGTGGGTATGACACGACTGATCGTCTCTGCAATGATCAATGAAGTAGACTCTCTGTATGTGAATAAAGGCTCGAAAAAGGAGTTAAAGCAAGCTGTGGAAGCTATGAGAATGTGGGGTCAAAAGATGATGGTACGACTATACGCACACATGGATATAAACCCAGCAGAACAGATTATGGTCGAGCAACTGGCGGATCATGGCGTTGTGCCCAAAGACCTCACTCCAACTCTAATGCAAAATGCTCGGGTAAGAAACCCTATGGCTGAGTCAAGACCATCATATACATCATCTGCACACTCGTCCTTCAGATTCTCCGAGACGCCTTCTGAATTTAATGGAAGGTTTCCATCACCAGGACCAGATGAGGATCCAGCTCAACCACCACCGCCATATCAAGATCATGAAGGTGATGATCTGCCAGAAGTTCGGACTCCGTCTCAGCTCCCTGAGACCAAGAACATCGATATTGATCTTAGATGGACGGTTCTATGCGATTTGTTCCTGACTTTAATTGCTGACTCAGTTTATGATTCTCGATCGCGAACTCTTCTTGAAAGAGTAGGTGATAATATGGACATTTCTTGGCTAGAGATATGCCGGTTTGAGAAACGCGTTACAGATGCGTTAGAGATGCAACAGGCTGCCGAAAAGGAGAACTGGAATGAGGATGACCACAAAGAAAACAGGAGGAAAAAGGCTCTGAAGAAACGATATGTGATGATGGGGCTTGCCACCGTCGGTGGCGGTCTCGTAATCGGTTTATCTGCTGGCCTACTTGCTCCTGTCATCGGGGCGGGTCTTGCGGCAGGTTTCACAACAATAGGAATTGCAGGCACAAGCGGGTTCCTAGCTGGTACTGGCGGAGCAGCAATTATTACATCTACTGCCGCTGCATCTGGTGGGTTCATTGCTATCAAAGCAGCGAATCGCAGAACCGGTGCGGTGAAGACGTTCGAGTACAGACCGTTACATAATAACAAGAGAGTCAACCTCATAGTAACAGTTTCTGGATGGATGACGGGAAAGGTTGATGACGTGCGGTTGCCATATAGCACTGTTGATCCGATTATGGGCGACATATACTCTGTACTCTGGGAACCAGAGATGCTTACGAGTATGGGAGACACGATAAATATCTTGGCTACAGAGGTGTGTAATTGGGATCTTGTCCTCATATTTTAATAGAGTGATACTGACTAGAGTCATATTTAGGCATTGACCCAAGGTCTTCAACAGCTCCTCGGCAGCACTATCCTCGTAGGTTTAATGGCAGCTCTACAATTACCTGTTGTTTTGACGAAGCTTGCGTACCTCATTGACAACCCTTGGACGGTATCTTTGGACAGAGCCAATATGGCAGGTCTGATTCTGGCAGATTCTCTCATTGACCGCAACTTGGGTACTCGCCCCATTACCTTTGTGGGCTATTCGCTAGGTTCAAGAGTGATTTTCTCTTGCTTAAGAGAACTTGCTAGAAAGGGTGCCTATGGTCTGGTACAGAATGTCTATCTCTTCGGTTCTCCCATTGTAGCCAAAAAAGATGAGTACCTAAGGGCTAAATCCGTTGTTGCTGGTCGGTTCGTCAATGGCTATGCGAGAAATGACTGGATCCTTGGCTATCTCTTCCGTTTAACTAGTGGTGGGATCAGTCGCATCGCAGGACTGGCACCTGTTGATGGTATACCAGGTCTAGAGAATATTGACGTGACTGAATTCGTACCTGGCCACATGGCGTATCGCCAGGCAATGCCCCGTCTACTGCGAGAAGTGGGTTGGGTCGTGGAAAGTGATGAATTTACAGAAATTGAAGATCCAGATCCGGAAAATCATACAGAGCGGCAGCGAGAACTCATCAACGAAATTGAAGAAGCCCGAAAGGAATTTGCAAAGCAGGAAAAAGAGAAAGAAGCAAAAGGCAAATTCGGCTTCTTTTCTCGGAAAAAGAAGACAGCAGTAGAGAAAAAGGAATGGGAGACTTATGAGGAATCGAAGACCCAGCCTAAAATGAAAACCGAAGATGCAGAAGGAAATAATCATGGTGTATTATTCGATATCGATGCCATCCGTGCGGAGCTAGCAAGTGAGCAGCTGGATATCAAAGAATTGAAATCAACATTACCGCCCATGAAACTCAAAGTTGAGGGCAGCTCTTCATCCAGCTTCCTCCGCTCTCAATCTTGGGATGAGAGAGCCCAGGATGCTAATCTCAAACCACAGGCGCAGCATGAAAGAAAATCATCTTCGGCATCACCGAGGCCATCCTTACCAGAAATTCCTAAGTCGAGCCCCAGCCCCCAGTATTATTACGAGGAAGAGGATGAAGTTCAAATGACATTCGATTACGACGAGCCCTCACATAAATCGCAATCCTCTTATTCAACAAGAAACCCGTTCTCTACTTCCACGTCCTCGCAACCCAATCCACCAATTGCAGAACCAACTGAACGATCAGCTGCAGTCCAGCGGCCTGAGCTGAAAAGTTCTTTAACTGAGCCGACAGCCCTCCCTTCCACGGCCAACCTAGGACATAATGCATGGGCAGATGAATATGATGACGAAGACTTTGGGCAGGAGAAAGAGATCTCGATGACTTTTGCATAGCGGGCGTCGACTCACATCATGAGTGACTTTCTGGGAAGCACTTACTTTTTCATTGGTCGTTAGGATGGCCTCGGCGAATCTCGTCTTTTCAATGATTCTCTTATTAGAACAAGGGTTTAATATTTGGCGTTTTTCGGGTTCTGTGCATGATATGATGTGCTGGCTTCAGAGATGTTTGAAGTGTTGGAATGTACGCTGCGTTGCAAGCTATTGCTAGCGTGTCCACAGTAACGGGAGAAGATGCTTCTTGTAACTTGCATAGAGAGGGGCGGGAAAGCCGTGGATTTCTGCCTCTACGAGTACTTTACTATAAGGAGATTAAATATTGGATACGTGCGTGTGCAGAATATCAACAGATCATGGGTTGCAATATATGGCAGCCCCGTGTATTCCCTGATGGTGCTTGTCACCATACGCTTTGAGAGCCTCGTAGCGTGGTACCGTAGCTTTTCGGGTATTCTTCTCGGGAAAAGGCCGTCTTGAACCCTCCGGTACGTGTGCACGACACTACCGTAGCAACACAATACACGCTACATCCAGAGCGGACTGGCTGTCAGCAATAGCTTGCTTATAGAGCATTAGCGTGCAGAACAAAGAGTTGGGATCTATTTTTATATCGTGTAGCACTCCAGTAGCTCCCGGCTGGTGCACGGACCACACTTCCACTTCCTCAGCCCCAATAATGCAACACCGCAGCTGCAAATCGTCAAGCGTTCATCCAGCATGCGAATCCTCTCTTACAACCACAGCCCCAGTCTTGCCTCGAAATGGATCTCACTCTTTATTTTAGCCCAATTGCCGATCTCTGCTGATCTACTACTGATTGATCGCTTGACCTCAGAAGGAATGCGGCGTCGGACATATCTGGCTGTTGGTTGCTAGGCGCGCAGCGGGCCCCCAACCAACATGACCTGAAACGGTGAGGAATGTGTTGTCGTAGCCTTGTCGTGCTCTCCATGATATGCACGGCATCTTACGCCCTAGGGATCTTTTCCTTTTCTTCAATACTCTCTTCCTCTCTGCACGTACGTCGACGTGAGCATTCTTATTTCGTATGCATCTCCTTCGCTGCACTCGTCCTCCCTCTCTTTCGCTCTTGCTCTGATTTCTCCCCGAGGTCTGCGGTGGAGGGTGTCGAGTAGCGAGGATGAGGATAGATCCTCTGCGAGCTCTCTTCAGCCTCGCAGTGTTGATGAGCAATGTCTCGAGCGTCACTGCTGCTCTACACGCCTTACGTACGATTTCGTCGACAGATTCATCGGCGGTTTCGTCTCCCTCTCCAAATATAACCCCTCAGGCCAATAGGCCCATCTCCAGTATCCAGCCAACACCCACAGCAGTAGATTCGATCCGTGTTTCACCAACAGTGACTTGGGATGCGTTCCCCACGGCTGGAATAGCCCTAAATCAGTTGGCAGTCATAAATTATCGGCTTGTAAATGCTCCTGCTTTCGAAAGTCCAGAACTATATCTGTTGTTATGTCAGACAGCAGCAACTACAAATCAGCCTCTGATCAACGATGCAAACACCTGGTTTGTTTCGGAGCTCTGTAAGCAGAAGTATCTCCTACGCTTTGGGCTGATTAATATTGACTCTCTCTAGATTGCGATCCTACTTTGTCCAATCATAGAAGCTGTGTTGATCCGGGTTTGGTGAATCTGAGTGTGACCCTAACACCCGGACGCGATTTCACCGCGTCGTTGAACTTGACGAACTTCTTTTTTTGCTTTGGTTATAATCCAGAACCTATTAGCGGTGGGCTGGACCCTACCAATTTAATATGCAACTACTCTAGTCCGCTTTTCGATGTATTCCAAGCTTCGGAATCTACAGAACCTCAAACTCCAGTATCAGTGATCTCAGGCATTAGCCCGGTACCAACCAACCTTGCTATCCATCAACAAACTGAGGTTTTGTCTATCTCATTATCTGGATCCACACCTACCACGTCTATCACAATTGTACATGCTACTACTAGCACATTCTTCCAGACACCAACTTCGACAGCGCTCTCACCTTCGTCAGTCGCTGTATCTATCTCCTCTTCAGGTCTCTCTACGGGTGCAAAAGCTGGTATAGCTGTTGGGGCCGTCATTGCAGCTGGGGCTATTGCTCTGCTCGTCTTCTGTCTTGTCCGCTGGCCCTGCTCTCGTAGAACCCGAAATCAGCACATAATGCTAGCAAACTCACCGCATGGCAACACGGCACGTAGTATGGATCAGCTTGCAGAAAAACCCGATAGCCCGTATACAAATCTGGGGGGTGAGGAAGCTGGCCAGCTACCCCCTCATGCGATTACCCTGTATGATGATCAGCAACCAGCAGATGTAGCGCCCACCTCAGCTTCGTCATACAGCCCTCAGGAACAATCACGATCGGTTCCTGTGCTGTTGCCGCCTCCTATAATCAACACTTCCCAATCACGAGCGCATGATAGAAACGAAGAAGCCGAAGAAGGTCAAGACGTTGAAGCTACACGCCCTCTATCGGCTGCTCCAGCTCTCTCGCCTCGCTCCAGTCGTTCCCGGCGTTCTATTCCTCTTTCGCCCAGTTCCAGTCATTCTCGACGTTCTACTACTTCACCGGATGACGATTCTTTCAATGAACCATATCAGGATCATCCCTCCCCCGTTTATGGTGACACCAGACACATTCCTATCACTCGAATCTCGCGGAGTAGGGAAGCCGTAGCCGCATTGCTGACCGAGCCAGGCATGTCAGAGGAGGAAATTGCAAGGTTGGAGGAAGAGGAACGGCGGATTGATGCTGCAATTGCGGAGGCTGAACGTCTACGACATGATAGTGATCGATAGGTCTCAGATATAAGTGATAGTGGGACTCATTTGGATACTTTTTGTTAATATCTTTGTACCACAGTTGACATGATGCAGCATGAGTATGATAATGAATACGATACATGCCATGATGGTCTCTAATTATACTGTGATATTTCGAGATCCCCATCTTTACTGTCAGGGAGTATTAGTATTAATATGACAGCCCTTTAAGACGAAGGTTCGGAGAGAACGGCGATTCTATAAAGTAAGAGATATATTCACTTCTGTATATGGTGGATCTCAAAGGAGTCCATTAACTTCCATCCTATTTAAGGGGTTAACATCAAATTATTCATAACGTTTCCTATAAGTCATTCGCTCCCTAAAGGACGCCAGGTTACAAGTAATACAACTAACAAATACATGACCATAACTGCATATGTGCTTCCCTGACCATCATCTAACCTCTCATGCGCCAACCGTTATTTCAGCGGTTGGGTCCTTCATAATATTTAACTCTGTAAGCCCCTCCTGCTTTTCTATAACCAATCCCTTTTCATTGGCTAAGTGCAGCAGGCAAATGAAACAATAACTAGTTGAAATATCATTCATAGCTTGTTTAGGATATACGCTCTGTAAGCCTTGTATAACAGACGTGAATTTCAATGAAGTTGTCGAATCTTCCGCTTTCAACTGTTCCTGCGCTGCCTCTGGATCGGGAGTCGGAAGACGTCCTGGACCTTTGGTAGGTGCCTGGTAAATACTGTCAATAACTTGAAAATGAGATTTTGTGAAATCGCAACTTACAGGCTGTAATCCTTGAACGCCCAGTCCTTTCCAGATCTCCTCCTTGAGTCTTCTGACATCAACTTTCTTGGCAACACGAGCATACTGTACATACTCGGGCCTCACACGCCGGCTTTGTGTAACAAGCTGTGTGCCAAATGCAGTCTCATCCATGTTTGCACCTGCAGGAATGCCATTGAGAATATTGGTAATTGTATCCGCCCTTCCATTAGCTAGATCTTCAGCACCCGGTGAGAAGTGGTCTCTGGCATCCGCAAATTCCATTCCGTCATCGTCATCATCCATCTGTCCTGGCATACCAAGGCCGTCATCTTGGAAAAAGTTGGCATCGTAATCTCCCTGTGGTAGGACTGTCTCATCTGCACCTGCTTCTGGTGCCTCCTTGCGAGCCCAGAATGCCTCGTCCATTTCTCCTTCCACCGGCTCGGTTTTTGGTACACCAAATGTCCCCTGCTTAGCGCCAAACATAGGTTTACGACTCCCCATTCTTGCTTTGGGCTTGAGGAACAAACGCAATAGCTGCTTAGAGTTAAAGTGTTTGTCATCAGGGAGTAGGTTTCTTGTCTTAGATTTCCAATCCTTCTTCGGCAACGAGATAACTGAGTTCGATGAAGCAGTAGTGTAAAGAGTCTCTGCAAGGCTTGCGTTCAGCGGCGAAAGGAAATCAATCTCGAAAGGCTCCTTTTCTTTCCGAGTCTTAGTGGCTGATGCTGGCTTATTGATATCCTTCACTTTCCGAATCCGCCAGTGCTCTGGACCGGCCCAGTTCTTCTGCAACGCTTCGTCGAAGTAGCGAAGAATATCATCATGTCCACCCGTCGGCCCGTTGCCCATTGAAACAGCATATTCGCCATTTACAGGATCCAGTGCACCATTTTCCATTCCATCCATGTCCTCGCCGTCTCCAACGGGCATACCATCATTATCAAGTCCAGCATCATGGACTCTCAATCTGGGTTCAATTGCGGCATCTCGAGCCCAAGCTTCCCCTCCTTCGCCGAATCCAACATCTGCTGCGGTATCGAAATTCTCGAGTAATCCATCGACGTCGTCATCGAATCCAGCCGGGTTGTCATCGTCGAGAAAGATCCCAGACTTATCACCCACAGCACCTTCATCCTCTGTCTTTTCCTTTTCTTGCCGCCAATCTTCAGGGGCTTTTAGGAACGGAATGTCCAACGAACCTGATGGGTCGCCCAAGTCAAAATTCTTCAACGAAGGACAGATATCTTGTTCGTCCAGATAATCAAGGTTTGGGAAGAACTTGACACCAAGAGCAGCAACGTCAATTTCGACATCCTCTTCATCTGGCTCAGACTCCTTGATTGTCGTATTTATCGACGAGTCCGGCTCTGGCTCTGCTCCTTCGACATCCGAGGGATCATCTTTTCTCTTCGTCCCTCCAGTTTCAGCTGATGCGTCAGCCGCATCATCACTATCAAATACTATTCGTCCCTGGGAATCAATGGATAGGTGATTCAAGAGAAGGCCTTTAGCACCGCCCTCATCAAAATCAGCTGACGCTTTCTTGAATAGAGGGTCGACTGAAAACTCCAATTCAAACTTCTTCAGTTGTAAAGATGCAAAAGAAGGGGCCAATGTTGCTTCGGAGGATCGTTGAGTCTTTGGCGCTATTAGCATTTGAACATAACAAATGATAGGGTCCTCGACGCCGTCCGGAATTCCAATGGTAAGAACTTACTCGCTTCTTGGGCTTCTTTCGCACAACACCGTCTTCATCCACTTCTTCCTCGCTCTCTTCTCCGTCTTCGCCCTCGCCTTCCCCTTCTCCGTTTTCACCTCGCTTCTTCTTGCTGTTGCCACTGTCTTGGAGTCCACTTAACAACTTGCCGGTTTCCGTAGCCACACTGTCGACCCTGCTAGTATAAATCTTAACACATCCATCTAGTGTACAACTAGCTTTTTGGAAATTGACCCCGTCTCCTTCCTTTAACAATGACATGTCGTGGAAGTAATCAATAAGCGCAAAATTCCAAGAGTTCGTCGCATTGATCTTGTTATCGGTAGCCATCTTCATCCATTCTTCGAAGTTTGCGAGTAAGGGTACACGTTTCATAGGGGTAACTGCAGCTCCGCCTACAAGCAAATCATCATCATCAAAGTCGTTCTCCTTTCCTGACGTGCTCTTCCGTGGAGTCTTCGGATTCGAAGATGGAGATGAGCCATGTACGTCGTCGAATGTCTGCCTCCGCAAAGGAGACGCTGCCGCCTTAATTTGATTCATCTGGATATCATGGAGAGCATGCCTCGACTGGAGGCGCTTCGCTTTCTCCTGGGCATCGTCGTTCAGAGGGATTCTGGAACGCCGTTAGCGGGACCTCCAAAGTTTGGGAACAAGCGCACTTCATGGGTGATTTGAATGGTGATGCAGCTATAGATCCGGCAGCAGACCTGCCATTATTTTTCTTCGGTGCCTGCGCTACTCGAGGCATTTTCGAGTCGTTGTGAAGATAGGCAATTTGCGTAGGTTGACCTCAGGGAGGTTTCAATGTTGACGCGAAAGTAAACAAATGCAAGTTGTTGTGGCCATAAATTTTAGGCATATATTTAGCCTTGGGCCGGTAGCCTATGACACATGCGCGTGGCGTTGGTAAAACCGCATCTAGCCTTGGCACTGTATCGCAAGCTCGCAACCTCGCGGGGGTGGCATGTATTATGCCACAACCTCGATCTGTTTGGCTACGCACTTGATTCTTATGCTGCGAAACCTTGCTCCATACTTTTCCGGATCAATTACCTGAGGGGTATCATGCATGTAAAATGGTACGGGGGTCTGCGATGTCGGTGAAGCCTCGCCAGTCGAGATACAGCTTCCGCGCGTTCTATCTTACGGTTCTCTGTATCGCCATACTTACGGTGATAAGCCTTTTCGCCGACCAGCTTGCCAAATACCGCCATGGAGTCCAACCTGGGTTCACACGCCGCAATGTATTCATGGCTGATGACCAAAGAATGGCTGAGACAGCTGTGGAGGTGAGGACTATCTAAGCTTTCATATAATTCCAATAATAAATGCTAATATGCTGAGTAGTGCCGATTAGTACATCATGCGGAAGACAAATGCGCCTTCATCAAGAGAAACTGCCTGGATGAGGACTCCGCTGGGCTGTTTCCATACCTCTCCTTATACTACTGCAATCTCCAGAAGGTACAACCACTTGCCTTCTTCATATTGACGCTATGGCTCGGTCTGCTCTTCAGCACTATCGGCATTGCAGCGAGCGACTTTTTTTGCATTAATCTAAGCACAATAGCAAGCATTCTGGGGATGAGCGAAAGCATGGCTGGTGTTACATTTCTTGCCTTCGGAAACGGGAGCCCAGATGTATTCTCGACCTTCGCAGCAATGAATTCACACAGTGGTAGTTTAGCGGTGGGAGAGCTCATTGGAGCAGCCGGTTTCATTACCGCTGTTGTTGCAGGATCAATGGCATTGGTTCGGGAGTTCAAAGTGGGCAAAAAAACATTTGTTAGAGATGTGGGATTTTTCATAGTCGCGGTTAGCTTCAGCATGGTTTTTCTGGCCGATGGAGCATTGCATCTCTGGGAATGCTGTGTGATGATTGCTTTCTATGTGTTCTATGTGATTACCGTTGTAGTCTGGCATTGGTATCTCGGTCACCGAAGGCAACGCAATGTACCAGACGGTGTTTCTCGTGAGGAGTATACTCTACTCCCAAATGAGGAACTGGAGGTTGCAGAAGAAGATGATTATGAGTCGGGCGCTCAATTAGGAGGAAGGAGGTCTAGGGAAGCCGGAGATCTGCCAGCCTCAACACTCAATTCTGCTCCGAGAGTCAGAGTTACCAGAGACGATGGGGACGACGACGACGAGGCAGGGATCCATCTGGCAGCGGAGATGGCGAATAGTATGAGGGTGGCCAGACCTAGAGGTGCTCGAAGAAACACCATCACGCCTATTCGTCCCAGTTTAGTGGGAGCGCTGGAATTCAGATCAGTTCTGGCATCATTACAAAAAACACAGGATGGCCAGATCAGACAGCCTCGATTGCGGCCGCACTCGGCCGATCGTGCAGGTCTAGTATCGTCCTCTGCAAGTACATCATCGGTAATCGCTCCTAAGCTTGGGCATACGTCGAGTGTGGTCGTAACTCCTACTGAGGATCTCCCCGACCGACCTTATGGCAAGATGCAAAGGGCAAGAGCCGCGACTGTGGATGATCCTTCGAGGCTACTGACAGATCAAGCTTCTTCGAATACAGCAAATGTTCCGAATATTGGAATTGTAGCAGCCACCCCAACTATTCCTCTTCGTCTCGATATTCCGTCTGCTAGCTCTAAGTCCACCCCATTCCGCGCAGAGCAAAAAGACTATTTTAATTCTAAAGACTCTAGAGAGTCGAGAGAATCTAGTAGCAACCGATCTCAAGGTCGGCCAAGGAGCGAAAATCTGCTTCTCCCGGACGAAGGATTTCCCGGTGCTAAACATCTCCGCGTTGACTTTCTTCGAGGTCGTGAACGAGCAATAACGGACTCCCCGAACGATTCGCCTAAGACTAGGTCTCCAGGACTATCACCACTCTCCATTCCACGCAGTTCTAGAGACAGTTCATCAGCTCGAAGTATATCTCCCATATCCGATTTCCCTACATATACGGATTCTCCGCTGCCGATGTCCGCCGGTGCATCATCAGTCCCTAGCTTGATCCTCCCCGAAGCAGATGTAGCTGTTGAGTCACCCTATGAAAGCACTGAGGTCGACCCTGAAGAAAAGCCACTGTCTTGGTGGCCATACCGATTCCTTCCAAGCCCTTATATTATTCTCTCCACGCTATTTCCAACTCTGTGCGGCTGGAAGGAGAAGACTGCTTGGGATAAATTCGTCAGTGTGGCTTCTGCACCCAGCATTTTACTTCTATCCATGACATTACCTGTGGTGGAGACCGAATCTGGGGAGGAAGAGGATGAGGATATGAGCCCTCCAATTGACCCGAGGCGGTCGATAACACCCTCGCGAAGAGGTACAACGCCAGCTCTAGCTCTGGACAGTCCGACGCTCGTTCCTGAGGACGAACCAGAATGGGATCGTTATCGACGAAGTGCATCCTTCGATTCGCCTAGATTGAGCTCCGTAGGATCACGAAGATCTACCGGTGGCCACAGCACCGCTGCCGTGGCTGTATCGACAGAGAATCGCCACCATCATATTCACCCCCAAGCGGACCAGGAGACACCAGCCAAGCAAGGCTCCAATGATGTAGCATCTAGTTCACAAAAAGATTGGAATCGGTGGTTAATCGGGATCCAGATCTACACCGGTCCTCTATTTGTTATGCTTATTCTTTGGGCGAACGGAGACAGAGATCCCATATTTCTTGCCAAGTTGGTGTCTTATTCACTTGCTGGCTCCTCTGTAGTGCTTGCAATTCTGCTGTTAACTACAACAGCCGATAAGGCACCAAAATTTCGCTTCCTGCTCTGCTTCGTTGGATTCGTCGTCAGCATTGCGTGGATCTCAACCATTGCCAATGAAGTGGTCGGCGTTCTCAAGGCGTTCGGGGTTGTCCTGGACATCTCGGATGCTATTCTAGGTTTAACCATTTTTGCAGTTGGTAATTCTCTCGGTGACTTAGTCGCAGACATCACGGTTGCCCGTCTCGGCTATCCCGTCATGGCCCTCTCGGCCTGCTTCGGCGGACCGATGCTTAACATTCTGCTGGGTGTCGGCATTAGTGGGCTGTACATGACTATCAAGGAAGCAAACCATAAACACGAAGAGCACCCAGGCAAGCGTATCAAGTATAAGCCTTATGAGGTAGAAGTTAGCGGCACGTTACTTATATCTGCCGTAACTCTACTAATTACGCTCCTGGGGCTTCTGATCGCGGTTCCATGGAACCGATGGATCATGAGCAAGCGGATTGGCTGGGGACTTATAGGATTATGGGTCATCAGCACGATAATCAATCTCGCTGCTGAGGTTAGCGGGGTCTGGAAGGACCCCAGCATTGTTGGATAGTAATTTATACCTTTTGTTTTGGGCTATAGTGGCAGTTACGATGGAAGAGTTCCTTGATACTTATTTACACTGGATGAAGGATCACGTATGGATTGGGATGGTTATTATACCCGCCCCCGCGCATGTTAATTGTAGATGGGCTTCGTGCATTTGATATTAGGGTTTGGATCTTGTAAATAATTTTGGATATACATATACTGTGGAGTTGGTTTACGGACTGTTTAAAAGACTATGCCCTGAAAGCAATAGTTGGATACGTAGCACGACCAGGACATGGGCGCAGTGCTAGGAATGTGACACTTAACATATAATGAGCATATTTCCCTCTGAAAGACATTCTATAACAAGTAAGAAGACGTCAGGGTGCCTGTGAGGATAAGACAAGAGATTGGCTGAGCTAGAATTAAGTTCACGTACGAATGGAAGAGGGGGCTGTTATCAATAAACCGTATCACCAGAGAGCGTTCGTACAGGCAAAGAGGCGTTCGTTTAAAATCGGAGAGTAACATTTGTGCAACCAAGCTCGCACAGGCGCGAGCTGCCTATGTGTCATTGAAAGAGAGTCTAAACTTTTGAGCTTTTGTGATGAACACTTTAGCATTGAAGAACAGAAGAAAAGGGCAAGGCCGCCTCGAGCGAGTAACAAACTAAGCCATAGAAACGCCTCCCGCCGACAGATGAAAGCTGCTAGCTAAAGGATAGGAATTCGAGCTATGTATTCAAGCTGAGAGTACAGAATCAAGGAAAATCAGGGGCAGTGCAGATATAAGATCCAGTCGTGGTCGCATGAAAAAAAGCATAGGCCGTCTAATGCACTTTTGTACATGGGCATCGTGGAAACCGCAAAATCCCACCATCCGGTACTTTTCAAGTAACGCTAAGAGGAGAAACAGTTATCCAGGCATTGGACGCAGAGAAGTAAAACCCCACAAAGGGCAAGCCGGTTGCATAAGGACGCCATATCGCTATACTAAACTCCATTTGCGAAACACGGAAGAAGATGCATGCTTACTAAAATCAAATATCAGCAATCGAGAACAAGGACAGCGAAAAAGAGGCGAGTTAACCTACCTGGAGAGGTGCAAAGTTACCATAAGGGTGTTGAGGAGGCATCCCCATGGGCTGATAATGGGGTGGAGGAGGAGCAGGCCTATATGGGGTTCCAGCCGGACCAGAGTTGTTCTGGGAACGTCCCCAGGAGAGACGAACTCTGGAGTTGCCAATAGGATAACCTTGCATCTGGTTGATGGCCATTTCAGCGGCATGGCGTTGGACAAATTGGACGAAGCCGCAGCCCTTTCCAGGTGGGATCTTAACATAGGTGATCTCGCCAAAGCCTTGGAAGAAGGATCGAAGTTCATCCTCGGTGACATAGCCGGAAAGACCACCAACAAAGACCGTTGTGTTATTTGGGTCGGTAAACTGGTTCATTGGTTGTGGTGCTCCGTAGTAACCCAAAGGTGGTGCACCCATGGGATACATACCGCCGGCCATACCAGCACCCATGGCTCCAGGCATTCCGGGCATTCCAGGTGGTGCATTGCCGCCAGACTTGTTCTTGGGGGTGGCAGTAGAAATGCGCATAGGCCGGTTACCGCAATAGACGCCTTGCATCTCGGTGAGAGCACGTTGCTGGTCACCCTCCTCCGAGAAACGGACAAAGCCATAGCCACGGGACATGCCGGAGATGGGATCTGTCATGATCTTTGCAGACTTGCAGGACGGGAATCGGGCTTGGAAGAGAGAAACAAGAACATATTCATTAACCTCAGGTCCGAGATCGCCAACGAAAATTGAATACTCCGGACCACGCTCGTCGCTAGAAGTACATGATTAGTAAAGCAGGACAAAGTAACTCATAAGAGATATCTCACCGTCTATCTGCGAGTCCGCCGCCAGAGGCCCAGTTAAGCTTGAATGGACGAGAAGTATTAGGGATCATAGATCCGTTCAAAGACAACGCCTTAGCAGCAGCAGCAGGAGTTTGGAAATCAATGAAACAATAGCCGGCATTACTAAGAAAATATGCATCAGCACCTTTAACTGTTGAAAGGGAGAAGTCGGACTATCATACCCAGAAAACTTGTCACGAATCATCTTTACATTTACAGTTTCACCCATGCCAAACCAAACGCTGCGGATGAAATTCTCATCAATCCATGGCTCCAACTCTCCCATCCTGTAAATCCATGTTAGCAGGGGCACCAGTAAAGTCTCGTATGATGAAGCAACGAGAACTATCAAGGGAGGCACGAAATGCATGGTCCTCCACGTACCATAGTGTAGTCTTGCCCTCGTTGACACCAGCGCCGGGGGTACCCTCAACAGCGCCCTGCTGAGCAAAGGGAGCAGGAGAGGTGCTGTCAGGGCCAACCTGCTGCTGAATTCCTTGCTGTTGCTGAGCTGGGGGCATTCCCTGAGGAGCTCCCTGAGGCAGACCGGCACCGTTGCCATTGTTCTCGACGAACTGGCCTTGCTGGGATGGATCAAAGCTTTGGAAAGACATCGTGTCGACGCGATCGGTGAATTTCAGAAAAATACGTGCAAAAGTAAACTAGTGTGCGCGTGTAGATACTGTAACGGTGGGAGATGTATTCAAATACGTGAGCGTTGTTGTGGAACTTCGATAAAATAATGTCCCGTCGTACAAAAGCTTCGAGTGCCAAATATCAACGGAGAATTCGAAAAGGTATAAAGCGCTGCTGGATTCACTAGATTGTTAGCAATCTTTCTCTCCCAAGTTGGATCACGCTATGAAGAAAGCGGATGGGTTCCAATAGATCCGAAGCGAGGTGACAAATCTTTTGTCACTTTGCACAGCGCAAGGGAATGGATTGGGGTGTCTTGGAAAGAAATGCACGAGTTTCCCGATAAACTTTTATCAGATACATGTAGTTCGGTATTCAATATCACAGATCTTTTCATTCAAGTATATGTGGTCTGCATGCCGAGCTAATGTCTGCACTCGCGAGCGACATATTTCGGAGAGCATCCCTTCAAGCACGCAAGGCATCAAAAAATTGCCAGTACTTGTCTGAGTGGCGTCATGAAGTCGTCTGCAGACAACCACAAGGTATCTGACTAGCAATCAACCTGCTGGAGGCCGCGCCCAGAATCAACTAAACATTGGGTGACTCCAGGTAGACGTCTATTGGCGGTTCCTGTCATCCAGTGGATGGGTTCACCACCAAGAGATGATCCAGCTGTAGGTTACACATAGCCATGTGCATGGATCACACTTCAGTGCAAGTATGCACTTCTGGAGCACGATTCTGCAGAGACTCCAGCTGTGAGAATACAAAGAACAGTACTTGGCACTCGCTCAAAGTTAGACCCTCCAAAACCAAGGGCGGTAAATATATACTGTTATCTTGCGGAACGCCAGTTGAGGCTTCAAGGTCACCCTCTGGGTTGTGGGATAGAAATTCTTCCACCAACTCGTTACATCCTTCACAACTTGGCGTAGAACTAGACGCCAGCACACATTCCAGAGGAACGCATATCGGATGTCAGCCAGCAGAATATGGTGATGGAAGTTTTTGAGACTCGACCCTCCTCAAGCGGCAAGAAGCACGTATTCTGGGCCGCTACCTGCGAACCTCGCAAGGCTTGCAGGATCCATTGCGCCAAAACGATAACCATCACTTCAGATGTAATTTGGCGCTGAAAGTGGCGATAAGAACAAATGGAACAGGGACTGCCTACCTGACAAAGATTCAAACAACCAGTGATACAGGTGGATTTCCCAGACTTTCCGAACAAACTATACTCGTTGGTGGGGACTGGACGCTCAAAAAAGCTAGGTATTCGAAAGTTATTATGACAACGCAGGCGCCGGCAGAAAAACTCGGGAGTGCTGAAGAAGGGTAGTGTCGTTTGAAGATTCGTGCGCTATTCGCAAAGTTTTTGAAGGGATCGAGAGGAAAAAGGATGACTCCAAATCTATGCGCCAGACGAGAGATGTTAGCTCAATTGAACGCGCGCCATACACCGGCAACTGAATGATAAGAGTGGAGGTTCAAAGAGATGGAGATCAGGAAGAGTGAGTGTAGGAGAGGAAAGACAAAGGGCCGCTTGGCTTAGAGTTGTGCTTTTTTCATGCGCCAGATTAGCTCAGCCCAACCAGATGGCGGGAAACCTGTGCATCGCAAAGCTGAGCAAAGCAAAGCAAAGCAGGATGTAGCATGGCAAGCGACGTCCATTGAACTCGAAAAGAAGGCTCATTCATTTGTCCACCGCGTGCGCGCAATACACACACTCCTCTCTTCTTCGCGCTCGATCTGTGATGGAGGCCAATTGCCAGCCTGTGGACCTGCGCCGAAAACCCCTCCCACGTCCAAGGCGCTCGGATTTGCAGGATTCGCGCAAGAGAGAAGGCGCATCGCGACCGGCACAGGCGAGCTTTACGTTTGGGATTGTCGGCGGCCCAAGAAAAAAACGGACAGCTGCCATCCGAGAAATTCGACGGTGGAGGGGTTGCGGGCTGGTCCAGAGAGGTTGGCAGGCGGCCATCGCGCGTGGTCCAGTGGACAGGCGCAGAGCCGCGCCGAATTGGAGGGGCGTTGCGAAAAAAATTAAGAGGGTTGATCTGCTGCTGGGTGCGGGCACTTTCTGATCTGGAACTTACATAGCGGGAACCCGGTTGACAAAGCTGGTCAGAATGGACAGAGGGCAAAGAGCAGGAAAATTCAAAGGAGCTGCACGACCGCGAGATAGACAACAGTAAGACGACGGACGGCAGAGTATCGACAAGAAACAATTCGACGAGGGAGGACGAAGAACTGGAAAGAGGAGAGGGATCGAATCGATTAGATAGATGTAGGATGGAGGAAGGAAAGGGTGGGAGGAGCACGAGGAAGGGAAACGAAACGAAACGCAGCACGGGAAAGCGGGGGCGTGATCTTAAGGCAAGCTCCGGGCGGGCGGTACTCGTAGTGAGATTGGGGGGTGTGAGCACGGAAGGCCCATGGGCCAGAAAATCAGGTGAAAGAGGCCTCGATGAACCTCCCGTACGAAGGTCTTGGGTCGCGCGGCTTTCCTGAGCGCCCGAGCTGGGTGGACTGGAGCAGGTTCTCACTAGCCCGTCGGGGCTTATGGCTTAGTGTCGAGGTTCGCACTGCACTGGGCCAGACAGGCCAGGGAGCAGGAACAGGTGCTTTTGGCGCACTGCGAAGGTTTAGGTTTAGGCCCAGCTCAGTCCGGCCGGGGGGGCCCTCTAGCTGGATCGTCTGGGACGCCCATCCGTGCGGTGGTCACCTTCTCAGCGGGTGCGGATGAGGGACGGACGCTGGGCGGGCGAAAGTCGCGGTACACTGGCCTCAGTACGTGCAGGCGTGGAGGATCCGGTACCAGTACGCATGTGCCAGCCCAGTGCCGGGCCACACAGACGACCGACCGGGTTCTGGAAGAGCAGCCCGCGACGTGCTGCGCGTAGTGTGCGAAGCGTCCACTGTACTGGAGGACCAGCAGCAGCCGTGGCAGCTGGCGCAGGGCCCGGGGGCGATCGGCTCTCAGGCTACGGCGGCTGCGCTGGTGGATGCCTTCGAGGTCGTTTTTCCTTTTTACTTTCGGGGCGTCGATTGCTAGTGGGTGGTGGGTGCACGGCGGCCCAGCAGGGCGATCGCGGCTTCGTGGGTGGCCTGCCATTGATAATCCAGTCTCCTCCCAGGTGAGACCCAGCAAGTCGCGGCAAGCACGCAGTACAAAGGACCTGGCATGCCCTGCTTCGCGGCATGACCGTCATTTTACCTGACCTGGACGAGTACGTTGAGACACGACACTTCCCTGTGCCGTTTTCTCCTCGTGTTCCTTTCCTCCCTCTCAGGTTCCGCCTTGCCGAGCCAGCTGGAAGCGCATCGGTGCTTGTACGGGGCCGTTGTGATCTGGGGCAGATTTATCTGTCGTGTCCAACGACCCCCAGCACGCGGGTATCGGTATTTCCTACGTAAGAAACGCATCATGTCATGACTGTACACAGACCATGCAGGCTGTGCGTCAAGTTTACTTGACGACGGCAGTATCACGAGGGCCGTCATGCTCCCCGGTGTATCTGTCTGTGTCTCCTCTCTGTCGTGTTTTGCTCTGGGGTGACTTATTGGTCTCCCTAGCGTGTACAGGCCTTCCTTGACTCTCTGCTCTTCAGCTGGAGTGCGCTTGGTCGCGTCCCGGTTGGGAGGCGCAGTGCCAGGGCGGCCAGGTTACGAGGGACGGGGTGCGGGCCAGCTTGCTGCTGCGAGTCTCAGAGTCACCCAGTCTCGCGGCGGTAGGCCAAGCTCGGCACTGCACCATGGAGAAGCCTCCCCGATGACACTGGGGAGCGCCAGCTTGACCAGAGCAAGCGCGGCCCTTGGAATGAATACGGGCAGACAGGAGGTCGTTGCGAGGCTGGCTCAGCGCAGCACTGGAAATGGGCGAGTGCTGCTGGTGACGCAGTGCCTGCCGCCCAGGCCCTTCTGCAGAGGGGATGGCGGTTCCGCGAGCTGCAGCACACGTCGCGTTATTCTCTCGTCATCGATGGGGCCTGGCGCCTTGGGGCTAAGCCTGATGGCCCACCCCACGGCTCGCTAAACCCACGGCCCCCAGCTAGAGATGCGGCCCTACAGTTGCCGGACTGCACCGAACGGCACCCAAGCTGCACCGTACTGCACTGTACTTCAGGTACCGCGGCCGGGGGCAACCTGTCAAGAGAGGGTCTTCCGAGCACCCAACCGTGACTTCTCGCGATGGGTGGGTCTCCGTCAGCTGAGTGCAAGAGAGCGAGAGGTAAGAGAGAACCACAGTACAGTGATAATAATGCGAGCTAGAGATTGAACACGATGCTGGATACATACATGTGCGTGAGGGTTCCGCAACACCACACGAGATTGCCCACAGGCTCGTACAGGAGAAGAACCCGGCGCTGCCATGGGCGGAAGGGAATGTCAAGAATCAAGAGAAGGGCATGGCCGCTGCATAAAATTTCGCACGCCTGGCGCTGGCCCCCGAAGCTATCCCAGCCGATCGCGCCCACAGAACCGGGCAGGCGATGGCGGGCTGAAGATCGAGGCGACCAGCCCCCCGACGGATGCGGTTCTGCCCTGGAGCCTTTCTGGGTGGTGCGTGGCCTTTGCTCCGTAGCGGATCCAGCGTGTCCCGATATAGAAGCGAGCCTAGAGGCTTTAAGCCCTACCTTATCTCGCGCGACTTTGCTCCTCGCACGCCCGGCGTCGGTCTGGTCGCGTCTGGCTGTTCGCAGAGGATCATGACCATCCATCATCGACGCCTGTGCTCACCGTGTTGGATGGATCGGGATATTTGTGTGATAGTATGTTCGTATTGCAGGCACGCGCGATCAGCAAGCCATTTGGAGATTTCGAGGTAGGAGATCCTACCGATGGGCTTCTTTTTGGACGGGGCTAGAGCATCGACACCAATCGCGCGAGCAGAGCGAACCAACGGATGCCCTGGTAGACGCATCTTGATGACTCGACGACTCGCGATCAGGTACCAGACAGTACGGCAGAGTACAAAGTAAAGTTATGGTTCCTGGGCCACATCCGCCGCTCCTCAACAGAATGCGAGGACGTTGGCGCCGCTTCCGACCACAGTAATGTCGTCTCTTGACCTGAACAGAGAACAATGGGGTATGCGTGATGTCATGGACATCATTGAGGGATCGTCCTTCCCCCTGCGGATCTCACAACCCTCTTCGGCGGTTCCGTTCCCAGATCGCTCTCCATCCCTACCATGGTCCCAAGTCATCGATGGAGATATCACCACAAGGACAACACCGGCCTGCCCAAGTTGTCATTTCTAGATGCAGAACGCGCACTACCAACCTTGGAGAGGTAGAGATGGTGGCGTGGCCTTGGTAAAAAAATTCCCCTTGGTGGCAGCAGAGATCAATGTCGTATTCCAACCACGCAATTGGCCAATCGAAAATGCCCGATTAGAGAATGACGGCGCTGACGATTCGAACGATTCTGCCCGTAGCTTCGTTTCAACCAGGGCGGACAAAACACTCAACCACTCAACTACCCAACTCCCGCTCTCTCACCCTGTCCCCTGCTTGCTGTACTTGGTGATACTGCTTCGTGATTTGCCGGAGAGATTCGTAAGAGAACCAACGGGCTCCGTATAATGGTCGTATCAACCTCAACGGATTCGGTTGCCTGCTTTTGTCCCTCGTCTCTCTCAGCAATCCGATGCTTCCGAGCCAACCACAGGAAATCAGAGAGGCAAGTTGCTTGCGGGGAAGGGTTACGGGACCTTGAAGCACAGCCTGCCGCAGCCGGAGATTTCATCCTGCTCGGATCTCAGTCGAACCTCCAAAAGAGTAAAGCCTCTGATCGGGAGATGTAGATGGAGAGATATCGATACCCGCGTCCAGGAGCCTTGTCACCTACCATCCAAGACGTGGATCACCCACATCGCCCAAGCAAAAGGACGCCGATATGAATCTAGACGGCAAAGTAACTTCCACCTATGTACGGTTACAGTGGCATTGAGCTTGGCATTCCAGGATCCAGGCATACCTGCTCTGTCCCACCGTCGGCTTAGAGGAAAATCCTTTGCGAAAATCCCCGATCTACGAGATCCAGGACCCTCATCATCGGATCCAAGCCCATACAGAACCCAACTTCCTTTGATTGTTCTTCTACCGGGTTTTGAAATAAACTCCCAACGTTGCAATGGCATCTTCCAACACACCTCATCCAGCTGCATCGTGAGGTGACCCAAGCAATTCTAATAGCAGCCCAATCTGAAGCAAACAGGTGACTACATAGCAAACATGGTTGATCATTATCAAACCATGATGACACAAAATACCTAAAGCCACCTTAGGATGCTCGTGTATCCCCACCTGTAGCCCTACCAAAATTTTTCTTTTCAGAGAGAGTAATAGAAAAGAAAACGCGAGTGTACCAAGGGACCACACTTTGGCAAGATGGGACCAGATCCACAAAACCTTTGTCCAACCACATGCTCAAATCCACTCCCTCTTCACAAACGGGCGCACAAGGCTTCCATGCGTCGTTCTTTTTGCACCAGCGCTCGATCAAACTAATGCAGATTGCCCCATTCCCACAAAAATCAGAAAAAGAAAAGTGATGAACACCCGCTTTGTGCCATTATTCGTAGGATCGCAACACGCATGGACACCTTTCACTGTGCAGCACACTCACATGACTTCGTCGCTTACCTGCCAGGCTCGAGACATCAGTAAAAGGCACATGAGGACATCAGACTAGATCATGCAGGAATCATGCCTTCAATTTGGATTTTTTTTTCTTAAAAAATGGTAATATTATTTAAATTATCTCCCCTGGTAAACCTGAACGTGTTCCGTCTCACTTCAATCTCATGATAAATGAACGGACTGGCAGAGACAGAAATTCCTCCTTTCAGTCTGAGAAAAAGAAACCAAGATATCAAAGGAAAAAGCAAAATGAAGTCATCGTAACATTGGCCAAATTTGATGTTTCAGAGTTACACGGGAGGCATGCACATATCGCATGCAAATCATACATGGCGGAGAACAAGGATCTGAACCCGCTTTAAAATGAAAGAGAAACGATTCGGGGCAGTGGAACACGCTCCTTGCTTTTCCCCAGAGAACAATCAATCAATCAATCGAAAATACACACCCTCCCATAAAACACACGGACATGGACACACAGATACGTGCAGAACGGGAATACCAACGGATCAGCCCGAGAGTGACAAGATCGAACGAGAGATGCATGCATCCGTTCATTCACATCAATCAATCAATAAGACCGAGAGACTGCAGAAGATCCCCAAACTCCCCCAGGAGACGGCCTGAGCACTGAGTGATAAACTAATGAATGAGCTCGACTGCTTCGTACTGTAAAATTACAATAAAAAGCTTTGATCGATTTTTCCCCCTGTGAGACAGTCCACTGAAATGCACACGTACAATTACACATACACCCGCAGAAATCCATTCTTCCCTTCTCTTTCTTCCCTCACGTCGTATACCTGTACGAGAGAAGAGAGCAAAGGCGAAAACGAAGACGGTGCGAGTCATTTGATGATGATCGAGAGAACTGGGATTATCTTTCCCCCTTGGCAGTTCAACCTGCCTCCTCTCTCATTAGTCTGTATGTCAGCGGGCTGTCCAAAACCATCAACAGGCAATGTTAAAAAACGATGCAACGGAATACGTAGTGGTAATGTCAAAATATAAGACGCCCTCTCATCATGATGCACATGCAAACGCACAGAGATGCTCCATTTCAAAATACGACGGAAACGGTGAATTTGATATTGGTCGTCCTTCTGTTGCCTGAGTTCATCTTATCTAACACATCCCCTGTACTATGAGAAAAAAAAACACACAATCAAGCCGAATAAAAATGGTACTGTAAGAGACATAACCCCTCTGAACGCGTGTATCTTTGTGCATGCTGAATCGAGCAACGAAGTAGAAGGTGCCGTGTCCGGCCCTTATGCTATTTGAGGAAAATATAACTAAGAAGGCACACCCATTGGCCATAACAAGTAACAAGCAGCACATGCGTAAGAGTGTGCGAAATTCTGTGCCCATTTTCACTCGTTTCCCAACCCTCCCCCCTTTGCTGTTCTTTGCCATTTTCACCCAGAAAAGAGAGAACACTTTAAATACTCCTGAAAACCATGTAAAAGCAAGACAGAACGTCACTGTGGACATAGCCCGTTACCCTTCGAGAATCGCGCCCAACGCCGCAGCCGCAAGCAAAAAACACCTCTCGGCAATGATGGAGTTGTAAGGGAATAAAGAGCAGCAAGCTTGTATAACAAGGAGACGTGCAAATATGGTATCGATAAAACAAGAGACCCGTCTCGTTATTAAACCTCGGACGATCGGCTCATCAAGTAAGAAAAAAGGGTTTACAGCTGGAAAGAATAAGACAGCTCGAAGACTCAAAACTTTTTTCTCTTTCTTTCCCCTTTTTTTTATCAGCTTGAGGTCGCCCGCATGAGAAGCTATTATTTCCCTATCAGTATCTCGTCCAGGCTCAGGAGAGTCGTGTCCGTTTGCTTACTCTTGCGAGCGGTTCATCGCCATCTGTCGTCGAACTCTCTAAGCTTCCACGATGGGTTTTGTTCGAGCCCCCAAGTGCACGTGGGTCGAGATCCGGCCGGCCAGTAACACGAGCGAGCACCCCGTTACTTATCGTAGCGGAGGCCGCAGCCGTAGCTGAAGGCGGAGATGATGAGGGTGGTTCTTCGGCGCCTGGGGAACGGAGATCTCTTTCTTTCTCTAGCAGAGCACCCCCCAAGGTCGCACACTTCAAAATCGTTTGGATCAAGTGGTTTGGCTTGAGCGGCTTGGACAAGTATTCATCCATTTGAGCCTGTAGACACCTCTCGCGATCCCCAAGCATAGCGTGTGCAGTAAGAGCAACAATAGGAGTGCGCTGTAGCCCAACGCTCTTCTCGTATTCTCTAATCTTGGCAGTAGCTTCGAAACCACCCTGTAGACTATTAGCGTCTGATGTAGATCTGTGTGCATTCTAGAACTTACCATAACAGGCATTTGCACATCCATTAGGATGACATCGTATCGCTTCTCCTTGACAGCGTCAAGAGCTTCCTGACCGTTGCCAACAACAGTCACAACGTGGTGGTACTTTTCGAGGATCTTAACTGCCAATCGTTGGTTGACCACGTTATCTTCTGCCAGGAGAATCTCGAAGGACTTCGTATTGTCTGCGAGCGAAGGCGCGGCACGGTTTTCTAACGCGGGAATCATACCGTTGCCGAGATCAATTGCCTGGCAGGGAGTAGTCATGTATGATGTGATACCAAGATCCAGCGCCGACTTCAAGCTCACATGAACCACTGGTGCTAGGAGCACCATGGGTATGTACTTGAACTCATCAATTGATCTGAGTTTCCTGGCAGTCTCTACCGAATCGACGATAATAACATCGTATGTAGATGCTGCGTTCGACACCTTTCCGAGACTGGCATGGCGTTCCGAATCCACTACCACGGGGTTGAGGCCGATCATCTTCAACATGGACTTGATTTCTCTTCCATAGCCCGTCTGTCCCTTATCAATAAATAAGACATTGTGTCCTTGGTATGGCTTGAGTTGCTTCTCGATAGTGGTGAGATCAGACTCAGCAAGCCGCACAGTACACGTGAAGAAGAATGAGCTTCCTTTTCCGTATTGACTTTTGACCCACACGTCACCTCTCATCAGATTAACCAACCTCTTTGAGATAGAAAGACCGAGACCTGTGCCTCCGAATTTTCGAGTCATTGAACCGTCTGCTTGCTGGAAGGTATCGAAGATAAGATCAAGCTTGTCCTCTTGAATACCGATACCAGTGTCGGATACAGAGAATTCGATAGCATACTCGTTTGGAGCACAATGTTCTTGCTCAGCTTTTCTAATCGTCAAAGATACCTCACCGTGCTCAGTGAATTTAATAGCATTTCCAACCAGGTTGAGAATAACTTGTCGTAGACGGAACGAATCACCGATGACATGGTCAGGGACCGAGCTATCGACTCTATAGGTCAAATCCAAGAACTTTTCGTTGGCCTTGACCGCTAATGTCTTCAGAGCATTGAAAACAGTGCCTCGTAAGGTGAAGGGGATCTCTTCCATAATCATGCGGTTGGCCTCAATCTTCGAAAGATCCAAAATATCGTCGATGATAGTTAGTAAACTGTTGGCCAGGTTGTGGACGATATTGAGCATTTCTCGCTGATATTGCGTGAGATCCGTATCCAGAGTCAGCTGCGTCATACCAATGATACCGTTCATGGGCGTCCGGATCTCGTGAGACATGTTGGCCAGGAATTCAGACTTTGTCCTGTTGGCAAACTCGGCGGCTTCTCTGGCGGCAGTGTTCCTTTGGATACTGTCCCTCAAATTGAACACCATCTGGTTGATCTTCCGCTTCAGATCGTCCATCTCGCCGGATGCTTCCACCGTGATAAGCTTGGTGAAGTCGCCATCCGTTGCAGCGTTGGTGATATCCCCGAATGCACGCACTTGGGTAGTCAAATTCATAGCCATTGTGTTGACATCAGTGGTAATTTCCTTCCAGCGTCCACCAATACCTTCCACGTCGGCCTGTCCACCCATCTTGCCATCGACTCCGACGTCCTTGGCGACTCTCTGCACTTCATTTGAAAATTTGCTCAGCCTGTCAACCATGTTATTGATAGTTTCTTTGAGCACGAGCATTTCTCCAGCAGCTTCGACTTCGATCTTTTGGCTCATGTCGCCATTGGCAATAGCCTGGGTGACAGTGGAAATAGCTCTCACTTGGGACGTCAGATTACCAGCCATGGTGTTGACATTTTCTGTCAGATCCTTCCATCTTCCCTCGACATTGTCGACCTGAGCTTGTCCACCTAAGGTTCCATCCGTTCCGACTTCCCTGGCGACTTTGCTCACCTCAAAGGCGAAGGTGCCAAGTCTGTCAACCATGGTATTGATGGTGTCCTTCAACTGCGCAATTTCTCCCTGCACCTCCACTCCAATCTTCTTGGTCAGGTCACCTCGAGCGACGGCAGTGGTGACCTTGGCGATCTCTCGCACTTGCGTTGTCAAATTCATGGCCATGCCGTTCACATTTTCAGTGAGATCTCTCCATGTTCCTTCGACATCATGCACGGTGGCCTGTCCACCGAGTCGACCTTCGGTACCGACCTCCCTGGCAATCTTCGTAACTTCACGAGCAAACTGTTGCAGCTGGTCCACCATGGAATTGATGGTCTCCTTCAGTTGCTTGATTTCACCCTTGCATTCAGCTTGCACCTTCTGCGTCAAGTCACCCTTGGCCACAGCTGTCGTCACCATGGCAATGTCTCTCACTTGCGTGGTGAGATTATTTGCCATGGCGTTGACATTGACAGTCAAAGTATTCCACATGCCCTTAACTCCATCGATCTCAGCCTGACCACCGAGAATACCCTCGGTTCCGACATCACGGGCGACACGTGTGACTTCTGCGGCAAATGTCCTCAACTGATCCACCATGGTGTTGATGGTTTGTTGCAGCTGGAGAATTTCACCCTGGGCAGGTCGTTCGATCTTCTGGGTCAAGTCTCCATGGGCCACCGCAGTAGTGACAGAAGCGATCTCTCGCACTTGGTCGGTCAGATTCTGCGCCATAACGTTCACTGCAATTTTGGTTAGTCAAGTTCACAAGACCGTGTATATACACCCTAGAATATATCCGATTCAGGCGGAACGCTGTTCTGGGTATAACAACCGCGGAGAAATCTCACCATTATTTGTCAATTCCTTCCAGGTGCCATCAACACCAATAATCTGCGCCTGGCCACCCAGAATACCTTCAGTTCCGACTTCTCGGGCGACTCTGGACACTTCGCTGGAGAAGATCTGGAGTTGATCCATCATAGTGTTGATAACCTACCATCGTTAGCATATCATGCCTTAAGATAAGAACTGCAGCACAAAGGGCAGACTTACCCTCTTGAACGTTGTAATTTCAGGGTCCATCTCTACAGAGTGTATTTGCACCTTCTTGCTTAGGTCACCTCGAGCTACGGCCGTGACGATTTCTCCGATCTCTCGCAGTGCCTTCTGGAAGGCTTCATTCGCCTGCTGATGCTTCTTAAGCTCTCGCTCAAGAGCAGCTACACGCTCCACCTCAAGGATGGTCAGGGCCTTCTCCTGCAGCTGCTTCTGCTGCAGCAATTGGGCATTTACGCCTTCCAGCTCCGACCTCTGGCTGTCCAGTAGCCTTGATTGGTCGTCTACATGTTCACGTAACGCTTCGAGCTCCTCCTCCGTTAACTTGGTATACTTCTGCTCCGATGGGTATTCTCGCGATGCCAGTAGAGATTTGACTAGCTGCTGTCGGGTGGTCGGTGTACCTTTTACGTCTCGATTCGACGGAGAAGTGGCGAGGCCGTCAGCAAAAGCTGATGGTGCACAAGTCTCGTTCGGAGTATCGGGGAGGGCCAAATGGTTGACGGCGGTGGCCTTGGTCTCCAGCTTTTGGATCCGGCCGAAGAGGGCGAGCAGCTCGCTCTCGAGAGCGGTTTTGGCGGCGCTGGGTTTGCCTGGCAGCTTGAAGCCTTCAGGAGCGAGCCGCTGCTCAGGAACGGCTTCGTGCGTCGCCAGGCATTGGACGATCGCGACGGCCCCGAGGAGGATTTCTTCGCACATGGTTGCTCTCTCGGGAGATTAGCCAAAGAGGCTTCGTACTGTGTCACGCAGCGCGGGCTAGCGCATGAAGGCAGAATATCGATGTCGCTGCCTTCGGTCAAGTCAAGTGAGGACAAAATTCGAGTCGATGGCGATCCAAAAATTTTTTTTGGAATGGATGAATAAGGACGATAAAAGGGCTCGATCTGGGGGAGACGGGATATCAGCTGCTGGCTCTGCCGAAGCCCCGTGGCTCAAGGTAGTAAGTAGAGCGTGGCGAGGAAACCCCCTGTCCAGGAGAGACGAGAGAAAAGGTAACAGAGCGGGGAGGGAAAAAGGCGAGAGATAGAAACGCCTTGAGAAAAGCAAAGAAGAAGGACGAGGGGAATAATTACCAGTAAAATCAAGGTTCTCACCTCGCGACCGAAACGCCCTCTGAACGGTTCTGGGGGTATGCGAGTCTGAGATGAGATCCTCTGAGCCTGCGAGAGATTCACCAAATTTAGAGGCGGCCTCTCCCTAGGCGAACGCTGAGAGAGAAGCGAATGCCGACGTGCCGCGCTCGATCGCAAGCGCCGAAGGGTGGAATACGGGTCGGCGACGCGAATGTTTGCTCCCGCGCGGATACGATCCCAGGAGCTCTGGATATGCCACGCGATCAAAGCAGCGAAAGATAAAAAAGAAAGATGGAAGTCTTCCGCAGTGTCAACCTTGCGAGAAGGTGGTGCAGGACGTGTGTTTTGGCAGCGTCAATCGAGTCCTGAAGGCGGCTGGAAGGGTACTCCCTCCTGGGGGCCTAGGAGATATTGAGAGGCCGTGGTCTCAGGCCGCGTTACCGCATGGGGACTAGCGATGCCCGGCTTGGCCTCTTGGTCTGGCGGGGCGGGCAACTATTGCTGGTTTAGGGAGGGCCGGGATTGGAGAGCCTTTGCACACCGCGTGCGGCGAGTGCCACCCCGACAGGTTACACTCTGTTCTCCAGGGCAGGAAGGCGCCCGCGACCAGCGACCAGCGACCATCGTGGGCTGCTGGAGTGGTGCTGGTGTTGTTGGTGGTGGTGAGGCCGGTGACTGCTGGAGACCGCTGGGTGCTGCTGCTGGGCTGCGCGCCCGAGCACATCACCTCGTACCGCATCGCCGCGCAAATAGGGATGGTGGAAAGTCGAGCTCATCGACCTTAGCACCCGGTGCGTGTGGGTGGGACAAGGACCGGGGGGCGGTGCTGCAGCGCCAACCAGCAGCAGTGCGAGGTGGCCCCGGACAGGATCTGCTCCGCGTAACACCCAATCGTCGTCGGCAGCACCCAAGGGAGCCCTGCCGGTGTGCTGTCCAAGAGCAGGAGCAACGAAACGCCCAGCCAGAGGGACCGTGATCCGGGTGACGCAGGAGGCGTTTTTCCCTCCGCCCATCGTGAGCTTCGTGGGCAATGCCCTGCTGCACCAGAGTTACACTCCTGCCTGCCCGTGGAAGGTCACGATGCGCGGGCTGCGCGCCTGCACGGGGGGAGCAAACAATGAGGGCGCCATGATTCAGGCCGCCGTTGACTTCACCGTCCGCGGGTCCAGCGATGACTAGAGTACAGTACCGTAGCGGGGAGGGGCATCGTAACGAACAGTAACGGGGATGCTGGGGGACCCTCAATTTGCCACGCGGACCGTCCGTGGAGGTCCTACCAAGTCAGTCCTACGACTTCCATACGAGCGCGGAGAACTGTGAGGGTACGAATGCCTTCATGGCACCAGCGAGGCGGTGGTGGTGACTGAGCTCCAGCTGGGTAAGGGTGCAGCGGGGACGAGGGGCCCGGTGGGCGCGGTCTGACTGGCTGGACATCAAACACACTGGGCTGGGTACCTGCCCACATGCGACGGCCGTTAAGTTACCGCACTTCGCACGCTGCACCCACGCACCACGCGCAGTCCCGCGGGCGATCGGGCAGTTGGACACACGCAGGCGCGGCAACCCAAGAGTGCACCCGCCCAAAGCGATCTAGCTGGCCGCTGCTCGCATTCTTTGGGACGTTTCAGATTCGCGACGCTCAGATCAGATGAGAGCGTTCGCTCTCTAACCTGCCCTCGCCTGCCCAGCTCTTAACGCCGTTCGTCAGCGCCGGGCAAATTCTGTCAACGATCCGGCTCCACCTGGGTATGGCTCAGCCACAGCTTGGGGGAAAGGATCGACGAGGTTTTATGGGGTAGAGAGGCTCCAAACTGCTCCCTGATACGCGTTGCGCTCTTGGTCCCCTCAATTTTGCGGTACTGTAATGTATGATTATGGCTGCGTACCGGCTGCACCCAGATGCTGCTCTACTGTACGGCACTGTCATAAATCATCGTGATGGAGACGGTATTTGCCAGTGCAAAGGTGGACGCCCTGTCCCTCTCGGCTGCTGGGATTTGCTATCGGGAACCACGTGAGCACTCGATAGCCATGCATCTGCAAGGAATGAGCAAGGCCCGCGCTCGATTTGCCCCCCCCCCCAGCATGAGACCGAAGGGAGCAGGTTGGGCCGGACAAACATCCACGCTCTCTTCAGTCGCCAGATGCGAGATATCAAAAATTGCGGTGAGAAGACGGGTCTGCTAAGACCGGTAGCCCGTTTAGAAGGGCAGACGGAGCCCAGCGGTCCTCCCCCCTAACACCACCGTCCTATGCTCGATAAGCTTTGGGTGATGGCTTAGCACACCCTGGCGCTCGGTAGCGGACATCCCCAGAAAGAAGATCAGCGCCAGGATGTGTCGATCAGAATACTCCCTGCGTACAAAGGGTCTTATCGTGAGGACAGTTGTTCGACTCTTGAAACGCGATCAACAGCGTCATTTCCTGCCAGACGCCCGCGCATGGCCGCGCTGACGGCATAAGTGCGGGATGGCAGACCATGCGGATCACCAAGCAACCGATCATAGCCAGTTGCAGTCACGATTCCAACTGGCAAACATGCCCGACTGGAAATTGGAGGGATGGTTTTAATTCTCATTATATATTAACAGTGGTATCGTAAACGCCGGATCACCATCTCGTAGCCTTGGATAGCAAAATGTAAGACCTACAAACATTAAGACGCTGGTTGTGACATGAAACAAAAAAAGAAGCACGTAAATCATCGCCGGGGAAGGTTGTTACGCCCATATTGACCAATGCCACCACCGCTGAGACTCTGTCGCACAAGCGCCTCGGCTGCTGCTGTCGATGCTAGGCGTGCCTTTTGCCTGCTTCGATCCTTGAGGTACGGGAGAGCCTCCGGCCGCATCCTCAGGATCCGCAGAATCATATCATCACTGGGATCGGCCTGCGCTTCTTTCCTTTTTTCTTCCTTGGCTTTCTTCATCGTACCTAGATTCCGGCTAAGCATGATGCTCTTAGTTCGTCGGATGGAAGACGCCCCCATCAGACCCCCAAATGACGCGCCAAAGGTTGCCGGCGCGGAGAGCCTGCTCTGAGCCTGTTGACGTTGTGCGGATGCGGATGCCATGCGCTCTGACGTACGGATTAGGTTCTCTGTGGTGTCGAAGTAGAAGAAATTGATAGACGCCAACTCATGGTACTTAGGAGATTTCAAAACATCCGCGGGGACTCCCATTACTTCTTTTGTTTCCTCATCGCGGGCATGGAAGAAGTCAAAAAGTAACTGAAGCCATCGGAAGACGACGTCCAGTTCTTGTTGGCTAAGAGGCTTCTGCGTTGTTGGCTTATCTGACAGCGGAGGGACCAGGAGGTTCTCGATGGCGGTCAAGACTTCCTTCCACAGCCTCTTCATTACCAGGATCATGGAGTCGTTTGTTAGAGTCTGCTTCATGATTGCGAAATTTGCATTGAAATATTCAAATAATGGCTTCAACGCATTTTCTTGTTCGATCGGTGACACAGCTTGGACCATTGATTGCCGGTTCTTCCATAGGCTGGCGACTGAAGCAACGGTAAGCCCGCGGGACAGCAGATGCCGCAATGACTCGTGAGAGAGACAGGCGTTGATATATTGTGAAAGCTGGTTCTCGTTAGCTTGGCCCATCCATCATGCCTCTTTCTTTTCCATACCTTGTCTGTGATCTTTCTGATCATATCTCGCTCCGTCCTCTTCAGTAATCTGAAAGCTTTGCCGAAATAGAACTGGATGTCGTCTCGCTCCCCTTCCATGCTAACCCGCAACAAGAGTCTACCTTGCGTGTCCAAGTCAAGCCAGTACTCTCGTGGCATATAGTCGCTGAAATGGGCAGGGTCCAATTTGAGCGAAGTTCTTCCCACATAATCATGGTCGCCAAATGAGTCCCAGTCCCAAATTGTCGCTATGATATTGAGCGGTCCTTGTACAGTGATATCGATTGACTCATCCCACCGTGGATTCAGATTTCTCATCACCACCCTCGTTTTAGCCAACCGTTTCTGGTATTCATCTCCAAGGACCACGTAGGGGTCGCTGAGACCAGTCGGGTCACACGCTTTCAGGTCTTCTGCTTCCACTATCTTGATGGTGAACACATATTTGGTAGGGCGTCTCTGTCTTTCTTTGGGCGGGTTAAGTCTCGCTAAGACCTCGGCACAAGCATCGACATTTATGGTCTTTTCAAGTATATCAAGCTGTTGTACAGCCCATTCGATATTATTTAACTTGACGAAGGACTGAACTCGATTAGTTGAACGTACTTTGACATTAGGGGAAGTGAGATATTACCTCGGGATAGAATTGGAAAGGCTCCACTTTTTCTTTGCTGTTCCATATATCCTTCGCAAGTTGCATCCACTTCTCTTGCTTCGTTTGTGAGGCAGCAGCCTCTTGTGCGGGCGAGAGCCTATCCATTTCCCTGGCGAATCTCTGCTCAACGATATGACAATATTCCTCGAGCCCGGCACCGAATGATTTCGACAGAGCCGTCATGAATTGTGCGTGATGAACATCGTCGTCCCATTCTAGCTGAAAGACCTGGTCTGCTGTCTGATTGAAGAGGCCGAAGATATCGATGATGGACACACTATGCCGCTCATCATCTGTTGGCATCCTTCCTGGATCATTGCATCTAACCTGGAATTGATCTTGCTTGATTGCTTCATCAACTAGTTCTATCATTCTCGAATCCGTGGTCCGGATCCAACGCCACACAAAGTCAGCTAACAAGCCTTCAATATGGAAAGCAAACTGCTGATTTGGCAGAACTGAATGGTGTATGCGCCGAATCTCCACGAGTTCCCTGTAGAGGTCGAAGCCATCCTGAACGGCCACTTCAGACTGGTTTGCCTGGGCAACGTCAAGGATCCTTTTGATCAATTCGCCTGCATCGTTTTCAAAACTCGGAAACATCGTCTCTACAAGAACCGTTAGAGGATTGACTCCCATTATTTCAGGATTCTTCCGGTAGCGCTTCTGGATGCGATCGCACAGTTTCACGACAGACTTGCCCAGTTGGACTACATGATAGAATTGCCACTCCTCCTGTTTTTCGGGGATCTCGGTCTCAATGTACCCCCTGTAAACCTCGGCTGCTTTTTGACGGAGACCCTCTGCTAATTGTTCTACGAATGCCTCATATTGTTCAGGGCTCTCGGTAAAGGCTGAATCATTGTATATGTGATTTTGAAGAATATGGAGAATCTGGGCTGGTGACGGAGGTTTGGATTCGTAGCAATGTTGCACGAGATCATAAAGATCCCTCAAGAGAGCATCGTACAAACTAGATAGGAGCTGACGATACAGGGTGAAATCTTTAACGGGCCAGAGACTAGGATCAAAAGACGATAGGCTTGGCGGGCGAGAATGATGACCATGTTTGTGTTTGGGTTCTGGCGGCGGGTCTTTCAGGAATTCAAACGCAGTCTCCAGTTCATCCCTTCCAACTTCTTGATCTAAGAACTTCTGTACAACAACATCCAAGAAAAGGACAAGTCGTGAAATTTGCGGGACTCGCCACCGGATAGCCAGTTCGTGCATCAGGTCTTGAGACTGTTTTGACAGGAGAGCGGTGGAACCCGACGCTGGAGGCTGCGTCCCGTGCAGTTGATCGTAAGTCATGGCGTGCATGAGGACAGACCTGTAAAATGCTCGAGGATCAGGTGGTATAAATGTGTATGTGGCTTCTTCCAGAAACAACCGGCCAGGTTGGTCATCAGTGAGCGTTAATCCACTGAGATCAGGAGCCTGATCAAAGCCTTGAGATTGGTTTGTATCTAACTTCGATAACTCTGAGGACGTGATATCATCTACACCAACCATCGATGTTCTCACTCCTGGCAAGGGCTTATTACTTGAAGTTGACTTGGCGAGACTTGGTTTGGCTTGCAATATCTCTAGCATCATGGTTGATAGATCCGGGGCTTCTGCTTTTTTCCATGTTTGGAACCCCTCTTCAACATCAAAGTCATCGCTAGTTAACGTTCGTTTTGCACCTGAGTTGAGGCAATGTTGGTAGCTCTTGAGATCCGCGAGTGCTGCTTCCTCCGTCCAGATCTTCCGGTGAGCATCGATATCGGACTGCACCTGTGAGTTCTTAAGTCCAAAGATATGAGCCACAACCTGCACTAATGGCATATCCTTTACATCGTAGCTAATAGGGACCGTAACTTCGATGCTGGTACCTCCACCTTGGTCTGACGCGGCTTCGTAAAGATCTCGATCATTAGTTAACAACTTCTTTTCCAAAGATGCGAGCCGAGTCATTAGTTCAAATTTATCCTTATCTTTGTCCAAATCCTTCAGAATAGTGCTGATTAACCTCACAAAGAGAGCAACATGACGATCTACGAGTGGTCTCCAAGAATCATCGTCGGGTTCCTTTCCTTTCTGTAACGCCTTGGTAGTATTGGAGTAGAATATCAACACGAGATCTTCAACACGCCGCTCCTTATCCATACGCCTCCCAAATCCTGGATCGCTGAACGCAGTATATGCCTCCGCAAAAGTTCGTCTCACCGCTGCATCACTATAGCCTGGGAGCCTCTCCGTCCCCACCACAACTCCCTGCATACGTTTTTCTAGCGGTGACATGAAGCCATGCGGCAGTTTTGCACTCTTGGAGTCCTTCACTATTGAGAAATCGCTAATCAGCTCTCCTATAGTGGCGGATTTCTTCGATAGCGGTTTTGGGGGAGCGATGTACTGCTTCTTCTTGGGTCGTGGTTGTAAGAGGTGATGGAGGTAGGCCACTCTAAGTGCGTACGTGTAGGCATCATGGTAACTGACGTTCTTCGGTGCGGATCGCGATCCATTGCGAGACAAGCTTTCATGGTTGGAGAGGCTGTTCATGCGCCTACTTGCGCGGGGGTTGGAGAAGGTCGACATGAGAAGATGCGCGGCGAATCTGGCGCTTGCGCCCCCTCTACCCCTAGTACTTATATCTGTAGTCAAGGGCTAGAGGAAGGATGAGAGGAGAAGCGGTTATCAACACGTTTTTGGCGAGATAATCGATTGTCTGCATACTATGTAAGAAGGCTGGCGGGTGTTCTTTGCTGAAAAGCGCATGGGAAAGGTACTGTGGTAGTTCGGCCCCGCGAACGTGAAACGATTGTGATATACGAAGCTGGCTGGCTGGGTGGTGACGGAAGGCGCTTTGAGATGCAGGGGTCTTAGCGGACAGGGGGCCCAAATTTAGACTATGGATCTCAATATCCTCGGTCTACTATCTAGACCCACCGTGGCATATATGAGCTGGAAAGTGGATGCCAGAGCTGAGGACGCGAGATGGCAAGACGGAGTCTGATCTCGGAACAATATAAATAATCTCGGCGCACGAGGACACGAGGATGATCAACGTGCATGAGTCCGATCACGTGAAACAAGTACTCCTTACTAATAAGGCACCAATGCGTCAGCTCTCTACGTGCACGGCCTGTACTGGTCACGACTCGCTCAACAAGACGTACAGCCGCGTAGACCGTACTATATGGCGGCTTATCCATAACTTCTCTTTCAAAGCTAGACACAGATCTTTGCTCCTCTATATCACTTGATACTGATCGGAAGAAGATGGTGTGGAACAGCCATGTCAACGAATCAGCCTAACCCAGATCCCATCCTCAGCGACACGCCGATTCAAGACGACCAGCAAGCGCATGTTCCAAAGACCTCAGCTGCCTCTCAACCACCCAATGCTCTGAAAGCCACGGACACCGGTGCGCCGTATCAGATGGCTAATTTGGAAAATGTGATTCAAGATAAGGCCGACAAAGCTGGAGTTGATGCCAGGACGAAGATTTCGAATCTCCTGAAAGACAAGGAGCGAGAATGGACTGCTGTTGTTGCCCGGAAAGGTCCGTTACGACTGCTGGATCTGCCAATGGATGTGCTTAAGGAGATTGTAAAAGAGGTAATAGCTTTTCGCTCACCTACATGAATTCTACTGATTGCATTCTCGCTAGGTGACGCATACCAATGATCTGACAGCACTAGCTCTTACCCATTCCGCCTTGCACAACCTAGCGATTCCCCATATCTATTCCCGCTTCGATATTGTTTGGCCTGATGCACATGCGACGGCTGATCCGCGGACTGGTGTCGATGCTCTTACCTACGGGTTGGCTACATTGTGTATGGGGGAGGCTTTCCCAGACCACACTGGACCGGGAGTCTTCAACTGTGTTAATTGTGGCGCTTACAACACTGCCGATTGCGGACATATCCCGAAATCAGGTCTAGGTGGAGGCCGGAAGCGCTTGGGGAACTCATATCCTCAATATACACGCAAATTTTCCTTGGGCAATGGGCCCGCTGATTGGGTACAAGAATATCTCATTACAAAGGAGAGTGGTAAGATGCTGGGGACTCTCGTTGCAATTGCGGTCTCTAAAATGGTCAATCTGGAAACCTTCGTCTGGGATATGCCTACCGGCGTTCTAAGAGATGTCTGGCTGGCCTTGGCATCTCTACCAAATAGAGCTTCGAACAATGAATGTCGATTAGAGCGCGTATGGGTTCGATGGCATGACAATTCGGAGACCGGCAATCTACCACCTCAGAATGCCAACTCGACGCCAACTTCTATAACGCAGGCTACTGCTGGGAGCACATTCACTTCTGTCGGATGGACCACACCTGCTGGGGTAGTTCACGATGCTCATCTTACTCAGGATGGTATCCTGTCTTACGCCAACAGTCGCATCGAGTACCCTTCTCTCAGTGTTTTGCCCCCTCTGAGAAGTCTGTCAGTCCTGGATATAGATGAGGTTGACTACTTGGATGAAATGAGCGTCCTCATCGCTAAGTCAAAGGATCGACTTCAGGAACTGCGCGTTGGAATATCAGCAAAGGCACAATACCGAGATTTTGCTATAGCATGGGATGGGCCAGAATTACAGCAAGTCGATAGAGAGGCGAAATGGCCAGGCGCGAACAGAATTGGCCAGAAAAGATTAGGTGGTGTCCTAGGTGTTCTTATGGGACGCATTTTCGACATACGCAAGAAACCGAAGGCTAAGACGGACAAAAAGGAGGAATTACATTCCGTTCAGTCGTCAAATAATATCACTACAAACTCCCAACCGCTTGACCCCAATCTTGGAGTACCAATATCGACGGTCTCCGAATCTGACGTGACAGGATCATCAGCGGAGTCTCAAACGGAACATGTTATGGAAAGCAGTACACATCATCCACCAGTTATGTCTTCGGGATCCACTCACTCGGGAGCAGTATCCAATGACATATCCCTCGCATCTGAGGGAACTGTGCTGTCTGGGCCAATACCATTTCATATTCCCAGTCTCGTTCCTTCAGAAAGCGTTGGTCTCACGACCAGTCAACACAGCCCTCCAACCTCTTCGGGCGATGCTACTACGATATCAAGCATAGAGCCCCAATCTGTAACTAGCACCGCTGAAGAAGCTGCAACTACCGTCGTTAGCGATCTATCTCCACAATCTCCTTTACGGCGTACTCAATCCCACAACAAGAGACAATCGCACTTCTCGGAAAGTACATTCTTTGGTCGAGAAAGACTTGACGGAAAATTGAGACTCCATACCCTTGAACTGGAACGTGTGACTCTATCAATAGTTGTCCTACAAAAGGCTTTCGATTGGTCCGTGCTTACAAGTCTGACCATTCTGGATTGTCCTCAGCATGATAAGCTCTGGAGTATGTTGCGACGGCATTTTGCTCCTACCCCGGTTGGAGGATGTTCGACCTCCAGACCTGGACCGGGAGCCCAGATGCAATATCATTTAAATTTACAGCGGATTCATGCAAATGAAGCCTCCACTTCCCTGATTTCATTCTTAAAAGAGACACTAGCCCCAAACACATTAGAGACTCTATTCCTCCAAGACAGAAAGTCAGGCAGCTCAAGTGCTGTCACAATCGTGAGTCAATTATTCAGCCAGCAATTCTGTTATACATGACTAACTATCTACTGATAGGACGCCATATATCGAGGACCGTTGAAGAGACATCGTGCGAGCATTAAGAAATTGATGCTTGACAGCTCAGAGAGAACACCACGTGGTCCAGCTAATGTAGCGTCCGAAAATAGGCGCTGGAGGCTCTGGATGCCAAATCGTGATGTCCTTAACTTCATCACTAGTGGCAGAATGAGCAATCTCAGAGAATTGAGCATCGCTATCGACTACAAGGACTGGGTAAGTTATCCTGCTGTGCTGTTTCTCTTCCATCAAGTAACATGTGATAATTGAATAACTGGACGCTAATCACCCTTTAGCACCATTTCCTCCAGCGCCTCCCGCAAATCCCTCACTTGCGTTCTCTTAACATCCCATTTATCGCTGACCATGCCACTCCCGTTTATGACCCTCGTGAGCTTGCGTTACAGGTCGTGGACGTTATTGTCCTGCGACCGGAGGTTGAATTGTGTTACATGGGAATTTCCCACAAGTGCTTCGAGATCTTAGAGAATCGGCCAAATGACGAAATCCCAGGTTCAGGCGATTCGCACTCTCATATGATAATCCATGGCGCGGGCCCTGATGAGGAAGATGACGAGGACGATGAGGATGGGACTGACGAGGATGACGAGGACGATGATGACGAGGAGGAAGAAGAGGACAATGGAACAACCATTGCGCCTGTCGATCCAGATGAGACCGAGTCTGAGCCTTCTGAACACGATGACTCTGACACGGATTCGTTTCTGGGGTCGGAAGACGATCGGTCCAGGATCCGGCTTCGACTGAGAGAAATTCTCTTCTACGACGATAAGGTCGCCATATTCAAAGCTCGGCATGGGAAGCTTTGAGGCGGAAATTGACTAGCGATGATTCAGCCTTCTGGTATTTCGGGAATTGTGATTCTACTTGGAGCACAAAACGCGGGAGTTCTTGAGCACATTGGGAGATCTTTAACTTTGAAGCATACTCCGGTCGTAATTTTGGGATGAAGATGGAAATATGGTTTTCAGTTTCTTTTCTCCTTTTCAACTTATTTCTCTTTTTTCAATGTTCGTTCTTTTCTTCTTCAAAGGAGTTTTAAAGGACAAGACATCCCCATTTCCTAAAAGCGATGGTGGTCAACTAACACACACAAGTATATACAGATACGATGGCTGGGCTAAGGAACAAATTAGCATTGATGTACTTTTATTTCCCACAGCTATTGATGGGGTGCGCGCTGGTGTTGACAAACCCAGGGAAGGGGCGTTTTTGCGTTTCTAAGGATATGTATGACATTGGTCCGCGTCCAAAATGTTCTATAGGATCGAGGGTTTGATTCTTTTTCTCACCTCTCTGGCTCCCTCTGCTCCGCGCCTGGCTCTTCATGACGTGAGGACGTGAATTTTGGATCGTGTACACACGTGCTCTGTAACAGTAACTCTGCTGGCAAAGTCGGCTTCGCTCACAGCCTCCACAGACAACACCAGAAGATATTCCTTTGCCCTATTCCCGGGCGACCCACAAAGCAAGCTGGATCAGCTGCCATCCATCACTCACCCTCGGTATCACGAGGCATATCCTCAATAAGGGGGCAGATTTTGCAGGTCTGCCCGCATCTGGACCGTCTGGCCAACGCCAGCCCCCGTTTCACCACGTCTTATCCCCAGAAGGCTAACTCAGGTGGTACGAGAATGCATGCTGGTCGTTGAATCCTCCGGGGGGTGGCTTGATGATGATCATTCTACCGTAGAACCTTGCTATCTTCCATTGCAAGCCCATAGAACCTCACATCCCTGCCACACTAGAGGAAGATACCGTAGAGGCAAGCCCACATGGGGTGTGGGGGAAGTTTCGCCCGTTCCGCCCGTTGGAACAGATCGATTCGGAGGCGCGCGAAGCCGGTTTTCAATAAACTGGCTGAGCCGCGTTTCCCGAGACCTCAAGGGGTCAGGGATGGAAGAGAGGGAAAAAACGTGAACAAGGTTGGAACAGTAGTAGGAGGGACAGAGGAAAAGGGGGGCGGAAGGGGAGGCTGGAACCCGGGATGGGGTGGGATCGATCCTGCACGATGAATTCATGTTGTATTTTTTTGTCTAGTCGGTATAAGCACACGTACGGGGTCTCTTAGTTTTTCTCCTAAGAGTTGCAGGTACGATGATGATGGGCTGCAGCAAAAGTCGCCTTGCGAAGTACACCAACGGCTCGTATATCGGAAGCATCAGCCTTGAAACCAGCCATGGCTGAGAAACATTTGTCTGGCCTCACGTTTGCTGCTGGCTGGCTGAAGCGGCTCTTCCGACTTTTCGTATCTTTACCTGTTTGAGGCCGGTGATCTCTGTTTACGGGGCAAAGTAATTATCACATGGACCGGTTTCTCCAGTGAGAGTGCGCCAGGTGAGGAGGTGCGCTTGGATGAATGCGGAAGCTGAACAATCGGAATGTGATGGCTTACAGGATGGCTGCAGCTGAATCCGCGCTAGAATGTTCTTCGGGCGTTCCATAGGTGTTCTGTGCATGTTCGGTGCTTGTTCTACGCGCGTTCCACGGCTGACCCGCAGGCAAAAACTGCGACACCAAGTGAGGGATTATTTGACAGCCTGCGCGCTGTACGTGTTTCTTTTCTTTTGCTCAGGACCGTTGGCCGTTCTGGTCTCGTTTCTTTTATTTTTCTGCCTTGGCGATGCACTAGGGAGGAGATTGATGTGTTGGCACTCTGGCTCTTCGGCATCAGGTGCTTTCGTTCCAACCAACGACCTCCTTAATTAAGCGTTTTCTTCAACGGTGGTCCTGGTCGCATGGATCCTACGCTACAGCTACAGCGAGTATCAGAAAAACTGATGTCTTTGGAGCGGCATAGGACGGGATCTGCCAGGCACTCTTCTCCACCGTGTGTTTCTTTTTCTGCTCTCTATCCTGTCCCGTGTGCCTTTTTTTCGGGGCTCAAACATGGCTTTCTGCCGAGTCGGCGTTGGAGATCGCGAACTATGAGACAAGCCGAGTATCTTCACCCACCTTCCTACCCTCTCTCCCGCCCTGGACTGACGTGGGATCGCTCGCACCCCTAACTCTTGCGCGAATTCGAAGAGATGTCCCCTTTGAACCTGGTCCTAGATTGTCCAACCACCAGCCCTTACCACAGCCAAGTCTAATTGGTCGTTCCAGGAGCTGCAAGAAGCAAAGTAGCAATTAATGATGCGCACGTTGACTGGATGGCAAACGGCGCGGGCATCGGCTAAGCCTAAACCGGTCGGAACGCTCGCTTGGTTTTTCCAGCTAAGTAGCGGCCACAGTTTAGGACCTCCCCGGAACCGTTGCCCGCCCGGGTCTGCGCGAGGGATGAGACCGACCCAGAGCGAAGAGTGAGAGAGGACAGAGGTTGCCCCGCCCGCGTGATTGTCTGCCTCATCCATCCCAATGCCTGCGTCATGGCCGGTGTGAAGGTTCTAGTCTGGTCGCTGGTTCAGCTGCTCTGCCAGGCAGCGAGATTCTCCACAGACTCAGTGGTGGATGGTACGAAAGCTGTGCAAAGCTGGGCAAAGCTATGTAAAGCTATGAAGAGCTGTCTGCTGTCCTAAAAGAGGCACCCTTGGTCTGCCAGTGAGGAGCTCGACCAAGGTGATCAGAGCGATCAGCCACGTCGCTCGTCTCGGGGCAAGGGCCATCTGGTGGCCGAATGGAGTGCAAGGTGCCCTCTGGCCAGAATTTGTTTTGATGGCTTCTTCCTCTCTTGAAACGCGGTAACAGGCCAGATAACCATGCTGGGAATTGCAATAGCGCTGAAGGTACATGCTGATGATGACGACGCTGTAATTCCTGTCGCATACTCGTGCCCGTGGATGTTGTCACCTCGAACGTGATGGGCATATTCGATACGGAACATCTATCCTCCAGAGCGGGAAGACCCTGGACAAATCAGGGCTCCTGGGTGTCCAGGTAAGCACACACAGGACGATACGGCATTCTTCTGTGGCATTTCTCCATGGCCATCAAGCTATCCCTTGTGTGGCTCTTGATGCTTCTGGGCAGGATGGATGAACAATGGACAGCTTGGAGGCTGAGCACGCGCTCACCCGTGGCTGCTGCTCTGCAACGACCAGCATCGGCTTGGCATCGGCTGGGGGGATTGGATGCCTGTGGCTCCATTCAGTCCCAGTACCTGAACTCGGCAGCGCATCGAGTCTACTGCAGCTCATGACACATGAGTTCAATCTATTCCCCCGAACCCGTCCAGGGTGGCAGAGCCGACATTCCTACCACACCCGCATAGCGAGGCAGCCAGTGCGATGCTGCAGCACCACCATCTGTACCGAGCTATTTTAAAAAAATTCTCGGCCGCGTCTAGCGTAGTGCAGGTACTGTACTTCCTCCAGTACCTCGCCTCATGCGGTGCTGTACCTTATTGCTCTTGGGGCCTTTTTTTGGGAAGCTGATTGAGTTCGCGCCGATGTATGACAGGAGGATCATTATGTCAACTTTTAGCCCCGAACCTTACTCATCCGCCGATCTTGAGATGGCTCAGGACCATTGGCAGAGGCCCAGCCAGGCGAATGCGCACCACCAAGGTCAGAGGCCTGAGCAGCACTGCATGGTGAAATTAAACAGTGCTGCTCGCACGAATGCTGTGCTCCGGTTTGATTGGCCTCGTTATCGCGATTCCACAAGGCTGTTTTGGGAGCGAGCGGGTGCTCAATCGCATCAGGCTAGCGCCAGTGCAGCGCTACGATTTGCCCGCTTGCCCTTTAGGGAGGTGTTTTGGGTGGAGGACGGGAGCTGTGGAGCGGTGGACCAGGCGCGGGCCAGAGAGATCGGTTACTCGTTTACCGTAGCGGCTGCTGCTGCGATGACGGACCTGACTGCGACCGTGATGTCCTGGAACGTCAACCCGGCGGGCAGAGAAAGCCTTGCCAGCGGCAGGGATGCGGGCATGCCTGGAGATCATCGCGGAGCTATTTGGGGGGTAAGGGTGGTCATCACGATCCTGCTGGAGATGGATTGCTGGTGCAGCGGGCACGTTCTGAGATTACAGTTCAGTGCTGCTCTGCCTAGCCTGTTCGCTATCGTTTGAGTTGGGGTCTGCTGTGTCTGCGCGTGTGTGGTGGTGGTGCAAGTCGCAGTACGGGTGCTCTGCTGGCATGTCAGGCGCAAAGCCTTACACGGAACCGGTGCAGTCACCCCCGGCCTCCGCCGTCCACTCAGGTGAGATAGAGTAGGGTAAGAGCAGACGAGGAGAGTGGTCGATGATTAGGGTATCGCACGTTGACTGTTTGGGACTGGATTTGGGCGGAGGCTGCAGTAGTTGGGTCGAGCGTGCTGCAAACCCTACCGTACCTGTCCCGGACAAGGTAAGCAGCCCCTTTGAGGTTAATGATGCTGGCAGCCCAGGTCCCCTGCCCCCGGCTCCCTGAGGTCCCCTGCTGCTCTCCCCTGCACCGCCGCCGTGGCTTGCTTTCTTGGCTTCGACGCAGTCGGCCGGGGGGTGAATCCTTCGCACCGTTCGCACCCTCGCTGGCGAGACTCTGGCACAGGCTGGCAACCCCCATCACCGTCGCCCAGGAGCAGCGCATAACGGCCAATGGCGGCGGGGTCTCTACCTGCCAGTGTTGTCCATCAGCCCATGGATCCCCTCCTCCTCGACGTTCCCAGGGCCTGCCCACGGACGGGTCGCCGTAGTAGCCTTGCGGCGGCCCTGGACCGCAGATTGAGGCGGAGGGCTTCATCTTTAATGCTGCTCGAATCCCTCCTGCTCACCAAAATAGGTTCATTCTTTCTTCTCCATCATTCTCCACTCTGGCCCTGCTCCTCTTACAAGTTTCCACTGCCACCATACAACCGTTGCCGACCCTGCTACTGTCTCGCAGCGTTGCAGCATCGACGGTTATAATAGTCGCGCCAGTCCCACGCTGCCGGTTGGTATGCTATTTCAAGATCGTGCTACTACCGTCTTTGCTATCTTTACTTCCGTAAGCTCAAAACGTACGTGCCGCATGCATTCATCCCAGCCTGCTTTGTCCTACTCTCCATGGAACCATTCTATATAGACGCTCGCGCTGGAGACTCACGGCAGTCCAGGTCACGAACGAACAGCCATATATCCTCCACCGCGAGGCAATTCGAAGATTTGAACATCCAGACCGCCAGCTCTCCGCTCTCCTTCGATCACCCGGGCCAGCTCGCCGCCAGTACCCTATCTTCCACGACGTCCTCCGCATTCAACTTTCTGGATCCAGATCCGCCTCCACCACTGCCACCTCCACCTTCGCTCGTAGCAGCAGCATCTACTCCGAGTTCATCAGGAGCAGAAACCTCGCCTCCCAGCTCAGCTACATACATCACATCGCCCGCACCGCAGTCCATCTCACCCTTTCCTCTACTCTCCCAGGGCGACTTGGAAGCAGATTGGTCTTTGCTCGCAGCTTCAGACGACCCGTCCCTAGGCGCACCATTACTGCGACTCGAGTCGGCTCCAGCAGTCTACCACAACGAAACTTTGNGATCTATCTCCATCAGAAACGCACGAATCGACATCGGCAAATATGAGGTGAGCACTGGGAGTGCTGATCCCTCATCCCCCCGTGAGCTTATCTAATCTTTCACACAGCACTCTTGGAATCCAGAGCTACGATGGTCGTTTTGACCTAGGCCCACGCCCATCATACACATGGCCACGTAAGAAATCCCGACTTTAGGTCTGAGGTTGTCGAACCACTGCTGACGGACCACAGAATTTGATATGAACTCGCAATACATCCCCAATGATCTGACTTCTGGGCTAGCTCCGGGCTCATTGACCCCAATGGACGATCCAAGGCTGATGCCGGACTATACACGATCTCTTTCATCTAGCCCCCCACGTGCCACGCTCACTCCCGAGCAGAGAGAACTTAAGCGTCAGCGTGATCACGCACGCCGCGACTCCAAGTCTCGTCTTCGGAGAGATAGATCACCTACCCAACCCTACACCCTGTCGAACAACACCACGCCCGATCTCATGCCAAGGAACCTTCCGGAGTTTACCAACGGCCTCGCACCACCTCCTATTATATCTCCATCTCCCGTTCTTGCGCAGACTTCTCCCGCACCGACTGCGACGTATGTGAGTCAATATTCACCACCGCCGCTGTCGGGGACGGCTCCTCCAGACATGTATGGTCCCGTCTATGTGTAAGTAGTTTACAGTTTACTTCCAACTCTGGGCCATCTGAAATTCTAACTTTTTCGGGAAGGACACCGGGTGATTTTGTCCCAACCTCTTATTATACCAATGCCGGGCCAGACCCGACCCTCCAAACATTCACGTGAGTCTATACAAAGAGAGACCTTATATTCGAAGAAGGAGAATGCTAACGAACACAACAGTCGGCCACCCTCACTCTCTTCCGCTCCGGATCAGCCTGGACTTTACCAGCCCCACCTTGGTCCGGTAACTGCATCTCCTGAGCCTATAGATCATGTGCGAGTGGTCCATAGCCGGCCCAAGCCGCAGTGCTGGGAACACGGATGCAACGGACGTCAGTTTTCTACATTCAGCAATCTCCTGCGCCACCAGCGCGAGAAATCGGGTGTCGCGGCAAAGTCGACATGCCCCAATTGTGGAGCCGAGTTCACGAGGACTACGGCGAGAAACGGCCACATGGCACACGATAAGTGCAAGCAACGCCGAAACTCTTAAAAGACCTTTTCTGCTTCATTCCTTTCAGCCATTTTTGGATGTTCATACATGATCTCACATATACAATTCGTTTCGGTGTACTACTATCTAGGTGGGAATATTGGAGTCGGTATAGACGAAAGGGGTTGGCTACAAGGCACCCAAGATGTTTTGCGGAGAGTGGCTTTTTGTTTTTGGATTTGGATTGCTTTCATCTCTGTTGGGTTGCACAACCAATAATGGCACAGAGCCTTAATTTTCTTTTTCTTATTTACGATCTTACGATCTCATGAGCACACCACCAATCTATACCCTGGTTTTGCATTTTACCCTTACAAAAGCTAAAAAAAGATCATGATCGAGCAGCGTTCATCATTGAGGTTGCAGCTAGCAAGCAGTGCAATGCAAATAGTGAACAACAATGAGTGACTAGCCAATCCAAGACTTCAACCAGCCGTTCATCACAGTGGGCAGTGCCAGGCGCAGCGGGGGCTCTAGAGAGGGCCAGCTATCAGGTAACAAAGGTGTCTTTGTTTTAGTGACTACGGAACATCACAGCCTCCAGCCTTGTAGAACGCAGGCCTGGTCGACTGTCCAGCGCTTGACTGGACCTCCCGGCACTGGCGGCCTTGAACATGTGTGACGTCGTCTGGAGCCTCCCCGGTAAGGTACGGCTGGAGCTGCAATCCATTGGCCCATGGAGAGGTAAGGACGGATTAAGCATTCTTTGCGTTCACACAGCCCCTCTACAAAAATAGAAGTGGTTTTCCTCGCCAAGCCACTAACGAGGTGCGGCGGTGGCTCGCCGCTTACCTAACTAGCTCCACGCCAATCGCAGCGTTGCAGGTCCGACGACTCACAGAGACTGAAGGGCTCACTCCTAGCTACGATCGCCCTAGACAGGTACAGGGGTTTTCGTTCTTGCAGTATCTCCCCAGGTTCCGGCCGGAAATGACCCAATTATCTTGCGCATCCATACGCTGGTAAATGGCTTCACTCGAACTCTCGTGCAAAGGAAACGACAGATCACCCGGTGTGAATTGAGTCTTCAGGAACTTCAGCTCCCCAAGGAATTATTCCGCGTCAGAGATACCCTTGGCCAGGCAAATATGCACCAACATGGATTTATTTGCGTGTCGTGAATGCCTGGTCAAAATGGTAGCACTGCCCAGCCGAAAATAAACATTCGTTTAGCATTTACCAGCCCAAAATCTCACTCCCCAATTGCCGGACCCGTGCCGCAAACTACAGGCCATGGCCCCAAGGCTAGCTACCCAGCTAACTAAGCAAGCTGCAACGTTAGCCCGACCACTCTGACGGTGTCCGATCAATGGCACAGGGCGTGGCCTTCCTCACCCGGTGCTCTGCTTCTTCATCCGGGGAAACGAACAGCCATGCATGGACAGACGGGAGAATTTAGCTAATCTGCTGACTCTTTTTCTGCTGCAAAGCACCAGGTGCAAGGTAGTGCGACGCGACACGATCAGCGGTTGTACCGTGCACCATGGACATCACTATCCTAAGCTGCTTTGCTGAGGAGCCAAGCGGTGCATAGAACAGGCCACCAAGAGATACACCACTGCAACAAACCCCATCCCACCCTTTAATTTTACCTAATTAATCTAGTTACCACTGGCACACACACCAACAGACACAGCACGCACTCGACACATAGCACACCGCTCTGGGTTGGCTTTCTCTTGGAGATGAACCTACAGGTTGAAAATCGCTGCAGGCTCTTATTTACGGAAGCCACATTCCCGAGGAGAAGAGTAGTCTACTTTACTTTGCGTGCATGGGGCCAATCTTGTATCTTTCCCGGCTCTGCTACCCTTCTAGCTTGCATGCATGCGGGCAGAAGTGTTGCCTGATTGTGGCCGCGCTGTGGTTGGTGTATGTGGTAGTGTGATGATCGTGGTGGTGGTGGTGGTACTGGCGGCCGTGGGTGGTGGGCGATGGTACGTGCTGAGGTGGAGGCAGTTCCCAACAGACTGGATATTGGGCCCCCGTTCATACTGCGCAAGTTGCTTCTGTACAGTACTGTAGCAAGGTAATGCTGTCATGTACCGGTACACTCTGGTATTTTTACTATGGGTCCCGCGCAGACTTGCCCTCTCGTGATGAGCCCCAGACTTGTATCATCGACTCAGCACGGGGCGCCGTCCGATACCCCTCCCCTAGTTACCCGCGGGAACTCAGCCTCGCCTTCCCACGAGATTGGGAGCTTACATCCTTTTCCGTCGGAAAGAGAGAGCCTACCCCAGGGGATGCGGCGGGTACGGTACCCGCCCGTGCCACCCTAAAGATTGGTCACATTTGACCTTCTTTTAACAAACTGTCTTTATAGCGAGGTATTTGATGGCTTTCCTGCCACACCCCCTCTACCTCCCTTGACAATGCGCCTACGAGCTTCCTCGATATGATACGTGCTCTGGTTCCATGAATCGGAACGCACCGCAGGGGGCGGGGGCCCCCAAGACCGACTTTTAGGCTATGCTAGGTTGCTAAACCCATGAAATCGTTCTTTTCAGCCCTGTCCCAGCCTTGCGCTTACGCGACCCTTTTCGAGATGTCTCCGCGGGCGACGCCATTTAATTTAGGTTATTTGTCTGTATAGTTGCGTCAAAGACCCTAAGATCCACCGTCGATATTTTCCAGATTGGTATGCTGCAACTAAAGGCATCCTTTCCCGTCTCTCTTGCGTCATTCCTTGTTTTTGTGAGGCGCTAGAGAAAAGATCTGGTACATTCACGCTTTCGAGGGAATGGGTTAAGGGAAGATCTTGATGGCGCAGCATTCCTTCTAATGTTCCTTTTCTGGGGTTGAAGTGATCGTACATCGGTTTACTATCGTGGCTGTCACCATATCACTAATCCTTCCGTCAATGTATCAGTTGCTACCGCGGCGGCTCTCTTGGATACTCGCGTCTTGGCTGGAAGGACAAGCGGGGTTGAGATGCCAAGATGTATACAGACAGTGCGTCCCCTTGTCCGCCGTCATCGTGATCCCTATCGTTTCTTTTTTTCGCCTAGTGCACCTGCATTAGTTGGGCTATCCTTTTACCTTTCTTGTACGTTTCTCTAATCCAATCAGATCATATAGCTTTGGTTGAGGCATTTTGTGCAGTATATCATTTCCTCTAAGATAAAACAATCGTACGATTCACCCAAGTCCGAACACTTTCTCTTGATCTTATTATGTTTGCTAATTACACAATGCAATACTCTTAATGTTAAAGAAATATCATCATACGGGAGCATGTTGAGCAGAGAGAGCTGAAACTGGCGCTTTGCATACGCTTATTGCCTTATACGAGATAACATATTGGTAGATCCATTACCAATTGCCCGGTACAGTCAAAAAGTACACGCACCTTTAATGGAGATCTTGTCACTAGGTAGGGCATCCGACAATTAAGTTCTTACCATATTCAACTATCACGTGCTCTCCGCATCTCTCTCGCGGAATCCAACATAGTAGCAACGAGAAAGTAGGAAATCTGGAATGGCAAAAGATATAACAACATGATGATTTTCAAACATCCATCCTGGTCTTAGAATGTTTCAAATCTGAGGAAGCACAGAAGCTGATTCCTCAGCTTGAGAATGTCGTGCAATCGGAGTAGATGGAAGTGCTCTCCTCGACCGCATAGATGAGATGTGATAGCCGATTTGACTTTTTGATAGGATGATGAAAATGCTACCATTGGTATTTTAATAATTGACTCCATTATAGTACATTAACAATTTTGCACTTTTTTTGTTAGAGCTGTGCCACTATATCATTTAAAGCTATCGTGGTCAGCAAGGAGCGCGAATGATTGATGCCTTATATGTGGGGCAAAACGCACTTTACGCCAGAACTGCGCTAAGATCCCCCACCGAAAACGCGTCTCAACGCGTCCTGACTTATATTAAAGAAAATCGAAATCTCAATCACGCTAACACCTTTATCCATTCCTTTGTGCCCGTACGACTACCTCTAGACTATCCAGATAACCAATCCTTCAAGAGTAAGTTATCCCTTTATCACGAAACAAGCATACGTGCCTATTTCCCCGCATTGAACTTTGCTAACTGGCCACTTCCAGTGTTAGAAGCACGTCTCGAACAGGCCAACCTCCTTAAGAAGGTATGGCAACCTTTATCTGGGCTGTTTTACATTCTGCTAACATAGCCAGGTTGTTGATGCCATCAAAGACCTTGTACAAGATTGTAACTTTGATTGCAATGACTCCGGCATCGCCCTGCAAGCCATGGATAACTCCCACGTCGCGCTTGTGTCGATGATGCTCAAGGCAGAGGGTTTCTCCCCATACAGATGTGACCGAAACATTGCCCTCGGTGTCAACCTCACTTCCCTTACAAAGGTCCTCCGTGCTGCACAGAACGAGGATATTCTCACATTGAAGGCGGAGGATGCTCCTGACGTGCTCAACCTCGTCTTCGAGAGCAGCGAGAACGATAGAATCAGCGAGTATGACTTGAAGCTCATGGATATCGATCAAGAACACTTGGGAATCCCCGATACTGAATACGCCGCTACTATTTCCATGCCATCGGCAGAGTTCCGAAGAATCTGCGTCGATCTCCTCGCTCTTTCCGAGTCCGGTGAGTGAGCTCGGCGCCGTCACCAATTGTCTGGCCTAGCTGACACTGTTCTAGTTTCCATTGAGGCCACTAAGGAGGGTGTCAAGTTCTCCTGCGTCGGAGATATTGGAAACGGTGCCGTGACCCTACGAAGCCACAACAACGTGGAAAAGCCTGAGCTCAACATTGACATCGAGCTCACGGAACCGGTCGCGCTAACCTTCTCTCTCAAATACCTTGTAAACTTCTGCAAAGCAGCTGGTCTGTCGAATACTGTTAAGCTTTGCCTTTCCAATGAGGTTCCTCTTCTCGTCGAATACGGGCTTTCGGGAAGCAGTTACTTGAGATTCTACCTGGCTCCAAAGGTAAGTTTATCCATCCGCGGAGCACCCGACAAACGAGTTACAGAGACTAATTATTCACAATAGATTGGTGATGAGGAATAAAAATGATTATGAAGGACTAATGAAATTGGGCACGTGTTATAAACAGCATATTGAGGTGCGGCGTGTAGGGTTGGATTTGGTTCTGGTCAATTGCTACGGCTTGCATCAGAGAGTATAAATGTTATGAGATCTCACTTTAGAAGATTACCTATAATGAGGAATGAATCTTCGCGCGTCCGTTGCTTTCTCTTCCCTGCTGGTTGATTATGCGGTCTATGGTGGGGTACGATTTAGGCCTAGCGCGGGGCAGTCCGTAAAACTTAATATATCTGACTCGAGATAAGAATTGTTAAGTGGAGAAGTCTAGAACCATGAATCTTACCCTCTCTTGCTCCCTCTCTAGTGATATCTTGCTTATGATATCATTCTCGAGATCGCAATTGGTGCACTTCTGCCATCTGTCTGTCCTATAGAGAGCATTTTCGACTTCGGAAAAGTTCTTGATTTTTTTCGCATAATGTCGACCGACCTTCCAGTGCCTGAAACAAAGGTGCTTGCTGTTGCCAGCCATGTAGGAAAATAATACCTCTGCGACCCTGGCAGGATGAAAACGAAACTAACATGTCGCTCGCATGAAGGTTGTCTATGGGTGAGTCTTAACCCTCTTGTCCCAGCACAAGAAAGCGGAGCTTTGATCGACTAAGAGATGCGAAAAGATACGTTGGAAATACCATGGCGGCATTTGTGATGCAGTCACTAGGATGCGAAGTAGCTGCATTGAATACCGTTAACTTCAATATGTTTTCCCACGCCTCTGAGCTGGCTGGTTCATTGAGGACTGACTCTCTCTGCAGGCAATCATCTAGGATATGGACAGGCTACCGGCAAGCGCGCGACGGCCGAGGAAATCAGTGACCTATATAAGGGACTTAAACAATCTGGCTTGGATGATTTTGACATGATGTTGTCGGGTTATTTGCCAGGAGCTGCGTCGGTGGAAGCCGTGGGTGCTATGGCACGAGACCTCAAGGCTAAAGCGGTCGCAGAACAAGGAAGCTTCTTTTGGGTCCTGGATCCAGTGATGGGTGATAACGGAAAGTTATATGTTGCTGAGGATGTGGTGCCCGCCTATAAGGGTTTGATTAAAGATGCGGATCTTATACTACCAAATCAGTTTGAGGCAGAGTAAGTCCTATGCTCCTTGTTGTTTGAGGCAGTATTTGGTGGTGCCGGTATTAATTCAATTCTAGGACACTTTCCGGAGTCAAGATAACAGATATGGATAGCCTTAAGCAGGCCATCGGTAAACTACACTCAGAATACCATATTCCACATATTGTAATAACATCTGTGAACCTGCCTAATGGCGCAAGTGCTGAACCGCCGGTTCTTTCCGTGGTGGGTTCGACTATCACATCGAAAAATACGGCTCGCATCTTCAGGATATCGGTGCCGGCTATTGACTGCTTCTTTAGCGGCACAGGTGACATGTTCGCAGCACTAATGTTGGTGCGATTCCGTGAAGCCGTCCACAACACTAAAGGCTTGACCGAGAAGAAGTCCTGGATCAGCGATGATGATGTGGAGGCTACAGAGCTGCCACTCGCCAGGGCAGTGGAGATGGTCCTCGCCAGCATGCACGGAGTGCTTCTAAAGACGAAGGAGGATCGAGATAAGGAGCTTGCGAAGTACCTAGCCCAAGAAGGTATTAGTGAAGATGCAAGTGATCCGGAGACTCAGAAGAAACTGCGTCTCATAAGGTCAAAGGCCGCTGAGGTTAGACTTGTTAGAAACTTGGACCGTTTAAGGCATCCCGAAGTGAAATTTAAAGCCGAGCTGGCTTAGAGGACTTGCGTGAGTACGCATTATGGCGGGGTTTAAAATGCATTAGAAGTAGACCTAGAAGCGGGATTTCACTGACATTAGCATTTGCATAGTTTGGTTAGGGAATAAACTCTGGGCACTCATTCTTTATGCGAACGTGCTTGTACCAAAATAACGGAGACGCTTGGGTTTCAATATCTATTCGTGTCATAAATTTATGTTTGACATCATAATCACCAGGACCCTCTAAAATAACCTATATATCTATCCGGTACTTCCAAATCCACCCGCACCTCTAACAGTCTCATCCAATTCCTCCACCTCTTGGACTTCCGGGGTATAGATCCTCTCCAAGACCAATTGTGCAATACGATCGCCTTCTTTGATCTCATAGTCTACCTCTCCATGATTGAAGAGCAAGACCTTTACAGGTCCTCGATAATCAGCGTCAATCACACCAGCACCCGTAGAAATTGAGTGCTTAGAGGCGAGACCAGAGCGGGGAGCGATACGTCCATCTATGGAAAGGTACACATCAGTTTGGGAATTTGGGAACCCAAGAAAGAGATAACGAAGAACGAATTGTGGGTTCATATTTTGAGAATCTCAATAATGGATTCAGAAGAGCAGCAATGCCAATTGCAAGTGTCCAGGAATAATTAGAAGGAATGGAGCAACTTACATGTTCCTGCTGGAACCGCCATGCTAATATCCGTGTCGACCATCACTTTTCCCCTGGCAGGTACGACTGCTTCCTTTGCAGCATAAATATCATACCCCGCTGCAAAAGCACTGCCCCTCGTAGGAACTTTTGCCTTATCAGAAAGCTTCTTAATTAGCAATGGTGGCGCGGCTTCGACAGCCTGGTTCAGGGCAGCGGATGTAGCCATTGTCTTTTGAGTGGGGGTCTCCTTGCTGTCTGGGGGAGCCGTAGAAGCGTCAATTTTCTGACGCTTAGGGAGAGGTGAGGTAAGTGGCGAGGTTGCGGACATGATAAATTGACTCTTGGTAAGGTGGAATTGATGGATCCAAAGAAGGGCGGTGAGGATTTTGGAGGGGAGACGCGTTGGAGCGCGTTTGGGTACCCCGCGCACTTACCGTATCTTATCGGATCAACGTACTCGGGCATCTACTGGAACGTCCTGCTTGTGAGTCCTATCGAGACGCCCTCACAAAGATTCGGGACCCAAATGGTTCTTTGAAATTGCTAGTGGCTTTCATACAGTGTATGTGCTGCTGAAATATTACAGGTGTTGTGATTTTACCTTTCTTTTGTTCCTTACTCTGAACTCATTGGAGCCATTCCTTTCTATCGTCTTTATTGGGGCGAGAACATGGGAGGGAGATGCTGTAGAATATGCCATTTACATTTGCGCGTTCCATGTTTTAGAGTTTTATTGGAGAGATATATAAAACCAAGTGGATACCAGATGCTATCCTCCCTCCTAGCTACCAAATCGGGGTGAGACATCGCCTAAAGGTCACACAACGAGGTTGTTCTTTCGTTCATTATCCGTTCTGCTATTGTCCACACTACCGTTACCTTCGAGTATGTCCAAATTTTGCAGTATCACCGCAGCCGCATCGGTCTGTTCTGGTGGTTGACGATTCGTCATACTTCTGTCGTCACCCGTATTACTTTCCTCTGGGTGAGCCGAGCTAACATCCTCAGCCCCTGGATGTGATTGCTTGCATGGGTTTGGCTGGAGGATATGAAAAAGGAATAACATGCTACTATGTCGTAAAGGATTAGGTCTCCTAGAGGGGATATTGTTCCAAAATTTGAAGCACCACTGAAGGAATTTAGGTAGCGTAAATGAGGATGCTGCCATAATGGAGAATCCTGCCTCGATTATTGACCAAAGATAGGCTTCCCTGAAAGATACCCACGTCAGCAAATAACACTGCGTTAAGCTAGTCAGGAGATAGTCTCACGCAGCCGCATAAAGAAGAGTTCTGTCCATACGGATAACCTTGAGATGTGGCACGCGGATAATCGCGGCAACTCCAGCACTATTTAGAGAAGAGGTGTAAGTATGATCGAAGATTGTCCAATAGCGTACGAGGATACACTTACAAGGCGGTTGTTGCGAGAATGGCAGTCACTGATAACTTCTTCCGTACGGCCATCCGTGTATGAGAAATCATTATGATCGGTAACCCCCCCAAGATGAGATCTACACTGATAGCCATCGCAGAATGGACGACCGTCATGTCAGGAACAATATTATCGCTGATACATCGACCCCGAATCGTATCATATCGATGCCAGAAATGACGCACTGGACTGCACTGGAAGAACAGAACGAAGAAAAAGATGGTGGCATAGAGGGCTAATATCACCATAGCCCCATGGAGGATCCACCGCTGATATCGATAGAAGCAGATTGAGAGGAGGAAGACCGCTATCGATAGACGGACAAACAATGTCGTGAGGACGTAGAGAAGTTCACAGAGCCAAAAAGTAAACATTGCCCTGCGTATTTCTCCACGCTCCAGCTCAGACGGTCGAGTACCAATCCCAGCACCGATACCGATGAATGCAGAAATCATATAGGCGGTAAATAAAAGCTTTCATTCGTTGTCAGCTAACCGGAGTAGTGAGGTGATTCTACAAACTCTCAAATCAAGCTCCATTCATACCTGGGCTGCTAACAGCAGAGTGTCATCCCATTTCCAGCGCTTCGCGATGAACAACCTCGTGGCGGCCCTCAGGGAGAACAGGGTCCATGTCAGACTAGTCAATATTGCCGTGACAATAGCTAGAAGCACGATGATATCAGTGTTAATTGTCTATGACATCGTTGGGGAGACAGCTTTACTAAGTTCAGTTGATTTCTGTGNGCCCCATTTAGCCGCGAGTCTGGCGACATTCCTGCCAATACCATCTGGATGGAGATGGGCGCAACTTCTTTGTTAAAGAATTTGATGAGAATAATAAGTCTCATGAGTAAATATCGGAGGCGAAATTGCCATTACGCCGGTAGTCTTGACTGCATGAGTTGGGAGGCTAGTGATGTAGCCAGCTCGTTTCGACGACCGGTCCCAGTGAATATGACGAAAGTGCCTTCTGCTCAAAAGAAAACAGTCTCATCCATATGTAGGGCAGCAGTGGCTGCATATAGAGAGCGGTTTTCAGTTATGGAACCGCTAATGACGCTGAACCTTCGTGAAGACAATTTATGGTCTCAAGAGACCTGCAGAATAGGAGTCAGCAGGTTGCTATACAGTATCAACCGCTGCCTCAGTTCTGGGTCTATTTAGCAATATGAGAACTCCATGATAAGGCAGCTTTCTTTTTCATAACGCATATATTTGGATTAAACAGATTACAAGATAAGAGGTCGATTTATGAACCCCTATGCTCCCCCAAAGATGCCCTTGGTCAAATGCATAGTCACTCCTCTGACGCTAAATTCCAAAAGAAAGAGAAAGGGAATACAATGTCATCACGCTCCCACACGACGGGTATGTACACTAATACGCTCCTCTGTACCCGCCATACCCCGAATTCATTCCATTAGCGAAGGGTGCAGCTCCAGAAACTAGCTCTTCTTCACTTCCACTACGTTGATGAGGCCGTGACGCGAATGGACTCTGCGAAGGCTTGAAGGTATTCAAAGATGAAGCGCCAGAGTACGAGTTGATAGGTCCGTTGGCGCTGTATGCAGTGGCAGTGTACGCGTTGGCTCCGTATGGCTTGTTGTAGTCGAGCTTCTGTTCGACATCGTAGGTTACGATTGGCAAGGATGGTTTAGAGCCGGTAAGCAATGAATTCCGCGCATCGAGAGGTGTGAGATCATCCATATCTTGGCTCATCTTCTCGGCGTCCTTGCGTCTCCTACGGTGCGGGTTCTCTCTGACGCAGGTAATGATTGCATTTGCGGCGATCAGAATCGCCAGGAGACCAGATAAAGCGGATTGTACCGCGATAAGCACCACACCAGTAACGGTTTTGGTTGTCTGTGAGATGCCGAGCTCTTCAACAAAGACCAAGATGCAGATCACACTGAAGGCACGGATTACCTGGATGAAGATGCTGATAACGTTGCCGGATTTACGCTCATATGGGCGGTTCCAAATCAAGAGTAGGAGCACTACATACGAGGTTAGAAAACTTTTTGCTTAAATAGTAAGAAGAAGACTTACTAAGACACTCAATGACCAACTGAGCAATGGTTTGACTGAGCCCATGCCCATCAGCTCCTGCCAGCACGATACCCTTTGCCGCCATATAAATTATTGTGGGGACGAAGAGCCACCAGTAATCCTTCTTGTACGCATCGTAGAAGAGACTGTACTTCATCCAAGTCTCCTTGTTCTCGTATAGGCCAGAAGCATTTCCGTTAGTTTGCTTTAGCTGTCGTGCCACGGACCAGATCTTGTAGGTGAAGAATCCAAGGATTCCGGTAAAGACAGCTAGGGTGAGGCCGGCTAGTAACTGCGCAGCCCAAGAATCGCCATGCGTAAACTGGAAAATACTGTAGAGGACCCAAATACCATAGAGGACGAGAATTAAATTGACAATAGTTCGAGCCATGGTTCTCCAGTAGTGGCTACGGATACCGGCGAGGCCTTTGGGCAGGGTACCGAAACTCGCCCATGCCTCCAGGATGAGTTTTAAGAGCAAGACTCCTACGACAACAGCAGCTATGATGATGGCAAAAATCAGCAGGACAGTCATGAACGTGTTGGCTGCCGGAACGCTCAGTGCCTCAACATAGCCCTGGATGCCCGAGACGGCGACTTTGACGCCCGACTCAGGGGCAGAGGAATTTGCCGCGCTGGGTGCGGTTGTGTTGACGTTGGTGACGATATCTCTTGCGAAGATTTCGGCGATACTGGCGAGCGATCGCTTCAAAACCGGAGCGGAGACAGACGTCGCCGCGCCATTACCGTAGTCCAGAGTAGCATTTCGCAAGAATACATAGCTATTATCGGTCAAGTTCCCTCCCGTCGAAGCTCGGAAACTATCAATCGAATCCTGCATGGTAGACCAGGGAATGATACCAGTTGAGAAACCAAAGTTCTTGGCAAAGCTCTGATACGCCGGAGGATAGTTGACGGACATCATCCCATTCATGGCAATTCCCTGGAACCAGGTGAAGACTTGCACGAACGAAGGGCTCATGGTCCCTCCTCCCCCAGCGGCTGCACCATGAGCACCGGCAGCAATCATTGCACCAACCGCCGAGATACCAGCGGAGACCAGCGCAACTCCAGCAATTCCGGCCGTGACGTAGGAAACTGCCGGGGTGTTGAAAGTCTTCCCGTTCGAGACATCCGAGGTGATGCAGGCAACATTTTCACCAGTGTCCAGGGAAATCAATTCAAGGGTTGCTTGTGCTGCAATGTCCGGAACCGAGAAGGCAATCGACGGGATCAACGAGGCGTACTGAGGAGGAATGGCCTGGGTACCGCTGGCGGAGAATGTTCCTGCCGGGACTACGTAAAAAGTTAGCCTTCACTCTCAAAATTACCTTTGGAAAGCTCCCAAAGCAAGAGGGCAAGTCTTCTTCCACGCAAGGAAAATTTGACCAGGCACAGGGGACTGGACATACCTGGACAGAGCTGCGAAACAAAGGTGCTCTGATCACACGGGTTGAAGCTGTTGTGATAGACGTCGACTCCATATGCGGTGACATTGAGCTGCGCCGTCACGTTCTGGACCTTGGTACTTGTGCCCGCCACGTTGAAGTACACCGTCTTGTTGTCATTGTTGTATTGCACATCCACGTTCTGGACGGTGACGGTGGAGCCGGCCAGACAAGAGTCGAAGCCGGTGGTTTGCAATATCTGGGCAGCGAAAACTCTGGCCGGCAGAGTTCCGAGGAGGAAAAGCGAGAGCAGCGGTGACATTGATCGTAACATCGTGTTGGGTATGGGGATTTGTTGCCTATTATAACCTTGCTCTTTTCTGGACTCTCTTCTTTTCTACCTCGTATTTCAATAAATGAGCGAGTGCGTGCGAGTTATGGTATCTGTTCCTGGATGCAAATGCGGTCTAATAATGATCGTGGTCGAGACAATTGAAAAAGGGACGAGTCGAGCAAGAGGGCCTAGGATCTACCTGGAAAGAAGGGAAAGAATTGAGGAATCTGCTGAGACTCCGAAAGTACAATCTGCTACCTGCTGTCGAAGCAGAAGCAGCAGCAGAAGCACTGGACAGGACGAGAGAGTGGAAGAAACGATGCAAAAAGATCGGCTGCAGCACGAGGACTGCGAAAGGAACCAAAAGAGGAGGAACGCCCCTCTTTCAGCCAAATGCGACACGCAAAGCAAGCACACGAGATGCAGGTGAAGATGGGATGCAAGAGAAGGAGAGGATGAAAGACAAAGATACCCGCCCGAAGGGGTATCCCCAGGCGTGAGAGGGCGTTGCCCACCCAGCGAGCTCCCAGCACGACTGGCGAATCCAGGGTCGAGAGTGGCTGCCGGGGGGACTCGAGGGGGCGCACGCCGGCCTCATGCGAAACGCTGGCCGTTCGCGCTGCAACGGGACAAGCCCCAGGGCCCGCCGCCCCAGCGCCGCCATGATCGCTGCCCTCGCTGCAGCTAGNGCCCGGGCGANGGCCCTGCGCCCTCATCCATTGGCTGCGTCGATCGCCGCACCAAGCTCCCAGGCCAGCCAGGGCACCCCGTTGATTCGGTCGCCTTCAGCCACTGAAACTTAAAACCGACGCGACGTGCCCTGAAACGCTGGGGAGGGCGCTGGACAGGCCCCAGCAGGCATCTTGACAGGTCACGGTTGTGCAGCCAAAACAGAGACTCACCAAAAACACACCACCGGTTGCGCAGCAGACTCCGTACGATCGTTCTGGCAATGGCGCCTTGCTTGCTCACGCTGTCCTCTCCGGATCTGACATCACGATGCTGAAGGTTGGCTTGTTTTCGTCGCACCTTCCAAAACTCAACGAGGCGATGGGTGCCGCGGCGGTGGGTTAGGAGAAGCAAGGCACCGCCTTTGTCGACTGAGGGCGAGAACCGCAACCCGCCCCACTCTTACCTCTTTCATTGCCTAATTAGGTCATCCTCTCGCGCCCAATTAAATATCGATCTTCTTTAGGAAATTATATGGTCGTGATGGGAGTAGACAGCAAAACCCGGAGCAGACGTTCGTCTGATGATGAGCGCCTGCGTTTCCTTCTCCTTGAGGATGCCCACTCGAGTCTTCCCCATCTTTGCGCTTGATATGGCCCGCCGGAACTCTAGCATGGGTATCACTTTGGTGCCCGCCAATGTACGCGAGAGCTCTGCATAAAATTACTTAATTCTGTATTTCCAGTACTCTACATTCCAAGCGAGATGGAGGAAGCATGCTGCAAGAGACCAATCGCTATAGATGGGCCTCCAAAAAATATAGATATATCTCGCAAGAGCCGTATGATCTATCATAATGATATTCCGCACGCCTGAGAACGCCCGCCCCAGAAACCAATAAAAATACCAAACATGGCCATCTTCGATCACGGAGTTTCTTCGCTCAGTAGAAAATACTTAGACTGGCATCATACCTATTCCACCTGACGGCACAGATCGCTTGGAGTTAGATCCTTTTGGTTTCGAGGCATATTTTGCAAATATGCTGCCCGGTTTCGATCCCGTACTGCCACTGGATCGCTTGCTACCGGAGTAGGATCTCCTCTTTGTGACCCCACCCGGATTGGTTCTTTTGGAATTGGAACTCACCCCCAATCCAGATCCAGAGCCCTTTTTCCCTGCACTGGTCCTCCTAAACCCTCCACGGCCTTTCCCCTTCCAACTAGCTCCGTGTCCTGTGGATGTCCTCGTGTTGGACGTACGGAACTTCCTATTGCCTCGCTCGCCGGCCTCACTTTTGGAAGGGAACATTTCGTCTTCGTCATCATCGTCTTCATTAAAATAGGTAGACCGGACGTCAGTTTGAGATACGGCGTGTTGATCATCCAGATCCATGTCCAAGTTATCGAAATTCAGATCCGCATCATCGATGAACGAGTCCGAGCCATAGTCCTCATAATCATCCTCTCCCTCGCTGACTAGGTTGATCACGTTCTGGTGATTTGGATCTATATCTTTGTCTTCTTCATTCGTACCCATAGCAACGTCGTAGTTCGTATGGTAATCATCAATAAGCTTGAGAAATTTGCTTCCATAACGCTCCACTTTGTCATGATCGATCCCTGGAATCTCCTTCATTGCTTCAAGAGTAGAGGTCCAATTTATGGCCATCTCTCTATAATCATTCATCCTAAACAACGGTCGTCTGATATCCTGTCTGATCTGGATATCTCGCTCGATCTCCTTGGCCGCATCCACAAACTGATGGACCATGACTTGATGCATTTCCGGAAGAGATTGCATGGCATCAGCAGTAATAGGGGGGCCAAGGCGCACACTCTCTGGTCGCTGCCTTGAGAAACTTGATGCATCTCTGATGGGCTCAAATCCATCATCAGACTCCACGTCATCGTCATCGTCAACAAATTCATGTTTCCGGTTCTTGTTCGAAAGATTTTTCTTTCGCGGAGCAGGCTGAACAGGTGAGGTGAGCATTGTGGATGGGTAGGCAGAATGCTGACTGGCAGCGATTACCCCCGTGCCAGACCGAGCTCCTTTCTTGCTTTTGCCCTTCTGTGCATTTGGGGATGCTGATACGAGTTCGTGAAGTCGAAGCGGACGCCGACCTGAAAGGAAATCTCTATAGTTGGATCCAAGCTAAAACTGTCAGATGGAGCGCTCGAGGAATATACTACACGTACCTTGAGGTATTTCGTAGGAAAACGGCCTTCCATGAGATTATCTTCGGTTAAGGCATTTTCAGCAACTAAACGATGGAAGATACGTTCGACTTGGCCTCGATTCAAGTCTTTGGCAGCTCCAAAGCCACTCAATTTGTCATGTCCTAGGTCTTTGATTTTCTTTTCATCCGTCTTACCAAGCAGGATCTTCACACAGTGTAGCATCGTGACGTTTTCACTCTGTACCTGCTGTACAGTACTAATAGCAGCTCGAGCGTAAGAGGTAAAATCAACAACGACCCTAACGCTGTCAGAAGCACAATTGTCGCATGTGTGATTGCATTGTTCTTTAGAGAATTTCTCATTGAAGTAAGCCAGGATCTCGACTCTTCTGCAGTCGATCCGGTTCCAGCAGTATTGGATCATTCGGTTGAGCATCTCGCGTTGTCTAGCCTTTTGCGACGGGCTGCCGTCACTCTCATTGATAAACCGTTGGAGCATCGAGGTATCTCCATACCCGTAATAGAGGTAACAAGCAGATGCTCTTCCGTCTCTACCCGCACGACCAGTTTCCTGATAGTAGCCCTCAAGACTCTTTGGAATTGTATGATGGATAACGAACCGGACATCTGGTTTGTCAATACCCATCCCGAAGGCAATTGTAGCAACAATGACTTTCCATTGCCCACTTTGCCACTTTTTCTGCACGTTTGCCTTCTCAGCCGGCGACATAGATGCATGGTAGTGATGAGCATCAATTCTGAACTGCTCTTTCAGCTGTTGCGCTAATTCCTCGCAACCTCGTCGAGATAATGTATACACAATACCTGTTTGACCCTTATATTTACCCAAAATCAAGTTTGCAATATCCTCTAATACCTGTTTGTTTGTGCCAATATCTTTCTTCGATCGAACCTCGTAGTATATATTAGGTCTGTTAAAGCTTTGAGTAAAAACATTGGCCGATTTCTCCATGCCGAGATTTCCTAAGACATCCATTTGAACATTTTTGGTTGCAGTAGCAGTGAGTGCCATTTTTGGTACACCTGAATATTGTCGAAGCACCTCCCCCAGTGCTACGTAGTCCGGTCGGAAATCGTGCCCCCACTGACTAACGCAATGAGCCTCGTCAACGACAATACGGGCAAGTTTTTTCTTTTCATGCAGACCGGACATGATCTTTTGAATAGTCGTGCTCTTGTTGAGCATTTCTGGCGTCACATAGAGCAGTTCTATGAACTGTTCCGGATGTGTTTCTCGCAGTTTAGACATCACGTCTCTACGTACTTCAGGCTCAACCTCTCCATTCAGAAACGCAGCATGTATCCGCAGCCTCGAAAGATGTTCAACCTGATCGGTCATAAGACTCAGTAGCGGCGAAACAACAATAGTGACTCCTTTGGTGACTCCTGATTGTACAACAGCCGGTAACTGGTAACAAAGCGATTTTCCGCCTCCGGTTGGCATTAGAATAAAAGTATCCTTGCCAGCGAGCGTAGCATTGATAGCATCAAGTTGATTGTGACGAAATCCGCGAAGCTTAAAGCGGTCTTTAAGTGCCTTCATCACATCATCGGACCATCGATGTTTGACCATGTCAGCAAGTCGTGGGTCCATCGTAGTGTACATTGTTTTGCTCGTGGATGTCTTCTGACGCTGCGAATGTTCGGCCATATTCCCAGACACTTCAGCTAATACACTTCGACGAGATTTTGATGGAGTGGGTTTCGAAGATGTTTGTAGCTGCTCAATTTGTTGAGCAAACTCAAGGATCTCCTCATCGTCTTCTGAGCTCCCGTACTCCTCCCCGAATCTGTCTTCATACCTTTCAAGGTTCTCTGGCGGCTCCGTCCCCTTGGGAACGGGTTGAATGTCATCAAAAAGAGAATCATCATAGTCCTCAAATTCATCAGCGACAGGTCGTGGTAGATGAAGTTGGCCCCGTCTTGAAGGCGAGGTATGTGTCATTCTGTCATAATTTGGTTGTTGCTGGGTAGGATTATCTCTGGGTCGGATGGTCTTCCGTATCAAACCCAGGACAGGTTGGTCGATATTCTCAGCAGGTGGATCAATAGATTCAGCCTGTGTAGCCGACGGAAAGTTGTTATATGAGCTCTGGGTCGGCACGTCCGCCGGATTTGGGCGAGACGAAGGGATTTGCGTCTGAGGAATAATAGGCGCACTAGGCATTACACTTGACTGGGGTATCAAGCTAAAGCTTCCTGGAGCGCTCATTGAAGTCGGCGTTCCAGAACTATTCCCAGCAACGCCCGGAGCAGATCCAAAGCCAGCATTGACTGCTCCAGAATCGTGTAACAGTCTTGCGATATCCTTTTCGACTTCCCATATAAGCTGTGTAACGTTAACATTTTCCTCCTCTTCAAAATCTGCATCCGCTCCCATTGCATGTAGTTCCGCTGTTCGTCGTGTAAGCTCCATCTTTTCAGCCGTCTTACGCCTATGTACGTCTAGTTTCTCCTTCAGTACAGTAAAGGCTTTGTATCTATCAAGAATTGTTGTACGCTCTTCCTTGAGTCTGGGTGGTACTGTCTCATTCCGATCGAGATATGGCATAGACTCAATGGAATTCTTGGCCAAGAGGTCCTCTACATTCTTGATGTACGGTTCGATCAAGTGGGGATTTCGTAATGCAAGTTTTGCAAGCCTTTTATCTTCCAATACAGGAGCTGAAGGAGATGACTGTTGGTTCGATAACTGGCTTGATGGCTGTGGCTGCTTGAGCTTCCCTAATCTTGTTGGCGAGTCTCGGTGAAATGGGGATGGTTCATTTTCCTGCTTAAGTGCAGCTCTTCTTGGTTTCAACGGAGAAGGGCTCGCTATAGTCTGCTCTGGTAGGTCATTACCTTCCGTACAGACATCCAATTTCGGGATCCCATCCTCACGAATCCTGCCTTTGCCCCTGGAGCGAAGATTCACATCTTCGGTGTCTTCTGCAATAATGCAATCGTCGTCTTCTTCATCCGAGTCTTTGATTATCCGCCGGGTCTGATCCTTCTGTGGGGTTCTAGAGAGTTTAAGAGGTGAAGATCTTTTTCTGTTTTTACTTGGAGTCATGGAAGCATCCACTGAGGTAACGCCATTCTGGGTTTTAGACCTTGGAGAGTTTGTCGAGAGCTCTTCGCTCAAAGGGAATCGGCCCCCACTCTTCCTGGTTCTGGTCTCTACTCTTCTTATAGTCTCTGTGATGCTATATTGCTCTTCACTCGAGTGGTCATCTGACCCTCTAGGATCGATCTGCTGTCGAGGTCGCTTGGAGAAGCTCCTGGACTGCTGCGAAGAGGGAGTATCAACCCCGTCGATATCCTCAAACTCTGGCGAGAGGGACCTTCCAAGCCTTCCCTCCGCTGGTTGGTTACCGACGTTGGCATTCGGGAAGCTCTCTAATTCTGTGGTGATGTCTTCACTCTTCCTTTTCCTCGAGTTCCGCTGAAGATGTTGGGCTTTTGAAGCTGAGCTACCTTGCCGTGGTCCTTGGGATATGGTACCCTCCTCTCCTCCATAACTTGATTGGGAATGGTTTTCTGCACGGTTGTCATCAGAGGTCAGGTCGACAGATTCTATATTCTCCAACTTGGCAGGTGTTGCAGGTTGACGGGATCTGGGGGTCTTAGGCGTGGGGAGCGCTTTCCAAAGGATTGACGACAGTTCGGCGGTAGTCAGCTTTGTGGACGGTGTAGCTATAGAAAATCAGCAAGATGCCACATGCGAGTATGGAATTTCTCAGCTGACCATTGGCTTTGAGGAAGGTTACATATGCTTGATTCAAAGACGAGGTAGCCCCTGAGACCGGTGTCGCCAACTCATGTTGAGTTGGAGGATTTGGTCTTTCATTTCTTGATGCTGAGGGCAACATCGACTTCTCACTCGCATTGCTGTAGACTCGTTCGCAAGATGGGTCTTCTTGTTCCAGGTCACCATCATTCGGCTGGATTAAGAGGTCTTGGTCCACGTGAACTATGGATATTTTCCCGGCTTTTCGAGGAGAGTTAGAACTGACGACTTCAGATCCCTCTATTTTCTTCGATGTTGCAGCACTGTGTGTCTTTGTGGCCACTGATTTTGGGATCGTGGAGGCATCAACAGAAGCGTTAGCTGGCGTGCTTGCCTTGCTCATCAGTAACCATCGAATATGACCGTCCAAATTATGACGAGTCATGAGTATCCGTTATCATTATCTTGTTATATGAGTCCATTGAAGGGCGCCGTATAGAGATGGAGATTGCTGGTAATTAGCAACCCGCGAAATGTTCGTCCCTCTGGTCACGATTAAGCTGGTCGTTGATACACCTACCGCGTCGAAGTCGTGTAGCGAGGGGCCGTTAAGCGCGTCGACCCACGTTATCACGTGACATCACTGGTTATATGTTTCCATACCTTCACATGCCATATTTAAAAGTATCCAGAATCAATACGCTCAAATACTAGTTGATTTACGTGATATGGGTTTGCACCAGATATTGTAGTTATAACCCAATACGGTTTGTGCATACAAGGATTCTACGAGAACTATTGGCGTAAGAATTTGATCCAGCCGAAAAAGGGTCTTGGTAACGAATCGCATCGGCGTTGAATCAAGGTAGACTATAATTGATCAAGTTGTGGATAAATATTTTGCGGAAAGGCTTTGCTGTGACTGAGATGCCAATTATCTTCCTGTGCATAGGATGGTCACTGACACCCATGCGATCTCCCGGTGGCAGAAGAGTTGGCATATACAGCGGTTCAGAAGCTCTTTGACGTAGATGCAAAGCTTCAGACACTAAATAGATCAAAGACTAGACAGATAAGCGCCATCAAATCATTCTGCTTTGCAATTAGAGAAAGGAAGGATGCGCTAGTCGTTCAGCTTGAATATCTTAGCCGTATCGCAAGTTTACCAACGTCACATGCTAACGATCGAGTTAGACCTTTTTCAAGCCACAGAAGGGTAAAAAGAAAGACAGGTTGTAAGATTGCCCACCCGCCACGGAAGGAAAACCACATAGACGTGTGCAATGACATTATCTTGAAAATGAGAGGTTTGTTACACCGAGTGGGATGTTCGATAACGGCTTGCTAAAGCTCGATCATAGAGCAAGATATCAGGTTATGGAGTGGCATGTAGATATACCATCCGCGGAGAAAGGCCAGATTCCAGGATTACTCTGTAAGCTGTCTTCGATTTGCGAGTTGATATTCCTTATCAGCGGTCGTTGTGGAACCGTCCCGATAAAGTTAGGTTGACATGGAAGATTTCCATTTTTGGCATGGGCGTAGATAAGGCGAAGCTCCTCAGTGGCCCAAGCGAAACAACAGTGGCCCTTGATTTGGGATTTGGCATCATTTTTCAGACTGAATTTCTTGTCCGGTTCCTTGCAGATATTATAATAATCAGTATTCATGGGATTTATATTGCCATGAGCCTTATCACCAAGTATTACCGGAGAAAGCCTCTTGTAGATGACTCAAAATCGGCATTATCCCGGGATATCCATAAAGATAGCATTTTGAAATAGGTGCTCTAGGTGCGTATAATCCAAGTTTTGGTCGACAGTCCAAGTGCTCTCAAGCCACATGCTGTATTGTATCCTTGGTGCTGTCAAAAACACGATTTGATGGTCTGCAAGTTTGGCGGATTTGCAGATTATGATGCGTTTTGGAACAGACAAGATTGGGAGCTTTGTGATTTTTGGATTTCTGTGATTCCAACAGATTTCCGCTTCACACGGGCGTACTGTGTTCATAAGTGTATCTATAGAAGCGCTCAATTTGGCCCCGAGAAACAAATAGAACCCTGGGCTTCAGATGGCAGTACTCTCGTGGAGAAATCATGATAATCTTCAAAAACTTGGCTTGCTGGTATAATATCATATACTTACATTTATCCTTGCAGAAAGACTGTACAGGAAGGGTTTAGCTGCCGACAACGCTTCTGCGATCCTCAAATAAAAAACGTTAGAAGGCTGTCCATACAGATGCACACCTTCGTGGAAGTGTGGGTAGACTTCGAGTAATACGTCTCTTATCTAGCATAGCCGCACCACCCCCATCTAGCCCTCCCGCTGGGTCCAGCAAGATCGCCCGGAGGGTGGCACTTTCTTGTAGTCCGCGGATTTGTTAGTTATTCTGTCAGATCTGATTGATTAGCTCATCTCCGGAGATGCTTCAACTTGATACTTCCGTTATCTTTGCCGGCTTGGACATACCTTATAAGAGCTAACATTGTCAGATGTATTTGTCTTCATCGCAGCAGGGAAAAATTCGAATTACTTTCGCCAGACAACTCCGCTGAGAAAGGGACTCGAAAATCCTTTGCGAAATAAAACTGCATACCTTACCGATCATGGGTTTCAAGGTCGCCCACCTCTGGCAGGCTCCAGAAGTGAACCCTGTGAATGGGAAAGCTCGCTCTATACCGATTTTCAACCCCATCAATAAATATGGAAGAGTTTTCCTATTCTCATGGTGGGGCTTCATGATTGCGTTCTGGTCATGGTGAGTTTAACCCTGCTGGATTTTGCTAAATGGGATGCTAATATCTTGCAGGTATGCCTTTCCACCACTAGTAAGCGATTCCAGGCCCATAAATATAGTGCAATATCATAACCATCATTCAGTTGACCCTCACAATAAAAAAAGATCTGCATCTCACCCAGAACGAGATTGCAAACTCGAATATCATTGCACTCGTCGGAACGTAAGTAACGACAGCATTAAGATGACTTCTAGCAAAAAGCTAACTTAAAGCTTCAGCCTCATCGTCCGTATCGTTGCAGGACCAGCATGTGATAGATTCGGCGCCCGAGTGACATTTGCCGCATGTTTACTACTCGGCGCCATCCCAACGGCTCTTGCAGGAACTGTGCATAGCGCTGCTGGGCTCATGGTCCTTAGATTCTTCGTCGGAATACTCGGCGGTTCATTTGTGCCATGCCAAGTTTGGTCCACAGGGTTTTTTGACAAGAACGTGGTCGGGACGTCTAATGCACTTACAGGTGGATGGGGTAACACCGGTGGCGGGATTACATACTTTGTAATGCCGGCTATTGTTGATTCCTTGATCAGTAACCAGCATTTAACGCCCCATGTTGCGTGGAGAGTGGCCTTCATAGTACCATTCATCTTGATCACTGTGACGGCCATACTCATGCTTATTCTCTGCGCCGACACACCTCAAGGGAAATGGTCTGAAAGAGAACTGCATGTTCAGGAGAGCCTACAGGTTCAAGGAGTGGAGGTCGACATTGTTGAAGTCCCTGGCTCGATAAGAGATCCAGTGAGCGGATCATCGACGCCAAGGTCGAACCCGGAAGTTAGCACCGAGAAACAGCTTAAAAGGACAGATGTTGCAAAAGCACGACACATGCCAAACGAAGATAAAATAGAACTAAGTGAACGAGGACTTCTGGATGCAGTCCAAGCGGAAGTTATCATGAAGCCAACATTAAAGGAAGCGACGCGAGTAACGTTTAGTCCGCAAACACTCACCCTCGTGGCATGCTACTTCTGTTCCTTTGGAGCAGAGTTGGCAATCAATTCCTCCTTGGGCGTATATTACCTCAAGAACTTCCCTGGTCTTGGGCAGACTGGCACAGGACGATGGGCCGCTATGTTTGGACTATTCAATCTTTTTAGTCGCCCACTTGGGGGAATTGTGGCTGACATCATATATCGAAAGACTGGAAGTGTGTGGGGGAAGAAGATCTGGCTGCACACTCTTGCAATAATCTGTGGTGCATTCCAGATTGCTATCGGTCTGAAGGATAGCCACAGCAAATCTACTATGTTTGGACTCGTGGCTGGAATGGCCTTCTTCCTCGAGGCAAGCAATGGAGCAAACTTCGCACTAGTTCCTCATGTCCATCCTTTTGCGAACGGAATTGTTTCGGGAGCTACTGGGGCCTGCGGTAACCTAGGAGGTGTTACCTTTGCTATCATTTTCCGGTACCTGGGTGTTGACTACGGGAAGACACTCTGGGTTATCGGGGTGATCACTATTGGCATTAACGTTTGTGTTTCTTGGATACCCCCAATACCGAAGGGACAGGTTGGTGGTCGTTGACGAGCTCGACGGCCGAATCTATTATTTCGTCTTTTGTACTCTCGTTTTGTTGTTCTGAGCAGGAAAGATATCACGGCGCTAGGGCTGGTAACATAAAATATAGATTTTAGGTCATGTAGTTAGGATGGCCAGTTTAATAATACCTAAGGTATTGCCGCGGAGAAGCTCTACCACCCTTGTGTCCCGTGATGCCGTGCGAGGAGGTATCTCTCCACCTGCCTGAAAAGAGTTTTATGTGTCTCAGGCAACAAATGCTGAGACACAAACGCAATCCAGGCATCAAGGTATTCAGGCACCTAACAGCCAAACGTGTACTCAGCGTTGAAAGTACAGTACGAGGACGATACCAGCGAATCTGACCACCCATTTCCAGACTTTGTTCAGCCCTCTTCAGCCGTCGGAGCTGGGCGATGCTGCGCCATGATCTCTTACCGTTCTCCAAGTAAAACTCGCACTCTGCTAATGCATCCCTACGGAGATAAAACAGCTTCTCTATAATGATCCTTCAAGTTGGTAGGCCCCTGACGATTCCACATTCCGAAACGTTGCATTTCTGACAAGTTTAGGAGCGCCCCGCGATGCGGACCAATCCACTCAACGGAGGCTGATGAAAAGTTTATCTGACGCGATATAGAGACTAAGTTCTGTACTCCGTACCACAGAGCTGGAACAATACGATGTCACGATGATCGCATGCCAGGAAGGAGACAAGGACCGCCGCACGGATTTATGTGAGAAAAGTGACCACCTGCCAGAGCAAGTAAAGAGGCCCAAAGTTCTGCCGATCGCATTTAAGCTTACGCCCTAGGGGAATAACGAGGTGCTGCAGGGTCACTGGACTCGGGCGTTGCCTGGCGAGTCCGGTGTGTCTGGCTGCCTCAGCCCCCCGGCCTTGGCCTCCGAGGCCTCTCGCTTCGCCGGTGCCAAGCGGTCCAGGTGCCTTAGTCAAGCCTATTTCGTCTGATGTCGAGCCTTTGCGACATTCTGACTGGTGCACAGCCGACATCCAATTTCCCACTGCTGGCAGCTGCGTATAGGGACTTCCCCCTTTACGGGCAAGACTCCAACAATTCAAGGGGTTTCGGCGCCTGGTTATGGCTTGGTCATTACGTTAGATACGGCTCATTTGGCAAAGGGTTTGAGGGCTTGGCCTTTTCAGCGCTCCTTTAAATACACCCTCCTGCGGTCGCGGGCTTGCGCTACTGCGGCTTTGCTTCCTCCTCACGCTCTTTTCATCCTTAACAAAACGGATATATACCAACAGTATCTCTCGATACTACCACACTCTTTTTAGAATCGCAATTTTACATTTTCTCGTCCCTCATTTTTTTCAATATGCGTGCTTCTTTCGTTTCCGCTGCCTTTTTGGCCTTGGCATCTTCCGTCTTTGCGCAAACCTCTGGCTTCGATGCCATCACCGCGCCTGCAAAGGACCAAACCTTGACCGTTGGATCGACCTTCGATATCATTTGGGAACCCAACTCCGTGACGGGCACGGTCTCCATTGTGCTGCTCGAGGGAGCAACTCCTTCCACTCTTGATCTTGGCCCTACTCTTGCTTGTATGTACACTCCTTCGAGCTACCTCCCCTCCTATCCGTGAGCATTGCTGACAATAACCCAGCTGGCGTGACCAACTCAGCTGGCAAGTTTGCCTGGACCATCCCAGCAAGCGTTGGTGACTTTGCTACCTATGGTATCAAGATCCAACTCGATTCGGACCCCTCCACGTTCCAATACTCCTACCCCTTCCATATCTCTGGCGGCTCCTCGGCTTCTGCTTCCTCCAAGTCCACCTCTGCTTCTGCTACCAAGTCTTCCTCCGCTTCTGGATCCGCAACCAAGTCCGGTTCTGCAAGCACAACTTCCACCAAGACTGTCCTCCTGAGCACCGGAACCGCATACACCAGCACTGCCACTGTTGCTCCTACCCACAACTCTACCATCGTTTCCACCACCGCGGCCCCAGTGACCACCAAGAGCGCGTCCAACGTCACCGTGTCTACCACCTTGATCGTCACCCCGTCCTCCTCTGCCCTCACTTCGGCCACCGCTCCTACTGGCACCCCCGCGATCCAGACCTCTTCACCAAACGCCGCAGGTGCCAACGTGGCTCGCGGTGGACTTGCTATTCTTGGTGGCATTCTCATTGCTTTGTTGATGTAAGAGGAGCTATCTACGAAGGGGACTTGCATTTGGGAAACGGATTATGTTGAAAAGAGGTGAAGGCATTGGTACAGCATTTAATATTCGGATACGGTTCTATCTTGCAAACTTGATGTTCTTTTTCCAATACCCGCCGCTGGCTTTTTATTTTATTTTCGTACGTGAGATCAATGAAAATATGTGTAAACGACACGATTTCCCTACCTGCTCCCCCACATCTCTGGCATCGCATTTTTAAAGTTGTTTCTCAGGCGCCTCGTTCAACGTGCAGTCTGCTTATACGAAAATAAGAAATCGGTAACTCTAGGCAAGCTAACATAGAGCTTTAACCACGGGAGATGGAGAATCCTAGGACCAGTCGTCATCGTAACCACCAATAATATCCAATTAGTTACCGAGGCCACGGTGCATTGAGCTGGCGCATGTTATTATTGGCTTGCCCAGGTGGTTGACGTCGTCTTGAGAAAAGGCGGTCGAGAGCACATCGCCTAGACCTATTCCTAGCCGTGGTCGTTACTCAACTGCACGACGTCTCCTCACGGTCGACCAGACCTCGTCGCCGGACCTGCAGGGAGGTCCCATTTTGGCCGGCATTAGGTTAAGGTCTGGCTTCCTGGCGTGGAGATGCTCAGGTCGCCTGCATGCCCACGGTGCTCTCGTCATCTCTTTCCACACGGCATGTCCTAAGGGCCGGAAGGAGTACAGTAAGACCGAGCCCGGGAGAAAAGAAGATACCTCAGGACATTCTCCAGCGCAACGACTCCGGGCCAGACCGCTCACCCTGTGGCTGGCACCAATCACCGGGTATCCAGACTGGGAGACGGGTGGATTTGTTGCACATCGTGGCCATCCTGAGGATTTCGGGCAGGACACGCCCAGATTCGCAGGGACGAGGCGAGGCGGATGGGGCCCGCACTGCGTCTCGCTACAGTGGCTCAGTGGGTACCTGGGACCACAACGGCACCAGGAAACGCTGGCCTATCATGTCTTGACAGCCTCGCACTGGGGACGCTGGAGCACCAGGGAATGGCCTGGGGGCCAGAGATCACTGCAGGTCTCCGGGCTTCATTCCAACTGTCGAGGGCGACAGTTGGCACAGTCCGCTGCGGAAACAGTGAGGTCTGCACGCGGCAAAAAGCAAAAAACGAACACGTAGGACTGCTTCTCCGATGTCCGCGGCATCATCGGTGACGAGGATATTTTCCTGGAGGGAGCAGTGCTGTGCGGCCAGTGACTGGAACTCTCCTCAGCCTCCCCCACGATGGCGACGGGTTGCTCCTGGTCGTGCTCCTGCAGTTCGCCGCTGCAGCGTCAAATCACGCGACCCGGTATCGAGGTACCCAGCGCCCTGCTTTTGTTAGTTAGAGAGCTACGGAGGACCTTCCCCAGGAATCCCCTAATTAATAAGACCGCTGGTTGTTGCTTGGACCCTACTCCCCCGAATCTCGTTGGTACATAAACTTCCATGCGGGCTCTCTCCCCAGCCTGCCAGTGGTCCTGCTGCAATCCCTTTTTGACCTCTTTTCACCATGGAAGCATCCGCGCCTTGCACGCCAGCTGCTGAGATTTGCAATCTGAATTGAGGCGCAGGCCAGCAAGTGAGTGCAGCCGCTACGTGACTGGCCGTTGCAGGACAAAAAGTGTGGGTGTATGGGTGTGGTGACTAGGTGTGACACAAGATCGAGCGGGAGCCTGGTTCTACAATTACCTTCGTTTTACCTTGAAAAACTCACAGTAGCGCAGCCTTGTTCTTCATCCCAGGAAATTATTTCACCTCTGCTTCGTACAGTACCCATCATTTCCTACACCTCCGAGAGCGTTTGTTGAAGCAAGGAGCTCGCACCTCTGACGTACTGGGACGTCATGGCTACGACGAGTAGTGAGCCTTGCCGCGGCCTCGACACGGGCCCGTCTGATCGCGGGGAAACCTCTCTGGATGCAGCAATGAGGGCCCCAAGCACAACCACTCCAGATGTAGTTGTTTTAGACTTCGTCGACGAGGAGAAGAAGCCGAAAGAGGTTATTGACCCAGCCAAAGATCTGTGGTTGTCTACTGTTGATGGGTAAGTTACATCTATCTCTACTGCTTTTGCCACTTAGTGCGGGTACCCCTCCTCTACTGGTTTCAAGTGATGCAATGCGGCATCCAATATTATGTTTCGAAATTACGGGTTCATACTGATTTTGTGTTCTGTGCTACTTTCCTTATGTCTTACCCGATTCTCTTTATTCTACGTTGTCAGCCTGCTCCAAGTCTAATACCGGATTGTCATCTATAGGCGCCATCAATCACGAATCGTTCCAGTACGAGTGGGACCGCACTGCGAAACTTTCCTAGTCCATCGTGACATTCTTACAAAGTCCGAATATTTCAGAAAAGCTCTAGATGGAGAATTCAGAGAGGCAGAGGATCAAGCTATTGATCTCCCTGAGGAGAATCCAACCGTCTTTAGTTTTGTCGTCGCATATCTATATGAAGAGAAATTCGTCCCCATAAAACCAATTGCGACCGCCCTAGGTTAGTCCTACATCTAGAGCTTCCTGTTTCCTCTTTGATGCTGTGACTAACTATCCATGCTCAGTAGCGGAGCCGGATAAAGGCAAAGGAAAAGAGGTCTTGGATGATGCCGCATTGGATGGCAGTGAAGAAGGGTCAGATAGTGGAAGCGCCAGCGATGAGAGGTAGGCTGTCTGTCTCAGTTCCCTCTCTAGTCTTTGTTAACAGCGTATAGTGCTAGAAGTCGCCGACGGAGAGAAACCCACCGCAGGCGCCAAGAGCGAGCTTGGGAAGCAAGGCAACGAAAGGATCATAATAGGCATCGACCAGAATGCAACTGTGCAACGTGTCTAGGGGATGCCCTGGGGCCTCCTTGCTGGAATTGTGGAGTGACACGGCGCATGCCGTCAATGAGAAATAATAGGCAATGGTATAACGGTATACCACCACCACCTCAGCCCGTTGTTCTCAATCGCCACGGCTATCCTGCCCGCGTACGAGATCGCGATCGGCGACGAAATTCCAGGAATCATCCTCTATCTGAAGACTCCGTCATAGAAGATCGAATGTCTGTTGAAGATCTCCGGGCTTGGTCCATGGCGTATACTTTGAGCATCGAAGTTTATGTCTGCGCTGATAGATATTTGATGCAAGATTTCAAAGATGGCATATCAGCGTGGGTGGTCAACAATTTTGAAATTGCTGGTCTCGATGCTGCGCAACCAGCAGTTCTCGCCTCATGCAGGACTTTACAAAAAGGAGTCAGTTCGACAGACCCTCTTCTCAAGAAGGTGTTTGCGAGAGTGGGGTTTTTGCAAGCCAGGCTATGGAAGAAGTACCCGGAGGAGACTTCTGCCTTCTTCATGGAAAACCCCGAGCTGGCGACTCTAATTATGAAAGAGANTGATCGAGAGGCGTGAGGAGGATACTCAGGATGACCTGCCAGCTATGGAACGCCCAATGCCACCTCCACCTATGAGGGAAGATATATTCATTCAAGGTCCGAGACGCCGATACGAACCCCCCATCCTGTACTAACCCCATGAAAAGAACATAGGCCTTACCGTCGACGAAGATAGCACTATTGGTTTTTTATTTGTTCATAGTCTCAGTGCCTCCTATTTCTCTACTTCTGTGCGATATCGGAAAATTCGGCACCTCTTGCAATATTTGTATCCAATTGCATATTCTTTGACATATTTTTTGAAGTTTAATGATGTCATATTGGGAATCGTAGCGCCGGTTCAATGGAAGGTCTTGGGCGAAACGGAACTGGATCAATAATCATGGCTTGCAAATGTTAAATTCTTATTCACTGTTTGTTGCAGGAGGCTAGTAGAAATCTATGCCAGAGATACATTTAGTTTGTTGACTTGCGGAAAAATCTTGGGCTCTTCGGGCTATTAATTGCCGACAAAGCCGTTTTACTTCACCGTTCCATTCAACCGGCTGGATATTAATTTTTGATCGTCCAATGTCCTCGTTGGAAAAGTATGTGGGATGTCTTCCCCAGATTTCCTATTACCCCGCAGCCGCAGCCGTTGCTAGGAGGGGTGATTTCATCGTGAGTACGGTAAGTGGTAGCTTCTATTTTTCTTGACCTGCAGAAGAGCAGGTTGGGAGGGGTAAATCCCACCATCATTTAAAATTTTCAATATTTAAGATCTGGCACCCCAGGATGTATTTCTTTCGTTCGAAGNTGCGTGAGAGTTCAAGGTCTTTTTTGTTTTAAATATTCTCCGAGGACACAATGGCTCCGCGTATCATAGCACTACTTCTTTTCGGAATATTTTGCTCTGCAGCTCCGATAGCCCCTGGCGGAAATCTGATTGCCGAACTTGACTATGGTACCTTCCAAGGTGCTTACAGTGCCTCTTACAACATCAGTTACTGGAGAAAGATCCCCTTTGCCGCTCCGCCGGTCGGAATAAACAGGTTTCGAGGACCACAACCTCCGGCACCCGTCAGCGGGATATATGACACAGATCAGAGCTTTGATGAGTGTCCTCAAAGGACGGTATGAAGCAATTAAATCTGTCTGCTGAAGGAATATCCCTAACTGAGTTGAAGGTTAATGGCTCGGAAGACTGCCTCTACCTAGGTCTGTACGGCCGTCCCTGGACACCTTCACAGCCTCTTCGTCCTGTTGTCGTAGTGTTCTTTGGCGGTGGCTTCATCGAAGGCTCGGCGTCCTTCAGTATCCCTCCATCAGCCTATCCAATCCTGAATGTGTCGGCCAGCAACGATATCATCTTTCTATATCCCAACTACCGAACCAACGCATTTGGATTCCTTCCTGGGAAAGAGATAGGTGCTGATCCGTATTCTGACCTAAATAATGGGCTGCTTGATCAGCACGCTGCTTTACAGTGGACACACAAGTACATTGAAGCTTTTGGAGGTGATCCAAAGAACGTTTCAATTTGGGGGCAATCCGCTGGTGCTGGCAGTGTTGTTGCTCAGGTCATCGCCAATGGAGGCAAGACAGACCCACCCCTTTTCTCCAAAGCCTTAACTTCCTCCCCATATTGGTCAAAGACCTATAACTATGATGATCCCGAGTCTCAGGCCATTTATGATACTTTCGTAGATCTGGCAGGCTGTGCTGGAACTCCTGATACCTTGGCTTGTTTGAAGCAAGCGGATCTGCAGACTCTCCGAACGGCCGCATTAAATATTTCAGGGAGCCACACTTATACCACGAGCTCTTACACTTGGTCACCGGTTATTGATGGCAAATTCTTGACACAAACCTTGAGTCAAGCTACCATTAATGGAGAAGTTAATTCTGATTTCGGATTTGGATTTTACAATACTCACGAAGGTTTGTCATGTGTAGACTTACTCAAAGCTTTTCCTCTAGGCAGTAATGCTAACACATTCACCTAAATATAGGCGAGAACTTCATCCCTCCTGGCTTGAAGAGCACGACAGACAGTGGCTCACCACCGTTCAACTCAAGCACTGCATCGTTCATGAACTGGCTTACTGGGTTCCTGCCTGGCTTTGATGAGCGCAATATTCAGCGTATATTAGAGCACTATCCTGCTGTTGGGACCTCGGAAGAGTCAACATATAACACTACGTATGAACAAGCGCAACTCATCTACAGAGACATAACGTTGGCTTGTCCTACGTATTGGACTGCACGAGCTGCACATCAGAAGAGTTATGTTGGCGAATACTCCATTCCACCTGCACAGCACGCTAGTGATACCATATATGTAAGCATTGCTTGTTTCCTGTCGCTCCTTTCCGTTTCCAATGTTATACTTGATGGCGACCATTGTGGACAACTCAGAACAGTCAAAGACTGACATTATTTACAATTAGTGGAACCAAATCAATGCAGTCCAGAAGACTCAACCTTTGATTTATGAGGGCTTTGCTGGTGCCTTTGCATCGTTCTTTCATACCGGTGATCCTAACGCGTTCAAGTTGACCGATTCCAGCGAACCCGGTGTGCCTGAGAACTGGCGGACCGGAGAGGAGTATGTAGTTACGCCATCGGGCTTCTTAAATGTGAAAGTAGATCAGTTGAACGCTCGCTGCGGATTCTGGAGGGAGCTAGCAGATCATGTTCCGATCTAGAGACGCTGTCGGAGAGAGATTGGAATATCTAGAAGAGTCCACTCAAGATCCTTTCTATGTTAACGAATAATGATAATGAATAGACACGATGAGTTGGGGGGCATGCACTTGTTTATCTTCCTTCTGAACCAGGTACTCCAATACTGAGTAGATAAAATATCTTACTTCAAGGGGAACAGGAAAAAAAGAAGAGCATGCAGGCAGAAAAAAAATTATATAAGCAGTATATGAATGGCAAAAGAGTTCGAGCCCTACAGCGAATGCAGCGTGCTCAATTTTTTTTATGTCCATTTGTTCCACTGATAGCCCACCTCTTAGAACAGCAATTTGACCTGACCGCTCTGCCACAGCGGCGCCTTTTGCTGTTCGTTGGGAACAGAACTGTTATTTGGGTTTATATACCAGCGCTAAATATCTTTGGGAAAGGGGGTTAGGTGGGAGATGGAGGCCAGGAGAGTCCACTAGCAAAAATGAGATCTCTCAAGGGGCTACGGTCCGTGCCGCCATCCTGAGTATGTTCCTCAATATTGGGATAGGGTATATTCTTTTGGCAATGATATGGCAGTGAGGAAGATAAAGGAGATATGACTCCGTTAATGTATCTAGCTGTAGCTCGTTCGTAATACTGATGTATCTTAGCGCTAGGCTTTTTAGTTATGGCCCTCACTGGATTCTCCAGAGGCCTTTTTCCTTTGCTATTTCCTTCTATTTTTTCCCTTTGTCTCAGGCCCACTCACATACATTAAGTGAATCAAAAATATTTGCATTGATTGGTGGGCGCGTAATGTCCTTGGATACAAGGTATTATTTAAAGGGTGGAATGATCTAATTCAACCCTTCCACTCCTGAACCTTTCTGTTGAGATGTCCCGACTCAAGACGCAGAAAAGTATAGTGGATAGAAACCTCGTTATGTGACCCATTAATCAAAAGAAAGGGAAAGAAGAACCGAGAGTGTAGGAAGGAAATCAGCAATCCACTATACGTGAAAGAGAGACAGATCAAAGACACATCAAAAATTCCGAGAATGGGTATCATGCATTCTGAACAACCGACCTCGCTCCAAAACTATGGCGCTGTGAAAACTAAAGGAGTATTTTATCTTACAAATAAGTCCGACGCACAACCATCTCTACTGAGCAAGAAAGCTTCAAAGCCTCCCGCTCCTAACCATCAAAGAATTGTAAGATAAAGATCTAATCCATCCTCACACTCTTTCGTCCACTCTCCGCAAAGTATTCTCCACGTTTCGTATCCCAGATACCAAACACCATATGCATCAAAATGCACTTCCTGTCTAATCAGACTATGCCCCTCATTCGACAGGATCGGTCGGCCGAGGATCAAAGGAGTGTGGGGAAGAACCGTACGCCAACTCCCCAAAAAAAAAACGCTATGCCAGCGGAGGCACACATGGCACGTTGAAATTGTTACCCCAACGATGGACCATAGGAAAAGGACGTAAGGAAAAGTAAAAGAACAAGATCTCTAAGCGTTATCAATTCCTTCATCTGAGGATCGTAGAATGATCCGTCGGGCGTCTGACGCGAGGCGTTGAAAGGTGTTGATAAGAGAAAAGGGGTGCGACCGTAAGATATTCGCCAAATAATCATCAGAGTAACGAATGTCCAAGAAGAAGAAGAAGATATGGATGACATAGCCAGCCTGGCGGCTATCGCCAGGGCTTCCTCTCCTTTCCCTTACTATCTACACTGGTCTGGCTGGTTCCTCGCTTCATAGCTATCTGTGCCCCCTGCACAGCGTTTGGGCTCTCTCTTCCGGTGACGCTGCTATCTCTCCTACCTCTGGGCTGAGGCAATAAACTGGTCCGTCTAGATGATCCAGCGAGTGAGCTTGCGGGCCGCGCAAGCTTAGGGGCGGGAGGGCTTAACGCATTGTCACTGATAGTTGTACTAGAAGGCTGAAGTGATACGCGGCGGTTTGTGCTCGAAGACTGTGACTGCGGGGAGCGGTATCGCGGCGGTAAAGAAGCGGATAATACTTGTTGAGAATAAGGACCAGGACTGGAGAGCCGCTCGCGGAAGGAGAGTCTATTTGCGGGGGATTTGGTTGGTGTTGATTCTTGGATTGGTGAGGAGGTAGATTCGCGGCTTGCGGAGCTTCGAAGGGGAAGTCTGGAGCGAACGGGGGTAGGTGTCGTCTTCGCGTGCGGGCTGGGGGTGGTGAGGGATAAAGGTTTAAAGTTATGACCGATAATGGTACCTTGGGTATTCGTGCTGGAGTTCCAGCGAGGTCTTCCGTCTGGGGCGAGATTTGAAGGACGTGGTAGACGATTACCAGTTGGAGTTGTTGAACTCTGTCTGGCGGATGGAGATGGAGAAAGGGCGCCACTAGGCGTGCTATAAGCCGAAAGCCTGGCGTTAGAGCCTTTTCGAGAAAGTCTATTCGCCGATGGGGTGGTGACAGGCTTCCTTCCAGCAGGTTGAGGCAGATGGCTCTTGACAGTCGGTCGACTCTTCCCATTCTTTCCCGTGCTTGCGGGATCAAGTCCTCCAGTCAATCCATTCATAATGACCGAGGAAGGAGGAGAGCTGCCTGGGGTATCATTGGCACTTCCTATGGTAGATTGATCGTTGGATATCAGACTGGATATGGAGTCCCTGAGCTGTTGGTTTCTCTGTTCCGCTTGTAGCTCTTCAATGGCAATGTCGAGCTCATGCATCTGTTCCTTGAGCGTATCCCACTTGGTCTGCATATCAGAATGCAGCCTCAAAATCTCGCCGTTGACGGTTAATCGGTCCTTAACCCCCTTCTCAATGATCGACAGGACTCTTTCAATAGCAGGACCGTAGTATGTTTTCTTAGCTTCGTAGCTCTCAAGTCTCTTCATCATTCCTGCGGGATTATTAAGATGCAGACCGGAATCGATTGCTTCCTTGACCTTGACCAGGCTTCGATCAACCGATTCAGACATCTTCTGTGCCTGCCGACCGGCTCCTCGAAACACTAGCACCCAGCGATCCTCGCCTAGTTCCCTTCTCAGCGACTCTGCGTCCTTCTCCAGCTTCTTCCAGCTCGCTTCGAGACCTTCGCGCTTCATTTCCAGCTCCTCACACGCGGTTGGAAATATATCTTCTGCTCTAGCATGGAAAGTTGATAGTCTCATGGGCAAAAAGTCTAAAGAGGCTCTCAGGGGCTGCATCCTTGCAAACAACGCCAATAGGCTTGAGTCATCCTGTGCCATGGACGGAGTATTCGGTGAGTTTGGAGTGAGTGGGAAAGCAGGCATGCTGAAACGGTTATTGGCCTGCAGCCTCGACTTGTGTGGAGGAGTCTCTTCTACGATGGTTTCGAGCTCTGCGATGTCAACTCCGTCTCCACTGGTCTCGGCGAGCATAGACTTGTGTCTCTTCTCCTCCATCTCAAACACAAGTCGAGCGAGGATATCCATCTCGTTGCCAATATCCCCCAATACCGTGTTCCACAGCTCCTCCCACTCCATGGCAATCTCCACTGAGTTTTTCACAGCCCTCAGCGTATTTCGAATCTTTTCCCACTCAGCAAGGATGCTCTCCACCTGCAAGACGACTTGCTGGAGCTCATCTGGGGGAACCGTTGATATGTCTTCGCGGCTCTGTAATGCTTCAATCGCTGACACGTAGACCGTAATGAGCTCCTCAAATCGTGTAATCGCCGCATCGACTTCTTCTAATCCTTCTCTTCCCCCGGCAGCAGCCCATTCGACATCATCCTCGCTATCTAGTCCTGAGATAACCTCCGTAGCCTTTGATATCCAGCTGCGAATCTGTTCTGCGGCACCCATCAATGCTCGCGAGGCGGCTTTCGAGGTCGGTATGGCCGACACCTTCGTGGACAGAGATTCGGCATCTGGGAGCTGCAGCGACGTAAGTTGCGCCAGCTGGCTTGCGAAAGACACCCGTGAAAGAGTATATATCGAACCGGGCCGCTGCAGACCGAAAGGGTTGAAGTAGGAGGAAGGGTCTGAGGAAAATTCGCCTTGCTCGATCGGTGGTGTATCCTTGGATATGGGAGGCGGTGGAGGAGGGGAGGGTAAGGGTTCCGAGGGAGAGAGCGTATCCCGCTCTATATGTGCTTGTTTGACATCGGTGGTTGCTTTCGTTCCATTGCCGTTGGTATGGTCAGGCAGGATGTACTTGTTGGAGTCAATGTCATCTTCTTCAGCATACGTCGCCATGGTTCTATCGACCGAATCCCTGCTCCAGGATCGTTGACGTGGACCAGCATCTACGAGTCGAAGGGACGCGGGATGGAGCTCGTTGATGGAGCTGGCTCCGCTGCCACCAGTGACCTGCGGGGTGAGGTAGCCGTGCGAGCTGCTCCAGGCCCGACCTCTCCGGGGCACGCTGGATTCACGAGAATTGGCCTGATGTATGCTGTCGAGGTAGCGGATTTGGTCTTCGGGGATTCGACCAATGCGATCGGAGGCGGACGTTGGGCTGGAAGACTTCTCCTGCTCTCTGCCAAAACCCAAAGCCTTGAGGCGAGCAGCGAGCCCGGGCGAGGGCTTCCGCGCCTGTCGTGGTTTGCGTTTTTCCTGTTCCGGTGGTGATGCAGTGGCCGGGCTCAGCTGCAGATTATTGGAGCTCGTGGCTGGGTCGGCCAGATGATTCACGGGCGATGGATGGAGTGATGGATCAGCTCGAGTTGAACCATCACGAAATTCTGACATTGGAGTCGACGTTGCGGGCTCCTAGGGACAGGACATCTGCCACAGTCGACGACGTACTCGGGATGCACGACGGCAGACTGGAGAGGTCTGCCCTTGGTTTTCTCTTGCTCAGGAGCGGGCAAGGGAAGAGCGCAGGAGATGTGGTAGAAACGGTCCAGGAGAGTTCACCGCAAATGATGTGGAGGTGCAGGACAACTCGATGAAGGTGGCTTCGTTTGGGGCCAGGGGTCTGAGGGATTGGAGGGTTGTGGTTGGCTGGCGGGCCCTAGACACTGCGATGCGTAGCAAGCTACGGTAACTTTTTTGGGAGAGAGAATGAGATCAGAAAATCTCGTCCGAAATGGGATGGCTCAGAGGGTAGCAGAGATGCGGAAGCGAAGAGGGCGATGGAAGGTAGCCAGACTTCACAGCAGCGTGTGGTTCCAGCGGGCTGAGTTGTTGACGGGCGAGCTATTTGTTCGGTTATGTTGAAGGTGGTGACGATGATGATGGGAGACAGTTGGGCTGGGGAGGATTCGTTGCCGATTAATACCGATAGGCATTCACTCTTTGCTCAACGATATACAGGAGACTGTCCCCTTTTTTTTTGCACTGCCAGCGCCCTGTTATCACTGTAAATATCACTGTTGCCACTCTGCTTCTACAACGCAGTTGGTAGTGCTTTGTTAGTGCCATCATGGCTTCACTCCGATCACACGGTGACAAAGGACGGCGCACCCTCGGATCTGCCTGCTCCCTTCTGCACACCTTGTGCTACGACCTGCAGGTCCCAAAGCAGACACGGCAGGGTACATGAGCCTGAAGAGTCTGATGAGGAGGCAACAGGTAGATACGGTAGGATGTGATCTCGCCCAGCAACCTGCTTCACTTCTCCAGTTCTCCCCCACCGCATATTACACCGATGCTATAGGCCAGGAGCAGCTGCTGCGTCGCGGCCATCCCGGCCCAGTGCTGATCAGGTCGCTCAGTCTGCGGGGAGAACATCGACACCGCGCGCAGCTGGTGCTGGGTGGGAGGTGGCAGCTCATCTGACCACGGTGATGCTTTGATTCAGGTGAGGCAGGCTTGCTGTATACGCATTACTGGCCCACCAGTGGTCGAGGTGTCCCAACGTTTAACTATGGACGGTGGAAGCCACCGCAACGGTACCAGTAAATTGACACCACTCGCAACAAGAAAGTGGCCACCAGCAACGCCCAGGTCGACAGATGGGCCCCATAGCGTATTTGCTGTGTCCTTCACAGAAACGACAATGCCCGGTGTCTGGATCTGCTGATTTATTCTAGTTGCTGCACAGGTTCTGTTGCTACAACTCTACCTGTGATGCCACAGTTCGATGTAGCTGCAGCTGGAGCTGGAAGCTGGAAGCTGTACGAAGAGGTACAGGCACTCTGCTCGTCGGCATTCTCTTTCCTGCTGACAAGAGCTGGAGCTGGGCTCTCCAGGGCCTGGACAAACACGCCAACGGGTGCCGGGAGCGGCGCTGGAGCAAGTCAGGAACGCGCTGGCCCAGCAGCAAATTGCAGTACGCGACGGCGGGGCCACGACCCCAAAATCTCAGCTCCAAATGACGCTGGGTGACAGACCCCTGGATCCGCCTGGCTCCGCTCCTTCAAATTTGTGCTTGCCAACGCTATATATACATATCGCAAGCATAGCATAGCATTATTCGAACAAATTCCCCGTACGTGTGCCCTCGGTTACCGTGCCCGGGATCACCGTCGCGTGCTTATCTCCTTGGATCCACGCTGTCTGCCTGGTGGACGCTTTCTAGAAGCGGATTGCTGTTGTGATCCCTTTTTCTTCTTCCACGCTCCTGACCCCTGCGTTCCGCCTCCCGGGCCCAAAGAACAACCGGGGTCGTGCGTCGTGCGTCTCTCGAATCTCGCACAGCAACCACGCATCTGAGACCAGACCCCGACCGCTCTGTATTTATTTTTGTCGTTCGTCTGTTTGTCAATCCAGCCCGTTCAAACATAGTCATAAAGTCGCCAAAGGCTGCCCCGCTGGCAGCATCGATGCCCGCCTTTTCTCGCGTTAACCCCCCTCGAGCCTATCGACCTCTGCCAGCTTCAGCGACCTAATAAAGCACCATCCCTCGGTCAGCCGGCTGGCAATAAAAGAGTTCAAAAGGACAGGCATCGGCAATCCGCCTGGATATCCACATACTCGGGGGATATAGCACATGAGCCAGCGACCATGCAGTCCACCGAAGAAGTCAGAGAACGGCCTTCCTTCCGGCAGTCCTCTCCTTCTCCCTCACGATCTCCCAGCGGAGCGATCCGGCCGTATGGCGAGCTGACTCGCAGAGTCTCAACCGGTTCATCAGCTTCGCATTTCTCATCTACGTCCGCTTCTGTCGGTCGAGACTCTTTGGGGAGCAACTCCACCACTAGCTCTGCGTCTCGGTCCTCGTCGGGGAGCTACACCCCGCGTCAGTCATTCGTTGGAGCAGACCGGCCGAGGAGACGCGGCTATGTTCGCCCGCAGGGTACAGACTTCGCCGCATCCGCTCTGTCGAGAGAGAGCGTTCTCAGTCTGGGAAGCATAGCGCATCTACAATACTATTTCGCAAGAACGGGTCTTTTGGATGGCAAAGGAGGCCGATTTGCGAAGAAGAAAGAGCCGTTAAGCGGAACATTAGATCTTACAGCGTTAGATACTTCTCTGCTCTCGCCCAAATTTGGTGCTTCGGATGCAGACTCCTCGTATGCCTCGATGCGAAGCAGTCCCGAACTGGTGGCTCAGAGGATAGGAACTGCCGATCTGGTAGAAAGTCCTATCCAAGAAGATGATTATTACAGCGAAGACGAAGACGAGGATCCTAATATGCTTCCTCCAACTGTTAGCACCTACAACCACCGCGAGATCCCGATCGTCCACCCTCCAACCCTCGAAGAACTTAAGGCGGATCTGAAAAAGGCACTCGCCGATGCAGATATGGTCCTCCAAGGCGACAAAGAAGGCAAAGGGAAGATTATAGAGCCATCTTCTCCTAAGCCTCCACAGATAGCGGTTGTGAATGCAGATGACGGTGGTGAAGCGGACAGCTCAGAGGGCACTCTCCCTGACGGTTGGTACCAGATTCAGGGCATGAATATCCTCGATATCATGACTCTCGCCATCCGTGCTGCCAAAATGTATTACACGGCACATGACCAACCAGCCAGACTAGCCGCCATAAAATCGGAACGCAAAATCCGATCAGAGCTTCTTTCTGTGATGGATGTACTGAAACGCATGGCAACACGGAATTTTGCTTCAGGTATGAAGAAGGAGGAGCGTCAGACCATGGAGAACTGGGTCAAGGGTGTTTACGACATGTTAGCCCAAGAAGAGCGTATGGAAGAAGAGGAACGTAAGCAGAGGGCCTCCTGGACCTGGCTAGATGACAACTGGCCGGGGACTGACTTCGAAAGAGAATATGCATTTATGAAGTCTCTGGACCCAGATTCTGACACGTTGCCCCCATTCGTGCCCCTCGATGATGCTGCGGAAGCCCCCACGCCATTTCTGGCGGACCTAAAGACAGGTTTGAGGTTGGTAAAGTTGCACAATGCAGTGGTGAAGAAGAGCAAGCGACCATTTGGAGCAATCGGGCCGTACCACACAGATACGGCCAAGCCATATCGGTGCGCAGATAACTTGAGATACTGGATCAAGGCTGCCGAGTTAAGATGGGAGATTATTCTCAAGGTCGACGTCATGGCTGTCGTTAATGGCACAGATAGGACGGCTTGGAAGGGGTTCGAAGACGCAGTCTTCCAGTGGTGCAAGAGGGTGAGGACTGAAATCGCGGGAGAGCTAAAGGTATGATATTTATGGGATATTGCTTTTCCTTCTTTTTTTAAAGGAAAAGAGGCCACTCGTCTAGCACATTAAACTCTGTGCTTGACAGAATGCCACCTTGGGGGACGACCAGCAATGGAATAAGCCCCCCATGCCCTATCATTTACCCACATTTTTTTTTTGCACGGCACGCATGGATGAAACAAACACGAAATGCTTTGATGTCTCTCTTGGTTTAAATATTTCCCTTAATTCTAATTGTATATAATTTCTTTTTACCCCTTGGGATGTATCATGTTACTCAACATCAGAGTTGCGGTACCATTTTTACAAACTCTTCTTGATATTTTTTGACCCTTTTTGTCATATACCCGAACTTAAGAACTTCTATTTGTGTGTCTGTCTCTTCATGAGAGGATCTGCCTAGTTCTGCTGTTTTACTTGGAATTATATAGTAACCTTTCTAGGAGGGGTTTTGTTATGACATGTAGTTAAGACAAGTACATATGCAAGCCTTGTTGAGTGGCGGAGCATTTATAAGAAACCATTGTCTCTTGGACTGGCGTGAGTGATACAATCGTTAATCTCCCTAGATGAGATGCAATATTTGGCTCACATCTGTGCTTCAAGCATACTGGCCCAAGTACTTCTGATACTGATAAATTCAAGGGTATCGCATTTAAGATCGATGGACCACTATATCACAAAACCCTCATAAGCTCCGAGACGCCTCTTATGCCCTTATCCGATGTATATCTTCACTTTTTTTCACCTGAAACTGTACTGGCCTCTCTCTATTCATCATCGCCCACATCACCAGTATTCTCATCGCCTCCAGCACTCTCGTCAGCACCACCTTCGGCATTTGCGCTTCCTTTATGCTTTCTTCTCCGCTTTCGTTTTGCACCCGGTTCTGAATCATCTGTTTTGCTCTCTGTCGTCGCGTTATTTTGCTCGTCCTTCGGTTCTGATTCCGCGCCAGCCTTTTTCTTGGATTTCTTTACAGATAATGGATTAGGCCCCTTGGGACCCCGCTGTTTCTTCTTCTTCTTCTCTTTCTCCTTTCCATCTTCGCCAACAGTATCATTCTCACGCGCCGCTCCATCCTCATCTTCATCCTCTCGCTTTCGCTTCATCCCCACGCTCCCACTGCCCCGCTTCAAGCCTTCTCGGAACTTGATCTTCTCCTCTCGCTGCCTGATATCCGCGGTGACGCTCGCCATAGGCTCCATTATCATGACGCTGCGATTTATGTAGATCAACGGCACGCCTGCAATCCCCCTCATGAGCTTCCGGACCTCTTGATCCTGACTCGCTACTACGTATCTGTTCTTGTTTGTCTTGTTGTCCTTGGGGTCAACTACCGACGACAGACATTCCTTTGTTGAGAGTGGCTCTGGATGGGTCTCTGGACGGTGGCCGCAGCGGCGACGTTCGTAACCTTTCGCTCGGTCGATTACGGCTGACATGCCTGGTTGCGAAGACGAGGCGTAGAGATGGCGCATGGAGCATTGGGTTACCACTGTTTGAAGAATTGATGCGTTAGCAAGTGGGTTTCTTTATTTACTCTCTTGGAGAAACTTTTTGGCCTTTTCTGTTCCACATGAAAACGTACTTGGTTTGACTTGTCCATGTAATGTTCTTTCCAGCCCGCCTACAAGATCCATCTTGAATCGGTCTGCATCTTTGATTATTTCCGCATCCACTACGACCATACTGTTAGCAACAAGCCCCGTGTATTCCTTAAAAGAGCCCTTCGGGGTTTGAGGGCTCAGTAGAACGCTTACAGAGGACTTGGTATGGTTCGCGGAATCCGAAGGTGATGCCATACTGCTGCATAAGCTTCCTGTACTGCTTAGATCGCTTGCCCCTCATGTTGATTGATTAGTCAATCAGAACCGATCTACCTATGCAATTGCTGGGAAGTAGAGCGTGTTATAAGGTTCGTAATTGGGAAGCTGGGAGCTGCGGTTGTTTCGTCTTCTTTTTTCGAAGTTCCAACGCTAAGGAAAAATTAAGGTTTGCTGATAACGACGCGCATCGCTTATCGGCGGATTTACCAAGACCGGGGTTTGGCTTCGCAGAATGATGTGTGTTTAGAAAGAGAATATATGTGGCAGCTTCTGGCTGTGATCCACGATCTACGGGATTAATATAATTACAAATATTCTAAGCCAATCATCCAATTTGCAGCCCTTAATAATCTGAAGTCCCAACTCTAAATCATAAATTCGTTCCGAACTGAGTACTCAAGATCTGATAATCTTCGACTTCAGTTTATGTTCTAGCCATTGTTGTAAGGCTTTGCCTTCATGGCTCTTGTCAGCATACGATTTTCCGATCTTCTGGGACTGATATTCGACCGAAAAGTAAACGGACAAGACAGTGAAGGTTGAATGCTATGATGACTGGACGACCAAAGGCCTGATCTCTATACAGAGGCCTCTTTCGACCACCGATTTATCACTATCTGTGACAGATGCTTCAGCCACCGCAGCGTCTACAAAGTGCGGCAACCACGCTGATATCATCAAGTTTCCCTGCCAATATGTCAGCAGAATGTACCACTGCAACTGTCAGGGTGAATACTGACCTCCTTCCATTGCCAATCCCTCTTCGACAGCATGTTCCATAAATGGACTTTCAGCAAATGGGTCTGTGGCAATGACCTTCGCAGCCTTGACCAGCTCATCGGCGACGAACTGCATTCCGCCTCCAGCACCACCCTTGCGGTCGCCGACGCTTTTCCCGCCCTCACCATTCTCCCACTTGTGTATGCTATTGGTCACGTTCTCCACGATCTCGTGCTCCCAAAGGTTATCGATAACCCCATCGGACATGGCAATAACCACATCGTTTTCCTTGATTTCAATTTTATCCACTACAGCATTTTCCCGCGGGGTGTCTGGGCTGTTAGTACCCAGTTGGCGGGGACAGTCAAACCAGTGCCATTGTTCCGTAGTCTTATATAAGACCTCCTGGTCTCGCGGCCGTATCACAAGCACCTGGGAATCGCCGAGGTTGGTAACATACAGCACGGGGGTAACGGGCGCCTGGGGATCTGTTTTGGAGTACCGGGAGTAGAGCTGCGCGCCTGTTGCCGTAGTAGTGCCTTGCCAGGAATTAGGTTTTGCAGTAGCCTCAATTGTCTGTTCGTAAGCCCTTTGGAGATACTCCACAGGATTTGGCTCTCCACCCTCTCCATTTGCCAGTTCCTCTAACCGTTCTGCATCGCGCTCTGTCTCCAGAGCCCAGAAGTGTAGTATCAGCCTAGACCAAAGCCTTGAACCACTTTAGTATACACGACGATGGGAGCAGCAAGATGGAATATATACCCTGCGTGACCGCCTGGTCTCGTCGACCAGGCTCCTACACCGTCATTGGCACCTATGAAATACTTGCTGGCATATACAGCGTCGTCGCCATTTGTGTAGCCGCGAATAAGCTCGCCGTTGACAAAGGCGCGCCGGTCGCGACTTCGATTGTGAGTGCTGAGGGGATCTGAGAACGAACCGGACGGGGGTGACAGAAAGGGGGGTGGAAATGGCCGGGGAGCTCTTTTGGCGAACAAGGAAAGGCCGGTCTCGAAGTAGAAAGGTGGATGGCGATGGTGTTTGGATGGTGATGATGCAGCCTGGTTACTTACAGGCGCAGCTGGTTCTGGTGGCGACGCTTCAGGGCGACATCTCGTAATTGTATGGGAGAGCGAGCGGCATGACTGGAAAAGCTGGAGACGTCTAGCACGGGCAGATTGGCTTCGAAGGACCGACCTCCTCATTCCAGCGTCGTGAAGGCCAAAAGACGATGTTTTTGGGGGGGAACGTTATCGCTGACTACGAGCGCAAAAGCCTACGCGGATATCCGTTGGGTCCATCTGAGATAAGGCGCCCCCAGGATCGCGGTTATCGCACGTGCGGCTTGCCGCCTTGTTGAGGGCCGGCTCAGCGAATGAATACCCTGGGATTGTTACATATTATTTGCATGTAAAGTTTTTGCACAATAATATTCCCTATGAACCAGGTATCATTATCTCATCTCCGCGACATCCGCGAACACGCGGTCAATCGACTCGTACGCCCATTAATAATATGTACTACCGTATGGTTAACTTAGCTTGGCCTCCTTGTACAGTTTACGGATGAGATAGATTATCGTGATTCGCGTTTGCTAGGCTAATCGTATTGAGGAAATTACTACCACTACCTATCCAGCACAGACCAGAATCACCATGGGTAGACGCTAGGTCACAAAAGTGGAAATAATGCGTTGATTTTGAGGGATATACGCTCTGATAGCTTTGAACCACAAGGAGTATCAGCACAGCCAGTCCACTCCGACCCCACACAAGCTTAGGTTGGACCCATTGGCCCCTATTATTCGTGCATCATTGCAGAGCAGTGGGTTGAATCGCATGCCGGATCCGGACTTAACGTCGCCCGCCTCGTGGTCGGCTTCGTATCCAGCGAGTAAGGACACGGTTGTGTGAAGTATTAGCCGGTTGACAACTCACTTTTTGGGGACGGACCTGGCCAGTTCTCCCGCGGTTGACATACATATCTGCGGGCTGGGGATGACGAACGGAGAGCACGACCAACAGGTTTTTCTGGGTCCTGGGCGATGCTCGGCGCCCAGAGAAATTCAGCAGCTGCTGACACGAAGATCTGGGCCAGAGGGATTTGGAATATTCCGAGCGCCCCGTACAGTGCTGCGCCGGCCTGGCTGGACGACTGGTAGCATTTTGCCTGTCGTATTTCGTAGTCACTTAACTGTAAGGAGCCCATGGCGTCAAGGGCACGCCGACCAGGAGGTCCAGCAGCGCAAGGTACGTAACGTACACAGCATCGTCCAAGCACTTCCGAGCCAGCCAAGGCCCTCCAAGATCGTGTCGTTCGGTGTAATTAGGCCCTTCTGGCGTCTCCCGACAATATTGTTGCCCTACTAGGGCCTGCCCCAAGAGTGCTAGGATCACGTGTCTCCCCCCACTGATTGACTCGTGGAGGCTGGCTTTTGGAGCTGCATCCGCTCCTTACGCCCGCGGTGTCTGGGGCAGAGAGAGGATGGAATTCTCGTCGACGCTGGTGACGATGGAGCGATGCAGAAGTCAGAGACATACGTTGTACTGGGCACATCCGGTGGCTGGTGAAGCAGACGATCTAAAAATGGCGGAGGGCGACGCGTAACACGAGCTCGGACAGGCGCAAGCGATAGGTACAGGGTCGCCGGCGGTAGCAGCACATACCCTGTGGCCGGAAAAACCGCCTGCGTCCTCTGGGGTCCATGGCCCAGCGTCGTGGTGGTGATGCTGCTGGCTTGGGTGCTCACCCGCCTGACCCAACCGCTCCGCTGCCGCTAGCAGATATCGCCAACTTAATAATACGCCCGTCTTCAGTCAATACGAAGGTCCTCCTTCCGCTGCGTGGCTCTCTGTTCCTGCTTCCGCTTACCATTTTGCCTTTTTAATCACCCGCTGCACCCATTTCCTTCTCCTGCTGCTCCCGTCTGGTGGTTTTTGCAACTGTTGCGCGCTCGCTCTTCGGTTCTGTCGGGATCGCTCTCTAGGAGGATCTTGTTCCAGAGCCCTGCTCGTTAGTTTGCCGCATCCCTGTTGAAAGGGCGGTAGTGACGTGCTGTGTGCGAGCATCGCCTGGCCACGGTGGTGGAGGTCCAGCGCTGACACAAAGGACATCTCTGCGTTGAGCATACTCAAATAATCAATTTTCTCCCCTCTACCTCCTCATTCACCAGCTCTGCCCCCGCGCTCACCACCGACCCGTTCGACACCCAGATCTCTCCAAGCCGGCGCTCTGCGGGAAATTTACAGCATACCTCGTTGGCGCTGCTTCTGGTGGCAGCTTGCTCGCCAAACTGGAAACGAGCAATTGCTCTTTTGATGTCCCCTCGTAACTGAGCAACTTGTCCGGATCACACCGGCAAGCAAGAGAAGAGGTTCCCAGTCAGAGTTAACACATTTTCCTGGTGTAAGGAGAGCAGTTGCGCAAGATGGGTCAACGTCGTCGTGGTAGGTCCAAATGTCCTATCATCCCCGCGCGCATGCTTGCTAACAGCCTACTTTCCTAGTATTCTCCTTCATGTCCGGCCTTTCGAGCAACCGCGACTCAAGGAGTCCTACGCCAGTAGGAATTGATCAACCGCCTTCAAAACTACCCGAATCTTATACGTATGACGCTCCTAGAAGAGAACCTCCGCGATCAGTCCCCTCCGGCCTACCAGGTGCCGGCTATGGCGACCACTCTGGTTCGGATTCTCCGCCGCGAACACAAAGAGACCGAGCACCATCACGGCCGATGTCCATGGTCCAGACATACCAACCCCCGTTGATGGAATTGTCCCAAGATACGTTGCCAGAGTTACAGCCCATCTTCAGCTTTCTGAATAGCCATGGAAATAAGCTGTATCAAGAAGGTTACTTCCTGAAGCTAGATGACCAGAATACCCGTACGTGCATAGTCCCAGCTTGAAGAAATCTCGATCTAACTTTCACACAGAGGGAAGGCCAAATGCCGATAGAACATGGACGGAGTGCTTTGCGCAACTCGTGGGAACCGTCCTTTCACTGTGGGATGCCGCAGAATTAGATGCTGCCGGAGAAGATGGAGAGGTCCTGCCAAAATTCATAAATCTCACAGATGCATCCATCAAAATGGTAAGTCACATCTGCCTGGTATTGGTTGCTTCAGTCCAGGAACTCATCATGACCTCCAGATCGAGTCACTTCCAATCCGGTCGAATAATGATGCGCCGTTGCAAAACGTGCTCAGCATTTCGACCGCGGGCAAAAACAGATACCTTTTGCATTTCAACTCGCATCATTCCATGATTCAGTGGACGGCCGGCATTCGACTGGCTATGTATGAGTATACAACACTGCAAGAAGCCTACACGGGGGCGTTAATTGCCGGGAAGGGCAAGTTCTTGAACAACATCAACATCATTATGGAACGATCAAAGCAGCCAACGGCGGATTGGGCGCGCGTTCGTTTTGGTGCTGGTACACCATGGAGGCGTTGCTGGTGTGTCATTTCGCCTCCTGAGGAGAAGGAGTACCAGAAACTACAGAAGCAGATGAACAAGAAGAAATCCGCCTACGCTCGTTCCACCACGCCGATGCTGAAGGGAGATATCAGATTCTATGATACAAAGAAGACGAAGAAGGTGAAGCCTATCGCTACGATTACCAACGCCTACTCAGCCTTTGCGATCTATCCGCAATCAAAGCCGCTCATCGATGCCTCGACTCTCGTCAAATTGGAGGGGAGTATAACGATCCACTCTAACCCACCAACAAGCACCGAAGGGTTCGTCTTCGTCATGCCAGAAGTTCATCCCGCTGTTTCGGGCTTCGAGATGATGCTGCGATGGCTCTTTCCTGTGTGGGATACCTTTGGTTTGTACGGTCGGCCCGGACGTCTGATAGCAGATACATCAGACACACGCAGCTTGATGTTTGCTATGCCTAAACATCGCAGATACGGTTACCTAGAGACATTAGACGTCTCTAGCTTGATTCTGGAGTCCGGAAGCGGTAACTGGAAGGAGTCTGAATGGAGGACCAGGATGAAAGACCTCACCAGCAAGCGAATGACTGCCTTAGATAATGGGAGTCAGCCAAGCTCTCGGTATAACAGCCGAAAGAGTGCCAGAAACAGCTACGGCCCATCTTGCAGTCGGATTCAATTCAATGATGGAGTTTCCGTCAGATCGACTCCCTCCCTTATTTGGGATCAAGCTCAAACAGCAGATGCTGCTGGATATGGCGATAGTTCTCGAGTAGACTCCGCCCCACCAGCCGCTACCCATCGTCCCATAACCCCACAGAGTGGCCACCAGCGCTCAGTGTCTGAAGCTCAAGGCACGGGTGGCTACAGAAATCAAGTCCCTAATTATGATGGAGGTTATGACGAACCACCTATTCCACCGGTCCATGGGGCTGGATTTGTCCGTGAAGGCTCGAACTTGAAATACTCGACCGACGTAACGATGGCTGATCGAGTCAGTTCTGAAGAAGATGAGCAACCAGCACGGACCACCCCTGTTCGTGAGCTGGAAGAGTTGCAGACTCCCGTACCTCCGCAGCCAGTTGTGGCACCGCCGGCGTTCTCCCATGCTCCTGGAGCCATGCCGGCGAGCAAGCCCTATCACTCACCGGAACTTCGCAGGGCAAACAGTCGCATATCAACCACCACGCTGAAACAGATGGCTGTTGCAGGCGGTTTGACCAAGGAATTGGAAGCAGGCATGGATGGGGGAGAGTATGCTGGGAGCCAGGAGAGACGGCACGAGGGTCCATATGTGGAGAAGAGGGACCAGAGAGGGGTACTTTCCGATGCTAAAGTGATGAGTTCTTCTGCTAATCAAGAAGGTGGTGGCGATGAAGGCGTGGTAGTTGCAGCAAACAGCAGATTTTCCTTTGAGGAACCAGTTTCATCAGCGGTTCCACCTCAAGTTCCACCTCATGTCGAAAATATTTCTCCTTATCGCCAACAATCTCTCAATCAGTCATCTTCTTCCATTCCAGCACATTCTTCGAACTCTCCGGCAGAGTTCGCTCAATCCTCCTCACAATCTCTTCCAATCCGTGGGCCCAACACGCAGTCCTATAACAACCGTCAATCCTTCGTCGCCGACCAGCCAGTTGCGTCATCGAACAGAGCAACCGGCCAGGCGCCACAGGGCGCCGCTGATTCAACTCAGGGTAGACCCCAATCTGGTGTTGTTCACCGAAAACCTCTGCCAGACAGAACTTCAAAGACTCCCGAAACTATGAGCCATAAACCAGGTACGTCGACAACAGGTTCAGGCCCGTATATCGATCAAAGTGGCATGGCACGGGTACATGATGCCACCACTGCTAAATCTGAATCACCTATCAAGCCCCTGGACAGCGGTGTTAGTGACTATGGTGACACCGCGTCTACCGACAGCCCTGATTATGCTAGTATAACTAAACCATCTTTCGAGAGCAAACGTTCGATTGAAAAGCCCCGAGCAGGCGTCTTGAAGACTGTAGGGAACGAAGGACAAAATGCTTCAGCTGGTATCCCGGATGTTGATTTTGGTCCCACACTGAATTTGGCGTCTGGACGGCTCAGTCCCGGCCCCGGAGTAGCCCTTCAATCAGGTCACACTCGGAACAAGAGTTCGAGCCCTGCTAGATATACCCCATCACCGACACGCAATGTAGTCACAGCAGAGTTCTCTCACCAGCGGACTGACTCTTCTGGCAGCAGAACTGTTGCCTGGCAGCCTGGTATGGGAGTTGTCGGGAATCCAGGGACCGGAAAGGCGCAGACCATCACTCCAGAGCAGTTTGTGCAGCAACGGGCGGCGGCAGCATCTCCTGCATTTGGACACGCCAGACAACAATCGTCTAACGCGCTTCGTGGCTCGAGTCCTCGCTCAAACACTCCAATATCGTTTTCACACTCTCGTAACAATTCTGCGGATCTTTTGCAGACCCGTAGCAGCTCAGCAGACCTGCTTCATCCTCGGAATAGTTCGACGGAATTTTTACATCATCGCAACAATTCGACAGATCTCTTGCAGAGACCTGGCTCGCGGGACGCTACGACTGCCCTTGGGGGCTTAAGCGCGGGTGAATATGCCTCCAAACTGTCAGCAAGAGAACAAGAACATATCGCCAGAATCACGGGTCAACCGCTTGTTAGTCTCCCCGCTAAGCCGAATCGACCCCTTGCGCCAGAAGCCGGCCTGGTAGGAGCAATTGGAGCCAGGGAAAGGGAGAAGGCGCAAATGAAGAAAGGCCTAAACAGTCAGGCTGTTGAAAACGCCATCGCTATGCGGCAGCAAGAACTTTTAGCCCAACAACAGGCACAAATGCAAAGCTATCAGCAGTACCCCCAGCAGTACTACGACCAGAGTGGTGCACCGTTCTTGCAGCAACCGCAGAACTGGGGTGCAAACATGAACGCCTTTGGGCCAGGGGGAGCGTGGTCAACAGCATCTACTTACTCTCCGGGTACCGATGGTGGACCAAACGTACCGCCTCAGTACTTTGGAGGATCGAATCAGCAGTATCCAGGGCATTCCCAGCAGGGTCAGGGTAGAGGACGCCATCAGGGCTATTATGGACAGGGTTATTGAGCGAATTAAAGTTGGACTATTGCGATTTCCTGCAATCATTTTCCGTCATTATCGACAAAGTTTTTCCGAGCTCTTATCAAGGCACGCTCGACCCCCCGAGGACTTTTTTTTTTGCAACACATTTCATTAGCACATGGGTTGGATTTTTTAGTTAGGCGTTTTAAGGTTGATGGCCATCATAGCCCAGAGCAGGCAAAGCCGTTTTTTTCATTGAGTACTCTACATTAGCATATGCATCGGAGCGCCACCAGCGCGTCATCCTTACAAGAATGTTGTTTCTTTATATTCACCCTCTGAACATGGCCCCCTTTCCTGCACCTTCCTTAGATACGTGGGAACTCCATACACATCCCTCGGGCATTGTGATGCGTTCATAGTTAAATTTTAGAACCATATAGGATATAGACTGATCTCTCTCTTGCAAGAGATATGTACACCTCCAGAGTTACTGTTGTGTTACGAGATAATTTGCCAGTGAATGTTGACGGAATATTTACGTTATGATGGAGCTTGCGTGCCTTATGTGACTATCAGCTAACTCCTCACTCCCGATGCGAACCCGATATATAACGACAACTGTGCTGGAAGTTTAAGCTTCGGAGCGTGCTCTTGTTAGCATTCATCAACGATACCGACGGAAGGTTCAGTTTGGTGCCTCGTTCTACTCTAGTTGTTGTGACGTGAGGTAGAATTCGCGGTGGACTTGGCTGATGGAAGTGTAGTGGACTACATCGAACGCTACTCAGAATAAGGCTGCGGGGGGGACATGAGATCTCTTCGGGAATTATGAGTTCCTGTGAGCTTGGTATTCCCGCCAGGTCAGCCTCTCGCTACGATTCGAACCCGTCGACGAGGCTGAAGAATGATGTCATGCTAGAAAGCGCCAACGGGTGCTGGATTTAAGGTTAATGGGCTCGTATTAACGCCTGAGGCATCAATTTCACGGCGAATGACTCTCGGGAACTCTCGCGACGGAGGCACCCGGGTCTGAAGAGCAGGTGGACATCACAGATTCTCACTTCGCCGAAGCCAGAACCACAAATCTTAGCAAAGGCCGAGAAAGAGTTTTTGCCTGGATGGAGCTGGAGATGACCTCAGCGGGAGATCTAGAAGAGCACAAGGATGCTCACGATGGCAAAATGTGCCACGGGCGCTGGTGAAAGGTGCGGATAAGATTACCGTGCAGGGAAAATGCTTTCCTGGAAGGAGCTTCCAAGCCTAAGAGTTCCGTATCTAGATTTGTGCTGTGAAAGATGAACAGTACCGGTATACTACTTTGTGCATCCTGACCAAGGATAGCGGGATTGCATTTTCTGATATTATGAGCCCCAGCAAGGGCCAATGATCGCATGGCGCTGCTGCAGACCCGGGGGTTAGTAATCCAGCGTAACGTACGACGCCTGCGTCACTAAGCAAACGCCGCCCAGGGCCCTCTCGAGAACGCTACCACAGGAGGACAGCAGGCGCCGTTGGAGGAGCAATGGGGAGCCATGGGGGACCAGCTGGTCTGGCTAACCCTATTGCGGTGCTCGTATATTTTCAGCCTCGTGCAGCGCGCAACGTGGGTTTTTTCGTAAACTGGGACCTCGCCTACGTTAGCCTGACCCGGAGCCGGCGCATTTACGGTGTTCCGCGAAGATACGCGGTCCGTGTCCAACCACAAGGCTGGCATTTGGCATTCGGCGCGCCTGAGCCAAATCCCGCAGGACTCACAAACCCCCCGGCTTACGTCGAGAAAAGAAAATTTACAGGAAATGCTGGCAGCACTTGCCTACTCACATGGCACTTAGCCTATGTTTAGGGTTTCGGATGGGGTGAGCAAGTATCCACGCCCGCGCCCCCCATGGATCCCGCGCGGCGACGAGGCGGGAAACCGTACAAGGCCGTGCAACCCTGACCTGCCCTGGACGCCTCTCATCGAGCATCTCCGCCAGCCCAGCTCCTGGGGGAAGGTATATATATCTGACAAAGCCTGAGCTGCCGACCTAGCTTTCTTGCTCACATCACCAAACCACACAATACAAAGATTCGCACAGGACTGATCTGCAGAAGTCATTCCTTTGCCTGCAAACCACAGCACCCCCACGAACATCTAGAGACACCTTCACATCATTCGGACGCCTTCAAGATGTCACTGCTCGCAGTGTCTCCCAGACTCGCCGCCGGTCCCGGCATCAAGCAACTGCCCCGCATCCTTGCCTCCTCAACCCGAGCCTACGGACTCTCAGCCGGCCGCGTTGGATTATTACACTCACAGAATCTGCAATCTCATCGACAATTCTCCTCCACCCCAAGAGCCAGCTTAAAAGATGTCTTCCCAGCTCCGGAGACTCCTCACATCCGCAAGACGGACCCAGCATGGCCACATCCCCCGTAAGTTTGCCCTTGTTCTTCAGAACTCCCAATTCCCTGGCATCCGCAAAGACTGACTAGATCCTTGTATCTAGGTACACGGAAGAGCAGATGACCAAGAATATCTTCGTTGCTCATCGCGAGCCAAAAGATCTCTCGGACCGCGTTGCTCTGGGAATGGTTAGAATGCTCCGCTTCTTCACAGATCTTGCAACCGGCTACAAGCACGATCACCCCAAGCCGCCTTCCGGTACTGATGCCAGCTCCGCATCCAGTTCCACGGCAGTTGTTGAGCAGCCCTATTACATGTCTGAGCGTAAATGGCTGGTCCGTTTCATCTTCCTCGAGTCCGTGGCCGGCGTGCCAGGCATGGTTGGCGGTATGTTGCGACACTTGCACAGCCTGCGTCGGCTGAAGCGTGATAACGGTTGGATTGAGACGCTGCTCGAGGAGGCCTATAACGAGCGTATGCATTTGTTAACCTTCCTCAAGATGGCACAGCCAGGCTGGTTTATGCGCCTGATGTGCCTCGGCGCCCAAGGAGTCTTCTTCAACTCCATGTTCCTTTCATACCTCGTCTCCCCCAGGACCTGCCATCGTTTCGTCGGCTACCTGGAGGAAGAAGCCGTGTTGACCTACACTTTGGCAATTCAAGATATCGAGGCCGGCAAGCTCCCCAAGTGGAGCGACCCAGATTTCCACGTTCCAGACTTGGCCGTCAACTACTGGAACATGCCCGAGGGCAAGCGTACCATGCGCGACCTCCTTCTGTACATCCGAGCCGACGAGGCGAAGCACCGGGAGGTAAACCACACTCTCGGCAATCTCAGCCAGAACTTGGATCCCAACCCATATGTGAGCTCATACAAGGAGCCGGGCCGCATGCATCCTACCAAGGGCCTTGAGCACACTGGCGAGCGTCCTACCGGATGGGACAGAGAAGAGATCATCTAAAAGTTTGGCAGCGGATTAAGCTTAGAAAACAGTTGAATAGAGGTGCTAAAGACATTGAGCAATCTCATTTTAGTTGAGCATTGATAAAAGTCGCTGATTCGGTTTTCTTTTTGTTTTGTTTGGGACTGGCAAATGGAGTTAAGGTGGTGAGGTTTTCTTTCAGAAGACATGAGCAAGCACACAGAATACAGTTTGCAAACATATAATATTGTTCAGGAAGGATTTGGAGTAGCCCAACTTCCTTCGATCGGACTCCAAGGATAGCTTTCCTTGCCTGTGTACTATTACGTTTAGATATGATATATCTCTCTTTTGTTGTCTCTCCTATAGACTAGACTCTGCTGCAGGGATCTTTGTCTCTTTATTCTCTACAGAATAGAAAAGAAGAAGTGGAGACCAGGAGTCCCAGTTCTATTCTTATTTCTTAACATTGCTTCAGATAGCTCTTTGCGCCCCTCTAGCTTCAGAAGATAATATCTCAGAATACAATGCCAATAGTTTGTGAAAGCAGATTAAATGTCCGACGTTGCACCATGCACATGAAAAGTACTTGGAATAGATAAACGCGAAGAGTGAAAGTGGCACAAAGAACGAAAGAGAATTTAGTATGGATGCTGTGTATTTCTTCTTTTATATATAAAGCTGCTCTGGTTGGATGCGGATAGAACGACCAAGAATGCCCACAGCAGACATGCATCGCGTTCTTGTGCAGTAAAAGTCCAATGCAATAACTTTTCTCCGGAAAGCACATAGATGTACAGATCAGGCAAAAAAATCCTGAAAAGGGAAAGGGGGTATATTTACACACAAAAGTCATCACTTCCGTACCTTCCTGGCATGTTTGACCAGGTTCTCCACAACGCCTTCAAACGCCTCTCTCTCGCCCAGTTTCTCGTCCGTTCTCTTCGTCCAGTAGCTAAGCACATCTTTCGCAATGGCTTCCATTTCCTCCAGCTTCTTCACGTGGTCCTTTAGCTCGTCGTTCGTCAGTCCAGATAGAGCCTCGTCAGTGATGAGACATAGCTGCCTTGCGGATACCAGATCCAGCTGCGGTTCGGGAGGAGGGCCCTTTCTCCGCTTTGATGGCTTGCCTTGGGAGTCGAGGGATGTGCTTGAGTTGTTTGCATCGGGCTGCTTCAATCGCGAGATGGATCGGGAATCCGAGGAGTTGCGTGGCGACGTGGATGATGGGTTGAGGTTGATGGAAGGAAGAATGAGCTTCTTCTGTTTAGATGCTGGTAGGATCTCATCTAGGTCCACAGGGACACCTAGAGATACGAGAAAGAGCCTTCTTATCCGGGAACGGATCCAGTTTGGTGGTTGAAGAGGCGGCGGAGCAACAAGCTGTGACCAAAGGGAGGCGCTTCGTTCGGTAAGAAAAACCTGGTTTTCCTTGGACGTGGGTGGGAGGACAGATTTGTCAATGGTTTCAGGAGGGAATAAGGCGTCTAAATACGGCTCCGTTGCCGTCTGTATGTCTTCCAGCGAGTCCAGCTCGTCGAACTTAAGCACGGGCTATTCGGTTTGTTAGTATTGAGGAGTCCATTTAACAGCAAAAATGACCGCAAGGAGGCCGGGTTGGACTTACTAGGCGAAGACTTCCTTGTTGAGGTTGTGATAGGGGTGGTTCAGGCTCGGCCTCTTGGAAGCCGTCGTCGAAATCACCAAACTCAGCATCCTCGTCCCCTTCTTCAAACTCGTCAAAGTCATCCCCAAAACCATCATCTTCAGCACCATCCTCTGCTTCATTGTAGTCCATAGATTCAGAAACTTGCAACGCTCGTGCTGCAGACGATTTTCGTCTCGGACGAGTTATGCTTGACTTGGCACTAGGGTTGGTTGGCGACCCTGGCTGGTCAATGGCTTGTCAAAGTACCAAACAGAATGGGTGATCTTACTTAGACTATCATCTCCTCCTGTGTGAATATCCGAGTCTTGATTTGTCTTTTCCCCTAAACCTCTTGTCTCGACACCCGATACCTGGATTGAGAGAGGGGTATCTTGGGGGTCGTCCAACTGAGTTGCCGGAGTCGTGAGATCCTCTGAGGTGCCCTCCGACAAGTTCTCCCCAGCAGAAGCACTGCTTACAGTTTTCTCTGTCTCCGTCACTTCCTCATCGTCGTCTCCTGGCTTCTCAGCTTGCGTGCTAACCTCATCGGTTGAGGTAACTACCACAGCAGGAGTTGTAGGGCGGGACTTGTCAAGACCGGATTGAGCGTCAGAGAAATGGTCATCATCGTCCGAAGATTCTGCGCAGTGCTGATTAGTTTACAATTTTCTGAATTATTCTTGGTGGCAAGGCATACCAAGGTTATGCGCTCCCGGATCCTCTATGCTCGTCCGTGCAGGGGGGTTCAAATGCTCATCATCGTGAGAGGCCATTTACTCAAGGATGGAATCCCTTTTAACTTTCGTAGAGATGGTTGAAAATTCTATTCTACTTACGAATAGTTGCTGGAGTCCATGAATGCAGCCACCTTGCAAGAGCAGGCTAGTGGTATCGATTTCCTTGTTCCAGAGAGCCTGGACCTCGTTGAAGCTTTCCGCCCTCGCTTAAAGTTTACAGTATCCATGAGCAAAATATGGAGTCGCGCCGCGTTAATAGTTAAGGAAACATAACTCGAACAATTCACGCGTTATTGGGAGCTACATCTTCAAAAATTGGTCATCTCCGTCAGCGAAGTACACCAGGTATCCTTTGAGCTCGGATCAGGCCTTTAGCTAGGTCCTCTTACCTGCCCAGGCGGAGAATCTGGGAGGCTATTGAAGCTCCATTACCACCATCACCCAGGACCCGACAGCAGAGTGATACCTCCCAATCCGGCATCATGTCTGGTTTCAGTTTTAATGCAGCCGGCTCAGGTGGAGGCCAAGGCCTGTTTGGTGCAAGCAACGCTCAGAATACTTCTGGATCGACACCGACCACGAGCTCCGGAAGCCTTTTTGGTCAAACATCAACAACTTCCACCCCAGCTCCATCGGGAGGCCTATTTGGTTCTGCAGGTGCATCTAGTGGTGGTCTATTTGGAAATGCGACTCCAACTTCAGGGGCACAACAGACCTCCTCGCTCTTTGGCTCCAAACCAGCGACAGGGACAGCATCACCGTTATTTGGAGGCACTACGAGCACTGCAACTCCTCCAAGCGGAGGCTTATTTGGCTCGAAGGCTCCTGCGACAACCTCTTCTGGAACACCTGGAGGACTCTTTGGGGGAGGAAGCACATCAGCCACAGGGTCGTCAGGATTCAGCTTTGGCGCAAAGACTGAGGGTGGTGCTTCGACCCCTGCCACTACAACGGAGAACAAAGGAAGCACACCAGCAACTGCAGGAGGTCTTTTTGGACAAACTGGTGGTTCCGGCCTGTTTGGAGGTGTGAAGAATAATGCTGCCTCTACCTCAGCTCCAGCTGGCTCTACGACACCAGCACCTTCGAAGACGTTTAGCTTTGGAACGACCACACCGGCAGGTCCTCCTCCAACGGATAAAGAGGCCCCAAAACCGGCTGGTGGTCTGTTTGGCTCAACTGGGACCCAACCAGGCGGACTGTTTGGAAACACGAAGCCAGCAGAATCCGGGCAGAAGCCAGCTGCTACTGGTGGTTTGTTTGGAAATACTTCGACGTCTAATACTTCTGGATTGTTTGGCGGTGCGACAAAGCCTAGCACCACCAGCACCACTCCAGCAACTACCGGTACTTCTGGTGCGGAAGCACCTAAACCAATGTTCAGTTTTCCCTCGACCACTACCCCTGCCAGCACTGCGGCAACGCAAGCTCCCTCCACACCTGCCACTACCGCGCCTGCCAGCTCCGGTCTCTTTGGTGGAGCGGCAAAGACCAATACTCCTGCTTCTGGAGCTCCCCAATCTTCTGGTCTCTTTGGAAACCTTGGTGGAGGAGCCACTACTGCAGCACCAGCTGCTGCTTCTACCCCTAGTTTGTTTGGCAATACTGGCAAGACCACTCAAGCTTCAGCTCCTTCAACCACGACTTCTATTCCAGCTACAACAACCGCGGCTCCCACTACGAGCTTGTTTGGCGCAAAACCCGCAGAAACATCGGCCGCTAAACCATCCTCCACAGCTGCGCCGGCTCCAGCAGCAGCAACAACTGCTGCTGCTTCTACTCCTGCCCCTGCAACTGCCACAGCGGCACCAGGTGCTACGACAGGAACTACCCAGGCCGCGGCTACAGGTCCTCTAGGGGCTTCAACAACGGGGCCTGCGCCACAACTCTCTCGACTTAAGAACAAGACAATGGATGAAATTATCACCCGATGGGCATCTGATCTGTCGAAGTACCAAAAGGAGTTCCAGGACCAAGCTTCGAAGGTTGCAGCGTGGGATAGAATGTTGGTCGAGAATGGCGAGAAGATACAGAAGTTGTACCTAAGTACATTTGAGGCGGAGCGAGCTAGTGCAGAGGTCGAGCGTCAACTTTCATCGGTTGAGAGCCAGCAGGATGAACTCGCAGCATGGCTTGATCGATATGAGGCCGACGTAGACGAGATGTTCAACCGCCAAGTTGGCCCAGGTGAATCGTTACAAGGACCAGACCAAGAACGTGAGAAGACATACAAGCTTGCAGAGAAGTTGACCGACCGATTGGACGAAATGGGCAAGAACCTTACCAGCATGATCGAAGCCATCAATGATGCTTCTGCAACACTCAACAAGAGCAGCAAATCTGATGATCCAGTAAGTCAACCAAGCCAGAGTCATCGATACACACTTACTAACAGTTGTACAGTTAACGCACATTGTGCGCGTGCTCAATTCACATCTCACACAATTGCAATGGATTGACCAGAATGCAGCAGCATTACAAAAGAAGGTGGAGGCAGCCCAAAAGCTAGGTCAGAGCATGAGCTCGAACGGCTTTGGTAGCCAGGAGACCGATGCTGCTGATGATTTCTACCGGTCTTACATGGGCCGGAGATAGCCTTGTCTTGTATGATAGCTCCGAGGTTGGCGTTTAAGTAATGGCTTGTTTTGACTTGTGATTTGGGAAAGGCAAGGCAGCAATGTGTTTGTGAGGGAGTCATTAAAGAAAGCCAATGATTGAAGGAGGGTTTTCACTGTATCATCGTATGATGCTTAATATGTCCACATAACTGTAGATTGGAGGGAAAATTATACAAGGCATCCCCACCGGTGTGGTTTTGAGAAAGAATCTGTTTAGACAAAAATGGAGAGTATAATTTTGTACACCGAAAATCTAGCTCGGACACATCATCTGTGCTACCCATGAATACCGCGTTGCTAATGTAGGCTCCACCTCCCTCAGCTATTGAGCAGCTGCGTTCAGCATAGCTATCCGCAGGTAAACCCATGCAGAGTGCATACTTACTTATGCTCGCCTCCCTGGTTCTTGGTCATCTCGTCACTGTAAGAGAACAGTTGTCAGCAACCCGGGTCGAAACGTTGGCAGATCAAGGGGATAAGCTCAATTGAGACGCAGTATGGCTTCGGGCTGCAACGTACATGTGTTCCTCGAGCTTCTTGAGGTGAGCTTGTTGCTCGGTGAGCTTCTTCTTGAGCTCGAGAAGCTTCTCCTTCTCGCGTTCTCGGATAGCGTAGTCCTCGTTGGCCTTCTCCCGCTTTCGGAAAGCATCTCTATTTAGGGAGTAATTGGTTAGCTTTTAACTGCAGTTCAATCCTCAAGCCATCCCGGACAGGAATGGTTGGACGGCTGTCAAACACGTACCCTTGGCCTCCAGTAGCAGCTGGAGCTCCAGTGTCTCCGCCGGCCATGGCTCTAGAGGTGGTAGCGAAGGAACGGGCAGCTGGACGAACAGCCTTCACGATCGATTGACGCAGCATTGTGATAGAAATTGCTGGGATGGATGGGCACAGAGGGGTAAGAGGTTGGTATATGTATGTGAGTGGTGAACAGCAGTGATGGAGGGTTGTGGTTGGAAGAGGTAAGGTGATCTCCAGCCGAACCTTGGCTGGTGCGTCCGGGAACTACGTCGTTGATGGCCTGATCGCGAGCTCACAAGGGCCTCAGGCCGCCACAGACATCAAGTCGGCGCGCACGATGATGGAGGGGGCTGTGCTGGCTGAGTCACGGGACAAGCTGGCCTCATCCCCTCTTCAGCTGCCGAAAGGGTTCACAGCACTAATTTCCGCAACAAACGGTGAAGACCCAAGCAGAAACCGGCCCAGAAAAGACGTTGCGTCCCCTCCGAACGCCCCGTGCAAGCCGAGAATCAACATAGATAGATACTCTTGATACTGCGTGCCCTCCTATCAAAGAGGACTTTGCCAGCAGACTTGCTGTCCCTTTGCCCTTGAACGTGGCAGCCATCCCACTGGATAACCGTTTTTTGAAACGATGGGGTCCTATCGTATTGGCTACGTACAAGATGGATGGGGGCAACAGACTGAACCGTTGCGCGGGAGACGCCCTGGGTCTGCCTGGAGCAGGTGCAGTACATCATGCGACCGATGTGACCATCTGTGGTTTATGTAGAGCACATGAACCTCGCCGTGCTCCTATCTCCCACACCATGACTGAGATCGATGCCTTTGATTCAGCCCTGCCACCGACCACGGGACGAGCACCGCTGACAGTGAGTGGGAAGTGGGAAGGCGGCGGATGCGTTAAGGGATTTGGGAAACACCGGGGAACGCGTAACGAAATTGAATCGCAATGCAGTGCAACAGTGCCCATATATCGCACCTCCAGTTCCGCCAGAAAAATAAACCCCTAGAGGAGATTACTCGTCCTCCCGTAGCAGTAGTCGTCGTCGTAAATAAACACTTCCCCCTCAAATTGCAGGCACGCCCAGCGTTGTTTTGGTGTTCGTTGCACATCGCTTCGATTTGGCTTTAGCGCGGAAATCCACTTGGCAAGGTTGGCCTTCCCTCTTGATCTACTTTCTGGCACTGGCAGCCTCAACTCAATTTCAACTTTCACAATCCCAAACACCGCCGCCGTGCCGATTATCTCGTCCACGTCGCACATCTCTTGCTACACTGCTACCACACTCTCCACATCCTTCCGCGTTATTTACACTCCCCAATCCCATCCAGGTGAGATGATACTCCGCTCCTGTTTCCTCACTTCCCGCTCCTTTCCCTTAACCCCACGGTGTGTGGGCATCGACCTTGTGTGCCATCGACCGCATATCACGGATCGCGAAACTGGCCCATCCCAGTTGTCACAGAACCGCGGAGTTATTGATGAATATGTTGTCCCCTGCGCGATCTCCCTTTCTAGCTTGCGACTTCCCCCTCATGCCAACTGAGGGGCATTGTCTCAATTGTGGGCGGCGGGTGGTTTCAACGGATGCTATTCCATCATGGCACTCCATTGTCACCACACGGGCACGATACCACTAGACGCGGTCTTGGGAGCCTGGAAGAGGCTTCTTTGTGACGCTGTTGCTCCTTGAGGCGGTCAGGTGGAAGGCAAATGCGCATTCTGGCTGCGGGATGGGTTTCTGAGTGGGGCTGTTTATTCGCTCATCATTTGCATCTCCGACCTTCCTTTGCATCATTCACTGACCTAGTTTCTTCAACAGATACCTCATAAAGCATCAAAATGGGTTACGAAGATTCTGTTTATTTGGCCAAGCTCGCCGAGCAGGCTGAGCGTTATGAAGGTTCGATAAAAACCCCCTGCTGTACGAAGGGTGCTCTATGTACTGACCTGATTCCTGGGTAGAAATGGTTGAGAACATGAAGGCTGTTGCCTCCGAGGACCAGGAGCTCTCCGTTGAAGAGCGTAACCTTCTTTCCGTTGCCTACAAGAACGTTATTGGTGCTCGCCGTGCATCATGGAGAATCGTCACCTCAATTGAGCAGAAGGAGGAGTCCAAGGGTAACTCTACACAAGTTACTTTGATCAAGGAGTACCGCCAGAAGATTGAGGCCGAGCTTGCCAAGATCTGCGAGGACATTCTTGAGGTTCTTGAGAAGCACTTGATTCCTTCCGCTAAGAGCGGCGAGTCCAAGGTCTTCTATCACAAGATGTGAGTTGATAACATCCCTCTCATTGACAGGATCTTGCATTTCTGACATCTCTAAAGGAAGGGTGACTACCACCGTTATCTTGCTGAATTTGCTGTTGGCGACAAGCGAAAGGAGTCCGCTGACAAGTCCCTTGAGGCTTACAAGATGGCTACCGAAGTTGCTCAGACTGACCTTGCCCCAACACACCCCATCCGCCTTGGTCTTGCCCTCAACTTCTCCGTCTTCTACTANTGAGATCTTGAACTCCCCAGACCAAGCTTGCCACCTCGCTAAGCAGGCTTTCGATGATGCTATTGCCGGTAAATATCCCACTCTGCAGTCTTTGCAAGCAGGTATTTTCCATAGTGGCCGCTAACACAAATGTTCCAGAGCTTGATACCCTGAGTGAAGAGAGCTACAAGGACTCCACCTTGATCATGCAGCTCTTGAGAGACAACTTGGTACGTAATTTCGGCACAGACTATCTTGAGTATTTGCTAGTCCACTGCTAACCGGTGCCTTTCTCTAGACCCTCTGGACCTCTTCCGAGGCCGAGCCCGCCGCTGAGACCAGCGCTGCCCCAGCAGAGACAAAGGAGGCCACTGAAGCTGCCCCTGCCGAAGCTAAACCCGAGGCTGCTGAATAGATGGTCGGTTCTGGCGTTTGATCTGGCGGTACTCAGGGTACAAGCAAACTTTGGGGGAGGCTGGGTGAAATTCATTCATACATCGCGCATCGAGGTGATGGTCAGATTTGGTTGGGAGCAAGGGTCACCGAATGAGATTTTCCTTTAGAGGTTGATTCACGACTTTGCTTGCCTTTTAGACACTTAATGCATGCAAAATTTGTTAACTTGCCCTGCCCTTCTTCCTCCTGCTGTCCTTCTCCCCGTCTGCCACTCCCCCTTTTTTTCTTCTACACCTCTGAGGAGACCTCTAGAATCTCAACTTTTCTCCCTTGCTCCTGATTTTTCCTCTTTTGTCTTTACACTGGGTCATCGAGACGTGCTGAGACGTACTCGTCTGGTTCTGCGTTGGTACTCGTTCTCTGATTAGCATAGATAAAAAAACAAGAAATCACGAATTCAGATACATTCTCAAATCCGATCACAAGATATCTGGTAGCACGTGAATTCCCCAAGCTTTCCATCACGGCATCTCGATATTAGTGTGGTGTTGAAAGAAATCACATAAGTCACGTTCGCGGTCATCGTAGTATGAATCATCGTGATCTCTGAAATTTGCCTTATTCATCTGTATGCGTATTCGTAATTCATGAGAAAACATCCAATCAAAAGAAGAAAAACACCGCAAGCCCCCTAATTACACTGCTCTTTCAAGAAACAAAGGCTAGAGCAGTGCCAATGCAGAAGCGGACAAAATGCAAGCCTCCAAAAACTTTATCCACATTGAGCAAGCACAGACCGAGGCTCTCAGATCCAGAGCGACGCAAGACACGGGATATAAAACAACTCAAAAACCACCCCATTAGCAACGCGATTTATCAACAGAAAACAACATGAAACTTTGGATAACAAAAACACAATTCAACGCCGGTCCCACCGCCCCGTATCCAGTTTTAGCAATTCATAATGCCAATGCTCAAGACGCCAAGTGATGCAAGCACGATACACGTACAGCAAAACGAACCAACTCCTTATTTGGAAATCTAAAGCCCAGAGACCTTGCGAGTGGAGGTAACACCGACACTGCCTACTCTGCCGCTCGTCTTGCGGACTGCGCCGGAGTCCTTGCTCCGCAAACTATCGCCACGTTTGGGGCTTCGTACTTTGCTGAGAGTGCTGGATCCGTTACCCGACTTCAGGCTTCCAGGAGTCTTTGGGCGGGCTCCGATATTCTCAGCATCATTGCTGCTATCGTTATCAATGGCGGAGTAGAATGTAGCGGTTGAATGGCTCATAGCTCGCTTTTCACCCCGTGCAGGAGACCTCGACTTCCGGCTGGATCGCATCAGGAGTTCCCACTCTTCCTTTCCTTCAGAGTCATCTAATGATTGACGATGAATGGAGATCACCTCGGTCTCACGTTTTATATGCTCTTCTTCGCTACTAGTATAAGCTGATACCGCGCGCCCATAAGGATGGTGGCGATCGGGTGCTCTGCTCGTCTTTCGAGGCTGACCTGGAGTTGGTGCTGGTAGACAGTCCTCCTGGACACCGATGTTGTTAACATTTTCGACCTCACCGAGCGGGGAGCGTGTCCGGTGGCTTCCATTTGGTGGAGTTGCAATCTGAGTGTTACCAAGATTGTATGACTTCTGGGAGCTTCTGGTTGGAGTCGAAGGCGCCATTTTGGCCATCTTCTCCTTCATCTTCAGTTCGAATTGCTCTTCCACCCACCACTCTCTGAACGTGCCTTGGTTGAGATGGAGCCAATGCTGCTGAGGACCCACGACCATACCCGGTCTCATAAATCGCATGTAAGCAATGATCTCATTAGCAGTGAAGCCGTAACGATATATCAAATATGCTCCAATGAGGCAGCCGGTACGTCCAAGACCAGCCTTGCAGTGGACTGCAATGGCTCGCTTCTTCACTGTGATCATCTCGTGAGCGATATTGATAAATTTTCGGACCACACTGAGCGATGGGCAAGTTCCGTCATCAAAGATCATATCCAGATGTTCGATTCCAAGCGCAGTGAAGAAAGACGGGCAGTAAAGTTCGGAGTTCAAGCGGACAACAAGACCAATGTTGCGCTCCGAAAAGTGTTTAAGGACATTTTTGAATGGAGTAGGAAGCGTAGGGTGATCATCAACAGCTTCGACTGTAGAAGGAAGAGTAGCAAAAAGTGGAGATGACGTCGGAATGGGTTCGACAGGAGCATGTTGTGGCGAGGCAAATGCAAGGAAATCAGGGGTCAACCAATTGAAATCACCCTGGTCGACTCGCTCGAATCTCTCATACTCTTCGAGATCAAACTGTGGCAGAGCACAGAATCCTTGCTCCTTGGCGCGCCACACACCGTACACCACATCTTGGACGGTAATACCATAGTCTGCTTGGCTATAACCCGCATCACGGAATGGCATTAGAGGAGGGTCGACTTGGGCAATTGGTGCAAGTGCCAAATGTGGTGCCCAAGATTGGATAAGAACCATATACGAGGCTAGAAGACAAGCGGCATTTGCGCGACCTGCAATTATCACCTGTTAGTCTTCTGCCCCGCCCACCCTGCGTGATGAAACTTACTTCGTGCATCTGCTCTACTCCAGAATACCACTGGTCTAACTTTGTTCTCAGGCGCACCTAAGATATCATGAAACTGTACAGCAAAGCGGTAGAGGTGTCCAATGTGCAATGGTCCGAAATCATGGTGGAATGCATTATAAAGCAGGGTATCATCAACGGTGAAGTAGCAAGGAGGATGGTGGTCTTTGTCGAGCACAGGGGCAGGTCCTTCTATGGCTCTAGAAGAGCGCTTGCTTGGAGATCTCCTGGACTGCTGCTCGCCACCATAAGGGAAGATAGTTTCGGAAGTTGGCGGAGAAGTGTAAGATGCCAGGTATAACCGATCTGCATAGGTCAGAATCCTGTGAATTCCAAGTTTCTGATGATAAGAAAATAGTGAGAGGCAATTGGGACCACATGGCCAGGCATTGACAACCTCAGCTGGCGAGTCATAAGGCCAAGAAACGATGTAAACAATGCTGAACCAAGCGGCCCGCAAGTCATAACAAGTCGTCGGAGAAAATGCTAGGTAAACAGAGATGCTCACCTGGAATGTACTCAATAATATGGCCATATTTCGATAAGTGACCCATTTTGAAGGTGGAAGACGCTGGTCTGGAACGCAGCAGTCAACACAAATGACAATGGTATCGAGGAGATGCGATAGATTCTAGGAGTGCGTAGATATGTTCCTCCCCTTTTCGAAGTCGGATAAGCTCTGATGATGAAGAACAATGAGCGAAGCAAGCCGTTCGTTGTCTGAAACTCTTTCTTTCCCGGAGTCTGTTGATGTTTATGATTTCATGTGAAGCTAGATCTCATGCTCCCTCCAAAGTTGGCAAAAAAGGCTCAGATGCGATGATGGAATAGCAAAGTGGAGTAAAGGATACTGCTCGTGTCTTATCGACAGCTTCAATCCCAAGTATCCAGCTGGAGGTCGAGGAGGGAGGAGAGTCACAACAGTGGAAGGAAAAAGATGTTGCGATTGAAACCAGAAGTTTGAGGACCTGTGGTCTTTCTAGCAAATAGAGGGCCGCCGTGACGACGCTAGTGTTGTTGTTTACGGGGTCGCTGGGCCCAATCGGTACCCATCCTGGACCCGCTCTTTCTGCCATAGCAACCGACGTCAAATCTAAACGACGAGTGACAGGATCGAGGCTAGGCGCAATCTCCGCAGGAACACCTTATCAAAGAGGGACACCCGTCTTCTGCAGAAGTGAGCGCGTGCCTCCCTGAGCGGGAATTCACCAATGGCTGCTCCGATGGATCCAGACTTCCCATGCTCGTTGTAAGTTTTCCTATATTACATCGCTTGGCTGCCGCGCCAAAAGTTTGCTCTCTTTGCCGCTTCCTTCAAGTCTAACCAACCCAACCTTATCAGGACCGTCGATCTGCCTCTTCCCACAGCCCGGCTGGCGAATGCAGCTATGCGTGCACTGGCGGTGGACGAAGAGCTCTCGCCTCTCGTCCGCCGCTCGTTCAGCGTTGTCCCGTCTTCGGTATCCGCACATTTGGTCGCCCAGGATGACGAAAGTGTCGTTCGGGAAGAAGAACCAACCGTGCTCCGCACTCAGTACAAGGCTACCACAAATCGCATGCTGAGAGTCGCGGTGAATGGATTCATGGAGAGTCTGAGTGTTGTGATTGGCGTCATGGCTGAGCTGGACGTTGATGTCCTCGAGCCCCAACTAGAAGGAAACAAAAGTCTTGAAGTCTCGAGTTAAGGAGTTTCACATATACCTATTCCTCTTTGCTCCTGCCAAGATGCCATCATCTGCTTTCAGATCATGCTCTTCAAGATCTTATATTTAGAGGAGAAGGTCCTGGAGGGCAATAACTGCGTCAACGAGACTGCGAGTTTTGTCAAAGCCCTTTTGCTCTTACACTTTTGCCCAAGCCAGACTTCCGTACCTATTAGACGATAGCCCTAGCTTGGACCCGGGAATTTCAAGGCCTCAAAAGATATTCGTTGTAGAACTAGATACACACATCACTTCAACGCTTATCTAATAGACTACTCGCTCGCACGAACGGGGCCACTTAACAAACATACTCTATTCGGGCTCTCAATGCACATAACTGCTCACGGATTCAGACTGAAAAGTTCTCGTGGAATAGTAGATTGATATAAAATGTTACATTATCAACACCGCCTGGGTTCCTTCAAGGCACACCAAACGACACGAGATTAGATCGTTGCATTTATCAGAGAGACATATCTAGCCCATCCGTTACCAATAACGAGCTCTTGTTCATTCCGATTAGTTTCCCAACTACGGATATCGCTAAACCATCCTTCTTTAGATAAAACATAGCAATGTCTGTCACAGAGACATCGTAAATTCAGGTATCATTTCCGATCTCCACAAAAACGCCACAGTATTGTAACAAATAACCGCTCAATCGATCAGTCCCAAAGACTATGGTTTAGGTGACGGGAGGTGATTTGGCTGGCTTTTCGCCGGCTTCAAGTTGCGCTTCGAGCTTCTTCTCGGCGTCTTCTGCCCTCTTGTTGGCCGCCGCAACCTCCTTCTGAAGTTGCTTGATGTATTCAATTGCCATTTCCACGGTGCTGGCTTTACTATTTGCACTCTGTGCTGTCTTCGCCGGCGCCCCGTTCTCGCCGTCCTTCTCACCACCGTCACCGCTCCCACTCTTCTCTCCACTGCTATCTTTGGTATTCCGCGGCAACAAGGTGGCAATCTCCTGGAGAGCCGAATTGATGCGGTTTCTTCTCCCTTGCTCCGCAATCTTGTGAGAGGTTCGTTTGGATGTGAGATTCGTCGACAGCTCGGTGGGATATGAGACACCAGGAAGGTGGGTACCTTCCAAGATGTTTTGGTAGTTGGATTTAGAAGCGAGCAGGTAAGATGCCGTATCCTCAGATACCGCACCCCCGCCAGGAAGGAGAGGTTTGATATTGGGGGATATTTTAGGGAGGAGGGCAGGAGAGACGAGAACAGAGCTGCTCATTCTCTTCTTGGGGGCACGACTGGCGAGTTGAGGGGTCTTTCGATTAGCACTATTCATGTCTTCGATCACTGGGCTCTGGCTCGCCGATCCAGCCGTCTTTGGCCGATACAGCGATGGTGAAGGTAGTGGCTGGATGCCAGGGGTCTTAGAGCCGCTTGAGCTCAGCGTTGGCGTAGTCTGGCCATCCGTTGACTGGGTTTCCTTTCGCGCTAGAGGGGGTATTCTATTTGCGGCGACAGGTTCTGGCAGACTGAATCCGCTCATGGCCTGGTCATTATCAATATCCGCATCCGGATTTGAGGGTTTGGGGACCGAGGGCGATTTTGAGATTCTCATCAAGGATGCAGGAGTGGCTGGTGAGCCCAGTGTCAAGGCGCGAACCCTTCCGTTTTCCTTCTGAGCTGCCACGAAGGGGGACTTCTGGGAAGATGCGGGGGGAGGCAGCGGTGGTGGAGCCATGTCGGAAAGGTGCTCGGGAGATATGGAATCATTTTCAGAGCTTGCTGTGCTTGCGGTGGACGAACCAGGCGGTTTTGCAGCTTCGTTGCCATTCGCGGGTTCCAATATGTCACTCAGAGCTTGAGCTGATATGGTTGCCTGGGAGCCTGTCTTCTTTCTTCTCGGCTTGACAATGGGTGACTGTCGCACCGAGCGAGTTGGCCGTTGCTTCTGGGTGGTATTTCGGTTCATCTTGGCCGAGTGAAGCACTGTACTCCCGGGGGCGGAGTGCGTGTCGAGATTCATGTCCACTGGCGAATTGGTCGAATTGCCGGTCAAACGAGGATCATATGCCGGATGTTCATTTTGGGCATGGAGGGCCGGAGAACTCAATGGGCTGAAGTAAGCTCCAGGCACTGTGTACTCTGGGATGTTGAAATGCGGGTCGAGAGGAGTAACAGCAGGAGATACAAGCGGTGTGAAAGCAAGCTACATTGCCACAGTTAGTAAAGTCATATAAAAACTGACATTGAAACAGATCATGGTAGAGAATAAATACTCACATCTTGCTCCTTGAGCTGCATCCTATATCGGTCGTACATCTGCTGCTGCTGCTGTTGCTGTTGCTGCGGCGTATCCATCTGTGAGTAAAACTGACCGTTCTGGCCATGCAATTCCATGCTGTTTGGTGTGGGGGGGACGACGCTGTTTTGTGAATAGAAATTCCTCTGCTGCTCCTGCAATTGCCGCTGCTGCTGCTGATGCCTCTGCTGTTGCAAGTATTGGATCTGTGCATCCAGCTCGACCAAGCTCTCGGTAGGCGGGCGCTCGTGCGCCATGGTGGTACTGGGGATGGTGGGGTGGGAGGTAGGTATCGACATCGGGGGCATCTGATCTTGCATAATGGTATCCTTCTGCGGGATGGCCATTCCGTCATTACCCATGGTGGTATCTATGGGTTCACCGCCCTCACTATGCATCATTTGTTGTCCCTGCTGGGAGTTGAAGTCATGGTACTCGAACTCGCCGAGGTTCATGTCGAGGAATTGTTGGAAATCATCGTGGGAAGATTGCGGCATGGCTGCATCTTCGCCATTCCACATGTTGGACGAGTCCATGGTCGCCAGCCGGTTCCAGAATGGCTCTGGATCGCCTACGGCAGGACGGTTGGTGCGATCGAGGTGAAGATGAAGGAAGAGAAAAAAAGCGAGGTCACGAAGATGGAGGGGGTGCGTGCGTTGTATGGACACAGACCTCAAGGCGGCCGTCGAGATCGATTTGATTGCGTGCCCGCTGAGAGATTGCGATAAAACTTGGGCCAGGTCCCTCCAAGCTTAATCCATGCACACTGGACCGAGGGCGGCGCTCGGTGAGAAACAAGCACGACGAATGCTGGCGAGCAAATCGTCTCGATCCCGCAGTCGCGGAGGATGAAAGTCGACGGGAGGGGAGATGAGGTCGAAGAGGCCGTTAAAACGATGGAGGAGGGTGAAGAAAATCGCCCGGCCGCAGACACTTGGTCTGTGGTTTTGGTTGGGTGGGACGGAGAAAGCGGTCGGTTCAAGTCCGGAAAGTGATAGTGTAGAATTATCAAAAACGCAGCTAACGGCAGCTAAAGAGCACCACCAGACAAATTTTTCTGAAAGCTTACGAGCCAAAGGCCCCGCTTGCGCTTTTTGTTAATAAGAACGAGAGCCCAAAATGGCGTAGGAAGTTGCTCCGGAAAGTCGAATACCGGTGTTTGGATGGGGCCGTTCCAGAGGGCCGTGGATGCTAGAGAGGGTCGAGAGGGTCGAGAGGGCAAGGACCGTTATTTCAAGGCGTCACAGCCCCTTCTGCCATCGACAAAAGGGTTCGCAGGCCCCGCCGGTGCACACTTTCAGATCCCAGCTGGCCCAAGAAATCAGCAGCGCGGCGAGCGAGACCCAGCGGTGCGATTCTCAGCCCGACTGGCAATGCAATGCGCGCGCGCGAGAAGAGAAGGGGAGACGAGCGAGCAAGCACGACGCAGCAGCAGGAGGAGTCGAAGCAGAGGAAGAGAGGACGAGGCCCAGACGCAGCGGCGGCTTGGAAGTAATAAAGACCACTCGGGACCGGTGAAGGAAAGGGCTGTCGCGGCAAGTAGTAACGTACGGTAGGAGCAGGAGCGCGATCGTAAGGGCCTCTTCTTTTTCCAACATCAGATTGTCGGTCCCTGCTGCAGTACGGTACCGGATTAAGGAGCTCCCACGATTTCGCGGTGCGGTGCAGCCAAGATGCTGGTCTAGTGCCGTGGGCGGAGGAAGCTCACAATGCCTCTCTTCAGCCAAGGGGGGGCCACCGCCCAAGCCAGACGGGCGCACTCCAGCCGGGCCCTGGAGGGGGGCGCTGGGATGCTGAAGGGTTTCTGGCGGTGCCCTTGGATCGGCGGACTGACGCTACTGTGGGTGCTGGCGATGGGGAGGGGGGACCGACCAGGGCCCCGAGCCAGGGAGCGGCGCCAGGGATGGAGGGCAGAGAGACAGACGGCGAGACAGCGAGCCAGGGAGGGCCGGGCAGGCCAGCAGGGTGCTGGATGGGTGATGGAGCAGCACCTCCAGCACCCAGCGCCAGCAGCAGCAGCAGCAGCAGCAGCACGGCGCGCGAAACGAGCGAGCGTGGGGAGGCTTGCTGCTTGCGCTGCTGCAAGGTCGCCCGCCCCATCGCCCAGGCCAAGATCCAAGAGGACTGGGCTCGATCGCCAGGGCGTTCTCGCTCTCGCTCTCTATCTACTCTATCTCTCTTCTCCGCAGCTCCTCGCGCGCGCCTCTCTCGCCATCATGCTCCTCTCACCGGCGCGTCTCCAATGATGATGCTTCTTTTCGAGCTCATGGCCAGCGAGATCCATCGTCGTACGTTGCTGTTCTCCTCCACGACTGCCCGGCCTTCCCGGTGGCTGCCAGTGCCTTACCAGTCTGCACTGGTCATCTTGCTTCGGGTCCCGATTGCTGGCCTTCTAGGGATGCTCCTCGGCTGCTTGGCTCCTGGATGTGGCCTGGTTCCCCCATCCTGCCCTTACCCCAAGTCCATCCACGGCATCCTGCTAGCCGTGCCTTAATTACATAGTACCGCCTCTCCTGCTTGCTCGTGCTATTACTACTGCTGCCGCTGTTAACACGACACTACTGCTACGGCCGTCGCCCTCCTCCTCCTCATCTCCACCGGGATGCCTCCTCCTTTCCGCGATGGTGCGGTGAGCAATGCAAGAGGCCAGAAAGTGGAGAGGGAGGTTGTTCACTCGCACACCCTCCGTACATATTCGTCCTCGCCCACAACTCCCACACCCTCTCGCGCACTCTGCGTACTCACATCATGGTGGGGTCTCTGCTGCTGCTGCCAGCATCATCGTTGACACTGGTCCGCCCGTGCCAGGGCGCTGGAGCATCGCTGTTCTTCTTCTGGCGAGGGGTGGTCGGCACGGTCCATGACCATCATCCTCAGCACCGCCGTACTGGATACTCTCCCTGTACGACGTGTACGAGCGCGCAACTCTGGTCATCACGTTTGCTATGCCGCACATCAGGGCGGCGTCTGACCTGGACAGGCAGCTGTATGCGTGCGGAGTCAACTCATCGCCCAGCCGCCTTCTCTTTTTTTACCTTTTTCCCTTCCCCCGTGAGTCAGCGGTTTGGTCGTTTTGGTGGCCTGCCTTGGAATGGTTCCCATGTACTAGCTCCGTTTTGATATCATATACCGTATAAGGCCCGAGGCGAAGAGGAGTCGCTGTGTACGTACTGTACGTACTCTGCGTGCTCTGGAGCTGGATCTCGACGGCGGGCGCGGTGTGATTAGCTCGATCCCTCAGCGTCTCGATGGGGACTCCTATCCCGATCTCGCATTTATTGCCCGCCAGCCACCATTTCCTCGTCCCCGGCGCCCCTGCTCTCGTAACGACAACGACTCGGGGGGTGGGGGAGCACAGCCGAAGATGGTACAGCGTGGTACCCAGCGACCCAGCACCCGCGACGGCGACCGATGGGTACACCCAGGTACCTGCTAGTCCCCCATCATGTGTGAGCTACCCGTAGGTGCTAGGCCGTAGCCGTCCAGAGGCCAGCCGGCTGCTTCAACAACCTGCATCTGGGCGCCTCGCAGCCGGGAGTAGAGTAATGATGGTCGTCCAGTGGGTGGGCCTGGCTGGCGTACTCGAACTACGCTGGCACTGGCGTACCTTAGCGCACGCTAGATGCGGGCTTCCACAATCGGCCATCTCGTCAAAAACTTAAATCAAATAATCACTGACCAAGATATCCCACCCGCGCCCACCAAGGGGCCCCTGGCCCTGACTTGGCTCTACCGAGACTTCTCGCGTCCCTTGTTCAGACGTCGGCCCCAGGTACTACTGTACCTCCGGACGGGAATTGCTGTCTCGCGGCTTGCGTGCTGCTGCCGTTATTGCTGCCGTCGCTGTTGTTGCTGCTGGTCCTTCTCCTCCTCCTCCTTCCTGCTCCTCCTCACCGCGCCGCCTGCCCCTCCAACCTTCTTCTTCCAGACCTTCTCTACCCCTCGGCTCTCCTTCTGCAGCAGTACAATCCGGGCCCCGCTACAATGCTACTAGATATCCCGCCGGGGTACGATGCTCCTGTACTGTGTACTACATCAAGACCCGATTATCCGTGTGGTGCCATCGTATTTCTGCTCCCTTCGTAGGCGCGGCTGCCTCCTCCGGCGCAGTGCAGAAACTCCAATCACCGCTACAACCTATCGATAACCCAAAATGATGCCGGCCAGGCTCCATCTTCATGCTACTCTGAAGGGGAGCCTATGAGATCCGCTCGGCACCCAAGATGGCACCCGGCCCGAGCTGCTCCACGACCGCACTACCGTCCTGGTCTGGGCCGAGTGTGCTGAAGAGCCTTGCGTGTTAGATCCGTCTCCCCGTCTCTGTCCTATCATGTCGCAGCTGGACAGCTCTAGCATCAATGCCTCTGCTGCCTCGTTCTGCAGCTGTCTCCTCGACCCTGTCTGGTGCTGCCCACCCTCCCCTCCCAGCTGGATGGGCGCACCGCCTCTTCTCCTCCTCTTGCTCTCCCCGGCGTCATGCTTCCTGCTTCCTTTCCGTGGTCTGATGCCAACCTGCATAGAAAAACCACTGCGCCTTCTAGAACGTTGGCTGGCGAAGGGCGGCCGAGGCGACGGGCTTGTTCGGGTGTGGACCAATCGCAGCCACATCCTCGACCACGCCCGAGGGCGGCCTCGCCATTGGCCAGTCTGACCTCGTTCAACATCATTGAACATTTGATCGCCTTGGGATTCTTACTCGCCCTCCACTCTGCTGGATCTCGTGCGTCTGCTGCTGTTTCTGCTGGAGGAGGGCCTCTCTCGCTCAAGCTGCTCCGGAAGGGGAGTGCCTTGGGAGCGAATCAGGTGTTGACCAGCACTGTGCCCATCACCCAAGCTCTAGCCTGGGGTGCGCTGTCCCAAGGTCCCATCCAACCCAGCGACTAACGATCTGATAATTTTTCCTGGGAAATCACAGCCTGCTAACTGGTGGAGGTCGAATCTGACCATGCAGGCCGCTGAGAAAAAAGGAGCCCGCACGGGTTCGGCCAAGACGCAACTGCACACTGCAGCGCTCGTCACAATTGCGCAGCCACCCCGGAGATTTCGCTATTCTAGAAGGATTTGTTTCGACGCATGGAAGCTGGTACAATCCTGGGCCGTACGCGGAATCCGACGTGTCTTTTGCTGTTTTCCCCTGACTGCTGCTGCTGCTCCCATCCTGCATGATCCATGGCCGCTCGCGGCCTGCTTCCTCATCCTCCTGGGGAGCTGGCTGTCATGAGCCTTGCTGCAAGAATTCGGATGGCTAGACGGACGGGCACACCAATCCTTCCATTCTACTCAGCGGGCAAGGCATAGGATATCCATGCTCATGGTCCATGACAGCGGGTTTCGCCTTCTACCCACAAATTTGCCCCCATCTTGCAGTGCCTCTGATGTTGGATTGGGATCTGCTCCCGTCAGACCAAGTCTAGCTGCCACGGGAAGCGTGGGATTAATCGAGACATCTTTTCTTTTAGTCTTGGCCATCCGCCCACGCCGTGTGCAAGTTAAGTGGAGTTGCTGCGTACTTTGAGATTCCCGTGTACCCAGGTTGGTTTAGGGGACAGGGTTCGGGACAGGAGCTCATCCGCAGATACAGCACGAGAGATCTCACGACGGTCATGATTGCCACTACAGCGTAGGTACCAGCCGTTTATGCCGCCTCGTCGTCCTCGATCATTGCCCTCCGAGCTCCTCGGGATAGGCGTAATCGCGCCTCGACGCAGACGCAGATGCCTGTTTTGGCTGGCACGCCAGCCCAGAGCTGCCAGGCTCCGGAGCTTACCCACAAGGATCCAGATGCGCACACCCCGACCAGTCTCGAGTCCTGGACCGCAGAACACAGGGGGGAAGCAGACATGCATCAGGGCTCGCCTTGCCCTCTACCCACATTATGGTTGCCGTGAAGCCCGAAGCGCTTCGCTTGCAGTTCCCCCAGTTCCTTCCCAGCGGCGTGGACGGGCCTGCCGCGGTACCTAGCCCTGATGGTGCGGGTGGTCTACTGCATCTATGTATGTATCTGGTGCTCTAAACAGCTTTGCTATCTTCCAACCAGTGCAAGCTTTGGCAAGTATCACCACACATTGTGAGTTGTGTTTGCTTGCTCTTCCCCCCGATTGCAAAAGGTAAACAGACTGAAAAGAAACTATATCCCGGTGACCTTTCGTTGCGAACCTGACAATGCGTATTCGTATGTCAGTGGATATTGCCCTTTCGGCTAGTCCGAAAGATCCAGGTCTCACATGCTTCTGCCGATATAAAGACTTTCACGCCACCACCCAACCACCCAACATGGGAACATAAGTTGTCAACTGACATTTCGCAGCTGCCAGTGCGGGCTTTGTCTCAAAACTGCGAATTCTAACACCCCAGATCCTACAGGATCTCGAAGGTAATCAAGCTACGGAAAATCTTACCACTCGCAATTGATGCCTCTGCATGCATTGCTTGGTCACTGTCGCCCATCAGAGCAAAATATTTATATTCTGTATACTACACACATACGTTGTCGGACGCTTGGGGCAAAAGATAATTGAATATGTGCCGAATTCGGCGAATCAATACACCAGCGTCTGTGCCAGAGCATAAAAATTGCCATAATGGAACGATGTAACACTTCTCGGCAAGTTGGAGAAACCCTGAACGTCCTTCCTTGGCCATGGAAGCAAGAGGGGGAAAATAAGAAATGAGAGTATACTACTACAACATGCGGACCGCGCGGGTCTGCGTAATTATCCGAAACCGACATGGTGTAGGCTTCGTGGGCGCGGCGAAGGTTGAACCTATTAATAAATGGCTTCTGATTTTATTACGCAGTGAGTCCGTTCGGCCACCGGGTCCCTCTCAGGTGCCTGCAACGCGTGATCCACTTCAGTCACGAGAACAGGAACTCCATCTTGAAACTTCATTGATGTTGTTGCAAGAATACTTCTCTTCCCTTTCCTTTCTTTTTCCTATGCTTGGCTCTGGGACGTGAAATTACAGTGTCAGGCCATCATTAGATAGACTGATAGAATGGAGAGCCTCAGTTTGCCTCCTCATTCCTAGGGCTTTCTCCCTCGGCAAACCCCCACCCCCTTTCCAGATGCCACAGGTACCCATGCAAAGTCACTCCAAACCATCCAATGGGCGAATCTATTTTCCAAGAGGAAGCCTTTTGGAGAAAACAATCAAAGTTCCACAATCAATTACGTTATAAGCCACCCCCGAGATTGCGAGGTCCAAAAACGCCCAACGCGAGGAGAGTGTGGCGAATTTGGGGGTGGTTTCAGGGAACAGGACAGTAGGAGAAGTTGGTCAGACTATCTCCTTCCCCTTTCTGACCTTCCTCCGTGCTTCATCTCAGGGGGAGAGAAGATCCTGCACATGCCCTGTCAGGTCTAGGTTCCTCGCATCCTCACAATTATTGGAATATTTGTTCTATTGAAGGCACCAAGGACTGGGTGTGGCAGGGCGACGCACAAGAGTAGTTGGAAGGCAAAACTAATAATCATTCGTGGGCCAAAAACCAGCTGTGACGGATCAAGCCTTCCTCCGCCACACGCACACACACACAGCGCCAACGTACCATACCAAGTGCAGACTTCTGTAATTGACTACTGGATTTACGGGCGCTTGTCCTAAGGCCCGAGGTATTTTTTTTCTGCTTTGCTTTTCTCGGTTTCCCCTTTGGGGCGTAGCTGGATCATCTGCGTGATAGTAGATGCTTTTGTGCTGCTGCTGCGAAGAAAGACAAAGCAGTGCTTTTGCCCAAGGGGAGATGCTGAGGGGGGAATTGGCTGGATACTTGTGCTATACTGCGAAATAAGAAGTATTATGGCACTCATTCATGGCCATATTCATGAGAAAGCAGGTAGGTGGTTAGCTGGGTAAATAAATAAGTTTATACATTTTATGAACTTGAAAAAAAAAAGCCATTACAGCTGCTCGGGTCCCATTAACTTTCACGTCTCCTGTTATTCCCTGGAGAACCACACACACCCCCTCTCTCTCTCTTTTTATGATATCAGTTGTTTGGGCACCTGGTTTTTTACTTCCTAGCCCATCTGCTGTGGATTCTACACGGATCATAAATCCTCGTGACAATGGCAAATAATATCTCAAAATCCAGTGGCGATATCCAAATAAACAAACAAACAATTACAACCCCCACATATATACGCTCACAAAACAACAAAACACACATCGATTTGGTAGACGTGTACTAAGGAATGTATATACAAACACACAACGGCTACGTAACTCACTGGGCTTTTTGATCTCTAGCAGTCATATTTTCCAAAACAGATAGGAGGAAAGTTTATCTCTAAACTTGTTTGCCTCGATGCTACCAAGGGCTTTCCAAATTCGGCATTATTTTTTTTAGCGCAAAACCTATAATCTTCTTCCTTTCTTTTTTTAAAATAAAGAATTCCCCACTTTGTCGATGCACAAGGGCCTGGAAAACGAGCAGTTTGCATTGACATAGATGCTAGTATGTGTATATATTCTAGAATTGTAGGAGAACCAAGGTCCTTGTCCTTCTTCTGCTATTGAGAGAGAAAAAAAAGGATAGAACGAACCCGCAGAGTGATCGCTGGAAGCGTGTTTGTCTGATGTATTCCCCTGTTGAATCTGTCTGAGGATATATACACGTATATATACGCGATACATATAGTATCATTTTTACTCGGAGGATATATATCAGGAGCGAGTGACGGCCTTTCTTTCCAACAAAATCGGAAGCGTGATAGTTTGAATTTTGCCACTGCATTATGTATGTATGTATGTATGTATGTATGTATGTATGTATTTATGATCTGAAAACTGCGATGTTGTCGTTCAGGCAGTTGCGAGGTATTGACAGAAGAGCACCAAAGAAGAAGCAGAAGCAAAAGGACCACCCAAATATAGCTTTGCATCAATCCAAGAGTACCGGTATTCTATATCACATTACTGCACCGCAAGGCAATCAATGTCTTATAAGGACCTCCAACAATCTGACACGAAGCATATGCAAGCCATAGTCACATCAAAATCAGCTGACTCACAAATAGTTGTTTACAATATTTTACATCTTTGTTCACTCTATCTCAATACTATCTACATCAGATTGTAGGACTCCCCAGGAGTGAGAGTAAGTTGAGGTAGGGCAAGGGCTCCAATACTGAAGCCCTCAATCCACAAAAAGAGTGACAGAATGTTAAACCAGATGCCCTCCTGAAATTAGGCATTATATCCCGAAATCCACCCGCTCTGTAAGGTGGTAGATTCTTCCCACATGAAACCAAGAATGTAGGATGTACAGAGAGTGACTATAGGAAACTCCTATTAACTCCAAACATCGGACCCAGCAAAGGAAAATGTTAACAGACATTAAGAGTACGACAAAACGCCGTCATGCTGTAGCCCAAAAAAATGCCCTTGCAACGACAATCAAGCAGTCGGAAACGAATCAAGAGAGAGATGTGATGCGAGAAAAAGGAAGCGCTCAAAGACAAGGGTGAGAGAACGCTCGAGGTCAATCGTCTACTGCTTTTTGGTCTGCTCCGTTGCCAGAGAAATGCAAAAATAAACACGACAAAACAAGTGGAGATGCATGATTTGCTAGAGAGCACGGATAGAAGCCGTAAGGTAGTGAGCATCATGTGCGTGGGGTGAATGATGGGTATATGGTGTGTGGAAGGATTGCCGTACATGAGATGTCATCATGTGTAGTGTGTTGTAAATATCAAGGGACAGTGGCCCAGGAACAGTTCGATGTCTTAATGGCCACATCGGAGAGTTTGGTAGAAAGTAAAATGAGAAGATATTCTATATCTTGGTGTCCCCGCCCAAGTTCAGCCAGCTCATGTCGGAGTTCACTTCCTGAGTTCTCCCACTTTTATTCCCACCAACCGGCGGAGCGGGAAATCTGGAATCTCTCATAAACTGAGAGGCTTGGGCTGCCGAAGATCTTGGGTCTGACGGAGCGTATATGCTGTCAGTGTAGGCATTGCTGCCTCGCGGCTGTTGTCCCTGAGCACCCCATCCACCTTGGAATGGCAGCCATGAGTCGGGCTGTTCGTGTATACTAGCAGGGATGCCGCTCGAGAACGCATCTGCTCGATCATTCGGATCGAAGGTGGAAAGCGAACTCACGGAACCAGATCGTTCGATCTGGCCTGACATTTCCTTGGTGAGAGGGAAGCCATAAGGCGAGCTAGAAATCTTAGGAGAGCCTGACACAACCCGGTTCAGCTCAGGACCACCAGCAAGTCTCAACGGAGGAACTACAGCTGAGGGCTGTGTGCCTTGTGTATACTGACTGTTAACTCGTGGCTCCGAGTAATGCGAACTTCCCTCCGTGTTGGCATATGTTGTTGGTCGTGAACCCGCTCCAAAACCGAGAATGTTAAGAGCGCTGCCGCCGGACCAATATCTGTTCCAGCCCGAGCTTCGTCTCATACTCTCACGTTGGGCAGCTTCAGAGTTGCGAGGCCGGGCCTGAGAGAATGTCGTTTCGGATATAACCGCGGCGGTTTTCTGAGGTGGAGGTGATATCGGTTTGCTGATGGTGCTTTTGAACTTTTTATTGAATTGGCTGCTTGAGGTGCTTCCTTGACTACCCTTCTCACTGCCCCTGCGATGGCCAACGCGCCCCATGAGAATTGCCATGGATGAGTATGAGCCTTGTGAGGTCTGTGGGTCGTGTCCAAAGCGTCTGGTGGAACTCATCGAAGGAAGACCTCTATCCATGAAGTCCATATCCGACTTCTCGGGGATGCCACTTGACCGTCTCTGGTGACCAGCTTCCGCATGCTGCTTTCTGGCCATCAACCATCGCCGCAGGAAAGACAGCAATAACAGAACCAATGCCACAGCTACTACCGTCCCAAGGACAATACCGAGAATTCTTGTTGGGACCTTCGGATCCTTACCATCATCAGGCGCCGCAGTTGGAGATGGCGATGGGGACGCAGTCGCCGAAGAGATTGACGATGTAGATAACGTTGTTGGGGAAGGAGTTGCACTACTGCTTGTTGTTTGTATATTGGAAAGCGGTTTCTGAAACTTTCCGACCAGCACCGCCGTCGCATTCTCCCACGAGTTCTCCTTTGCTTGGAACATGGCGATTGGGTCCTTCGAATTTCCCCCAGAAATGACCACCAAGCCGTTCCCATCCATCGCCAGTGAATAGTCATTAGATCTCGTGGTGGTTGGGGCAAACGTGCTGTTGTAAGCCGGCCAGTTTGCTGCAGTCAAGTCTCTTTTCGTTGGCGTAGCTACTGCACTGTCTGTCGCCGAATCCAAGTCTATAGCTCGTTTCGAGGGTGTAGATGGAGCAGCACTCTGGACTGGTTGTCCGCCAGCTCCCATGAGGACCGTACGATTTACCGCACTAGGCGAATCTGTTAAATTGAACGTGTAGAGATTCTTGCTTCCATCATCTCCGTCAACTACTACGGCCTTGATTGCGGATGTGTCGTAAAACGGAGCAGCCAAGGATGCGCCGGCGTCAACCCAGGAAGTAGAGGGGCTGAATGTCATGATCTGTGTGTTAGTGGTACTTCCACCGCAGTACATAGCGTCATCTTCCGTCCAGGGGACCAGGATAGGCGAGATAGCTGGCGGAGCAATAGCTTCGTAGGCCAGTACGGTGTAGGGAGCCGATGCCTCGACCGTAAAGGTCTGCGACGATAGATGCATGCTGCCATCCTGGGTTCCAGCGTATATAAGAATGGAGTCCGAGCTGTTTAGATATACGGCGCCGTGCCAGAGACGATTCTCGGTAACGGGGACATTGGGGGTTATGGATTCCCACTTCGCATCCTTGAATGAGTATCGTTGCAGACCCTGATAATCTGACTGGTTTGACGTCCCGCCGATTATCCACAGAGCAGCAGCGCTGCTATCCTTTGGGGTTGACTTCACACACACGCCGCCTTCCACCGGGACACCCATGGGTAGTTGCAACCATTGTGCCTCCTGTTTCAATGGTAATGACTGGAAAGCAGTGCTAGAGTAGGAGTAGAGGGTGTTGTCGTAGAGGACGGAGCACGCATTGTCCAGCGGCACTTCGGGTAGAGGAAGAGACATTGTTGTTTATCTAGTCGCTTTGACGGTCAAGCTCATAGCACGATCCTGCTGGCCACAATATCCTTTCTCTTGGAAAAATTAGTATAGTAGGAATGCCGTTGTCAGGCTAGCGTATTTAGGATTCTGTTTAAGCCGACATAGTATTTCGTCAGGATGGATGACTGAAAAATCAGAGGACCAGCTTGTGTGCTATGCAGTCGAAATTATTGACTCAAGAGCGCCAGATGTTTGTCGATGCGGGAAAAGAGAGGCAAATCTGATGGCAATCGTCCCGAATGACTGAATCGTATGTCGTCCCAGGCGTACAATACGTCGTCAATATCAACCAGCTCCACGGAATATAATTTGGAGATTGCAGTGGCCGGCCCAGCAGAATGAAACAAAACAGCGACCGGATGAGTCGTGAGAGCGAGAGGATGGTTTGTAGGTTTGAATCGAATCGAATCGAAACGGCGCAGCTGATGCGAGGAAGGCAGAAGCGCGGGAGGAGTCGCGAATCGAGGACGTTGTGGTCCAGGGGCGGGCCGAGAGAAGAAACGGAGCAGATCTGAGCGAGCAGAGGAGTTGTTACAGAGAGAGTCAGAGAACGAGGAGCACGGAGAACCGGGACAAAAGCAAGAGCAAATTATCCCAGATTGGGTCTTCGGGAGGTGACGATGGAGAGCGTGAGGAGAGGGAGCGAGGGAGGGAAGAGGGATTCCGCGACCGCAGCACAGCAACTGGTGACGAGAATGCAGAGAGATGGCAGAGAGAGGATGAAGAGTCGGAAACGAAGGAAAGGGTCCTTGGTGGTACTCCTGTAAGGTGAGCCAGATGATGGTGGCACACGCAGATGGCAGGGTCCGGTTGGGGGTTGGACGGAAGCAGGAAGGACGGCGACAGCAGCAGCAGCAGCAGCGTGGTTGCTGGCGGTCGTGTTCTGTCCTGTCGTGTCCTGTCGCTGGAGGGCGGCCCCTAGCTTCGCTCTCGTTGCTCGTGGCGCAGAGGGCAACCAGGGTGCCGGGTGGATGTGCCTGACGGGGCGCCAAGGGCTGGTGGAGCGAAGGGGAGCGAAGGGGGGCGGGTTCGCTGCTAGCCCGAGGGAACGTGCAGCAGCTGGGCTCGAATGGGAGCAGGAGGTCGATGCGATGAGCACGCTCGCCGCCGGGGTGTCTGCGCTTCACGCTGCTTGCTGTTCTGCCCGGAGTGACTTGATCTATGTAGCTTCCCGTTTCTCACCTCGCCATGCGGCTCCCATTAATATGCCAAATCTACAACTACAACCACCACTCAGACATGACGTACAAGAAGGAGAGCGTGCAACTGTGCTGTGCCTAGGCGAGCACGGAAAATGCTGTGGGGGGGCGGTGTGTTGCACGATGTCCGCCGTGGCGTCACCATCGAACCGAACACCATCTGAAGCGAACACCAGCACGGCATCTACGCGGGTATCCAAAGAGGGGGGCGTCTTCCTGGGCAGGCAAAACGAGGGACCGAAAGCATCATGATGTCTTTCGCCAGCAGCAAAGCAGAGACAGGAAGAGGCCGTAGCAGCCGCGAACGGTGCGGTGCCTCTCGTAGGATGAAGATCGATGCCGGTCAGCCGTTAGACGGGCAACCCAGCGAAACATCTGCCCTCCAGGACCTGCAACACCGCAAATGGGACTCGTTTGCGAAGAAATGCTACCGCAGGGTCTTTTGGGTCTGCCTGCCCAGTGCGTCCGTTCTGCACTCGAGGCCCGATGCGGGCATTATTATTACGGAAGTTATTCTCACCGAACCAGCGGCCACCCCTCGTTCACCTTTCGACGCGATCCCACGCGACACGACACTGACAGTAGCAGCGGACTCAAGGGCAGCCAGGCTGCCTGGGCATGGACACGAATGGGAGAGTGACAGCCAAAGCAGCACCGTCCTCTGGCACGGCGCATCGTCGACCAGCGCGCGCAAGAGGCCATCGCAGGTCTCGAAGGGAGGCCAGCCTGACCTGATCATTGGCAGCCCGAGGCGCGCCAGCAGAATGGTGAGCCATGGGAAACGGGCTGCGTGATGACGAGGCGCTGGAGGCCCTCGCGTGCCCGCGGTGCATCTGTGTCTGTCAGTCAGTCTCTTCTCCCTCCTCTCCTACGGGGCCCCTCTCTGTCTTTTCGAGTCGTCTTTCCCCCCTTCTGGAGGCGGTGGTTGGTTGGTGAGTGTTGGCTGCTTGCGCGTGCACGTTCCATCCTCGACAAAGGGTCCCGAGCTGGGTGTGGTGCGCCCGACCCAATGGCGTGCCGCCGACGCACGCGCGTTCCTGGACTGGCTCCAGGGGGTCCCGAGCTTGAAACAGGCTAGCGAGGAGGCGGAGGCGCCCCGTCCAAGCACATCCTGGTGGTCTGCCCTCAGGGGGCCCAGCCGGTGCATCGACGGAGGCTTCTTCCTCTGCTTCTTCGTTTTCCCTGCGGCGCCCTCCAGCAGCCCGGGGCCAATCAATCCGTGGATAAAAGGGCCAGATGGGGAAGCACCAGCGATGCCTACTGCACGGTGCTGCGCGAGCTCATCATCATCTACGATATTCTTCCGTGAGTCCGCGTGCGGGTATTCTATCCCTCTTCGTCATACTCATCCTCGCGATTATGGTGAGCATTATCATCAGTTGTCCTACTTCAGAGCCTCGCACTACATCACTTGCATGACTTTTCTCGTAAAAAGAGACGGCCAAATTTAACACCGTAAATGGGATGAACGACATGTCGAGAGCGGGGGTTCCGTGCTCTCATCCTCGTGCTACGTGTGAATCAATCTAGTCCTGCGGTTTCTGCAGGTCAGCATCGAGCGTGACACTGTCAACGCGGTACTGCGCACCAGCCCCTCCCGCTGTGCTCACCGCTGAAGTGACGAGGCTCGTGGTCCAAGGGAAAGGGAAACAGTGCGCAGCGGTCCGGCCGCAACCATCGTGCGCGTGCTTGATTGCTATCGATTGTTGCTCCTGCGACTGTGTCTATTCTCGGGCGGGCGTGCGCCGGGTGGCCATGATGTGCAGGCCAGCAACGGCTGCGGCCTCGCGGCGCTTTCCTCTCTTATTTTAGATCATGGGGAGATTGAACATATGCTCCTATGTCAAAATCCCAATGATGAGGCTCTGGCGCATGGAACCGCTGTTCTCGCCTACCAAATCAAAAACACAACTCAAGAGTATGTGATCTCTTATTCTTCTTTTCTTTTTAAATGCACTATACCACCTGTTGCGAACCCTCGCACTCGACGTTCCTTTTGGCGTAATTTTTGGGTTGAGCCATACTCGTTCCAGGGTTTCGTTTGCAGCAACCCCCGCTGCGAGGATGGTATGTTCGCGCAGCCCTCGAAACTCATGAGGGTTTCAAGGGCGAAACGCTGAACGCTGCCCTTAGAACCAACGGCTCCGATCTAACCAGCTTCTCTCCAGTTCCTTCCCGCTTGATCTCCTGGATCATAGATGATTTGTGTATATGGATGCGCAATTATTCACATGCCGTACTCGTGGAAAAGCCCTCCGAGGGATGACAATAGTCTGTACAGTAATGCATATCCTTTGTTCCAGAACCCCCTCATCCCACCTGAGTTACGGGAGAGCAAGACGATTCGGACAGATGCAGCAAAGAAACCGCGAATCTCTAGCGTAACTGTGCTCCTTTGGGCACCCGTCAACAACCGGAATAGGATGATCTTCGTCCACTGACATCACGTCGCAAGCGCTGAAGTAATTTAATCGGGCGATCGATCCAGCCCGTCCCTACGCGGTGTTCTTCACCGGAATCCTCCAGAAAACCGGTATAAAGGAAGGAAGGAGATTAATTTCCCTCCGCCTGTTACAATCGAGGATCTACAGTGATATCACTGTGCGTCACGCCTGGGAGGCTGACCACGCAACCTGATTGAAGCGCGCGCCTTTTCAGCTCGGAAGCCCCATAATCTTGCCAGAATGCCTCGCTGTGGATCTGATTGGCTAGCCGAGACGTCACGATGGCTTCGTCGCCAAACCTTAATTTCCTCCGTCCTTTGGCCCAGAAAGGGTTACTTGCTCCGTGCTGAAGTGTGTAACACGTACCGCCCGGCATTTGCTGAGAATAAAGAAATGCAGAGCCGCCGCCACTGAAGAAATTTGCTCGTATCGCCGGAAAACTCTTAGTGGGGGGAATAAAGAGGTCCATGGAGGGGCATTCCCATTCCATGGAGAAGCGGACGTGCGTCATGTGTCACGAAGGCGGTTCGAGACTCTCCCCTTCTCGATCCTGCCTTGTGACTAATCCCATCATGTGTCTGTTAACTGACTAGCTATTCCCTCTTTCGTTGAGGTGTACCGTGTCAGTAGGTACGATTAATTCCAGTTATCTTATTCGTATTTATTTTCACTGGTAATGAATTGGTTTTCATACTCGAGTGATGTTCTTTTCTTTTGATCTTGAGCCGGTATGATAGAAGCTGTTTTATGGTGCGTAAGAAACTATCTTATTGAAAGTACGCGAATTAGATCTTCAATAAATATAATATTCTCTTTTATTTCCAATTCTTGTACCAATCATCCCCACCCAGTTAGACTCACACCGGACTGTTTCCGAAACCTATGCGAACTCTCTTCAGACTCGGACCGATTTATCAGAACGGCTCGGATGAAGATACGATGAATTATCCGTGTGTCATGAGTCATGGAACACATCACTCATACATAAGTTAGCCAGACTTTATTTTTAGCACCCCACCTCAGCGTTTTGCAATTTGCGTACCTACGCCTTTCTTTAGGTGCTCTTCATTTGAGATCATATTCGGTTCGTAGCATTGGCATGTGGTGGTTGTAGTGGACCCTGACATCCTCCACAACAATCACATCCACCCCAGTTTACTTTACTGTATACAGCAACCTTCTGGCTTGTGTGTAGAGGGTCACTTAGTAATGACAAGCAAGCCAAGGCATTCGAGATCACGAGCCGGGCAATTTTCATTTCAGAGAGTCATGTCGTACAAAGCATCCACCGGAAGCGGGCACCACAAAAATAAATCACTAAGACGTAGCACCAAAGGTATCTTAATATAGAATTCCTGGCACTACCGTGAAAGAAAAAGATCATGGAAAGTCTAGATCCAAGAATAGACAGTCAGTGAGAAGAGTCCAGCCGTAACAGCAGTCTCTCGAAAGAGGCAGGGGCAAATCTTACAACAGTTGATAGTGAATGGGAGACAAAATCTGTAGACATAGGTCTTACATGTGCGGTTCTTGTATGGGCTGATGTCGGTATGAATCTCCGAAATCTTTCCATCCATTTTCTGGGTTTGGTGTCTATTTCATTTGACGCAAAAGCCATATCACCTATATACATTTGATATGTCTAATTTTTGAATAAGAGTGAGCTTTCTGTCATGAAAGATTTTAGAACTCGACCCAATGTGTAAGCTCGTAATGATTATTAGCTTTAGATATCCCTAAGGCAGGCATACTAGTTATGAAGTATGGTGCTTTCTATAAAGCTAGGGCTAAATTGGAGGCAGCGGGCAATTGCAAAATAGTGGAATATATAACTATATCTATGCGTATGAATGACCACTCTCAGAAACCACCATCTAAAGCCGCGGAGGCTAGCCATACCTAAGAAAGAATTTGAGCCAGCTTGATAATTCCCTCTGAATCGAGCTTGTTTTATTGCTTGCCTAGATCCCAACCCACCTCATCTGCTCACACCATGTTTCTACAGCAAGTGTTGCGATGAATTCTAATCATTCCACCAAAACAGCTGCATTTGCTGTTCGTTACTGCTAGTTCACTTATTGTGGGATGCATAGCCTAGCAATGGATTGAGAAGCCAGTGAATGAACAGGCAATTTCACTTCCCACCCCCAAAGCTTCAGAGCCATTCTCAAACTGCATGTTGCAATATGCGAGGACAAGAGACAAACATAAATATAGGATTACAGCACTTAGAACAAGACATCGGGGTCCACGGTGAATATTACAGGAGTATAGAACCCATGTAGTTAGATTCAACGATATTCACATACATGTATTCGTTGCAGATACAGAAAAAATTAGAGAAGAACCAACGAGTGCTGAAATTTTTGAAAGAAAAGGACAAACCCATGTAAAATGCCTATGTTCCTATGCCATCGAAGTGTGCTTAAGATGATCCTACCCATTATTTACGTGATTAATACATCCCTCCCTCCCGGAACGCCATGATATATGAATAACCTCCTCCGTAATATCAGAACCTGCCTATAGCACCATGAGCTCATCATTCTCGTTTCTGCTAATCTCGTATGTTAATATCGTGTGATCGTAATAATGCATGATCAGCCTCCACCGCCTCCTCGCCTCGTAACTGGAACCAAAGCTGCCTCGTCTGGTAGTAGCAGCTTCAAATTCTCCTTTTTGTATCATGCTTTTTGACTGCATAGGTCCAACCGTCATACCTAAAAGCGGGACGATTGGCCGTAAACCTTCATCTTCCTGCTTCCTAAATGGCAGGAAAAGTTCGACGCGGAATAAAGTTACAGGCCCGTTTGTGGACCAGCTATCCTCCGGTCTGGTGAGCGTGAGTAGTGCAACTCTGCCGACCTGAGAAGCTATGACTACGAGATTGAGTTCTGCAATTACCGCATGTATGCTCAGTCGATCAATATGTTGCAGTTGAAATAGAACATCCTCAGGGATGTGCTGTTTAAGGAGCCTGTGGCAGACCGTGTGGTGCATATATTTGGTAGGCGGTTGTAAATCGACATGACTCTGAAAAATACGCAAAATGGCTGCTCCGTTAGGCATGTAAGTCTCCGTACGGCGTTTTGTGGCCGCCACTGAGGAAATAAAAGGATTCCGTCCTTTTCGCAAGGCTCGCTGGTACTCAGAAACCAGGAGGTCGGGGCGATATTTCGAGACTGCCAAGTTCATGGGCCAGTTCACCATGATCTTGAAGAGAATAATTTTATCCTCAGAGTCGAGTCCGCGACCTGGATCAATCCAAGTGCTTTCATCATGATTATCAACCACCTCTATGTCTATCGGTCGCCGAGTAGCACCAAGGAGACGAGCACTGTGTCGTAGCCCACGCGCAACCGTTGCATTCTGTCGAGGGCTTGGGCTAGTGGCCTCGGATGAGGACGACGGCGAATCAAGTGCATTGTCTGAATCATCAGACGTGTCAACAGATGCGTCCTGACTCTGGTAAACCAAATTCCTGCTATCTATGATGCTCTCGCCAGTGGCCTCAGTTTCGTGTTCCATCTCAGAGTCCTCGCCGCCAAGATCCATCAAGCCTGAATCAAGATCAGTATTTGCGAGATTCATGCGGTCCTCTTCACTAGAATCATCTTCCTGAAGTGTCAGAGCCGTCGTAGCAGTGGCTTCGCGATATTCGGCCTCTGAAATTTCCGGTGCTCGCATGCTCGGGCCAAACATGGGATGCCATTGGGATGATTGGCGGACATCACGGACGCTGTCACTTATATCAAAAGGAATGGTTAAATCGGTTAAGCACCCCTCGGTATACGGTTCGTCGGAGAGACGCATGCCGAAAGCCTCGCCGGGTGTTTTGGTCCGTTTAAAGAGAGACACTGGAAGAACCAGAACGCCCCATCCCCTGTGCATAATTCAGTGATAATGCTCTATCCTACTTTGACGAGATACTCACATTGGACGATCATTCCTAGCCCCTGCCTGGATTCTGTAAGGTTCATAAATGACATCATCGAGATCCCAGATATTGAGTGTCCACAACGCGCCAAGTATGTCGATAGCCAAGACGCTCTGAGCAACGCCATGCTCATCATCGGAAAATGTGATAGATGGAATGTTGTGTCCCATACGATGCAGCCGAAGCACTCTCTTGTAGTTCATGCTCCTATACTCGTGTGGCTTTATCTTACGGGTATTTTGGGTATTCAGCGGCGGGAAGGTTTCCTTAGCAGAGAGATAACTGATCACGGCGCGATCTGTTGTGGGCATTGGGGATAAAGGCAAACGGTCGAGAGCAAAAGCAAAGACAGTGACTTCTTTCCGGTTGGAACTCACAGCAATAAGCCGGCTGCGTTCGTGGATAGCCAACCCCCAGGCACTGATCCCAACATTTTCGTGAAAGAACCTTAAACGAAATTTAATGAACAGAACTAGAAACTTAAGCATGATTACAGGACTTACGGTTCTACACGGCTAGCCAAAATTTTCTGTCTTGGAAGAGCTGCTCTGACTTTTGCCGAATCCTGAATTTCTGCTGCGATGGCATGCGTATAATAGGCAATTACATCGCCGTCATCGCAGCAAAGGAGCAGGATCTCAAAATCGCCCAGGTTGCCAACCATCAGATGGTTAACACAATGCGGATGCGTGGGATCGATGTATCCTGTAGTCTGCGATCCCTGGGGAGATCGGGGCAGTCGTAAAATCAGGTCCGGCCGACTTGGAAGCGTCTGATGAACATTTTGGGGCATAGTAACATGAACCTTGTCGCCATACGCTACGAAAAACAACTGGGGGAGGTCAGGATCCATCAAACATCATCTGTGAATGAACCCCGGGGCCGCTTACATTATCCCTATGCGACAGTGCTATCAAGTTCAGTCGCCAGTTTGCGACAGTTGGCGCGCCTTGCCATCTTTCATATTCCTCACCAACCGAAGCAGGCGGAGCCTCTTCGTCTTCAGGCTCAAAGAAAAGCTGGGGCTCGTGGTTGTTAAAGTTGGGCAAGGGTGAGCCCTCAAACTGGAGAAATTAGCACATGAGTGATATTTTATGGAGTAGGGCTCCGGGCTTGAGGTGTATGTAATGCGCGTCATCGTTCTGCAGGTGAGAGCGAAGATCACCACCTCGCAGCTCACTGAGGAGACAGCGTGGAAAACGCACAGGTCTCCAGAGAAGACGGATACCAAATGCTCCCTGACTTGGGTAACATGAAGCTCGTCCTGAAGCGCATGCCGACGGAGCACATGGTATCTCGCGACGTCATGCAAGGCTGAAAATGGAAGGATGAGGGGAGAGAGCTAAACTTACCCGATTGCAGCCCAGCTCACACCACAACGGTTCTACGTGAACCTCCTTGAACGGACGACCCCTTGAGTTGCGCCCGGACATGTTGTCCTAAGAAGGGGTTGAGTAGTAATAGACATTTGGTGGATGGAAGGCCTAAGTTGGTGATGTGGTGAGATGGAAGGCAGAAGTCCGCAAATCTCTAGTTGATGTTGCGATGATTTAGCGCAAGGCTGGGGGACGAGGCTGAGCAGGATCAAGCGTCGTACGATCTGTCAGCCAGAAATGCACGGTATGCCGTCTTATACTGCGCGATTCCACGTGAAAATGAGGGTAGGATGTAAGCTGGAGGGTGAACAAAGCTATATAACCGATCTCAGAGCTCTGATCAGACGTTTCCTCTATATGCAGTTGCCTTTGGCTCCAAACAGCCATACGGCGGCGCTGCGTCAGATAACAAACAACGAGCGATCGATTACTAGAGCTTGACTTTCCATGGCAGGCCAGCAGATTTTCTGGTGAGCCAGGCCCAACACGGCGTTCTCCAGTGCAGCAATCACAGTCTGATCTTGCTGCCCAAAATGAAAGGCACCTGTAGCCGCTGCACAGCCGCCGACGCGCAGCTCGTGTTGTTTCTTTTTCCTTCTGCCGCAGCATGGTTATCACGTGAAAAATTACCGGTTTTTGGTGCCTTGGGAGTTAGGCTTTAGATAAGGCGCAAAGAAAAAGCCAAGATCGCATCCCGTAGCCATTCCGAAGGGGGCAAAGATCGACCGGGATCCGAAACGGCATATCAAGCGAGAGGGAACTTGTCAAGCATATTACGAACTAGAATCCTGCGGCTGCGATTGGCCAATGCCAACGACGATAAGGCTAACGGCGTGCTAGGCCAGATGAGGCATGACCTTATCAGGACCTCACGAGCAAGGAGCGCTGTGGTTTGCCAGCTGGGTTTGCAGATTATTCAAGTCCGGTCGTAAGATTGCGGTTGCTGCTGCGTCATGGTGATTAGGGGCCTTTGGGCACCGGAGTCTGTGGGATGGAAAACTCTGCTGCCCAGGGGCCTGGGTTATTCAGGTCGCCCTGGGCTGCTGGAGGCGCGTTCCCCGAGCGGAGGGTGAGATCTGTCCATCCTGCTGTTCCCTTTCCGCCGGGCCCTGCGCTGGCTGAGGTAGCCAGGAGCAACGGTTAGGCGGTATGGGGTAGACATGTGGCTGCACAAGGTCCCACGGGAAGCAGAAAAATTGCGTGAAGTCTGATGAATGGAAAATTTTTGCTTTGCTGCTGTGCTTGGAATGGATAGCTGGAGCTGCACCGCGCCGTTGCGACATCAGCAGTTCAGCACCTGATCCGCGAAAGATTGCTTCATGTTACACTGGCAGGGCCGCCCTTCTTCGAGCACGAGACCCTTTGGAGAGGGATCCCTGCCCGCTGAAGAGACCCGCGAGGATCGACCAGAAGCCATGGAAGCTTTCTGTCAAGTTCGCTTCCCATCTTTGGGGGTCCTGCTGGGAACTCGGAACCGCAAGAGATAGGCAAGATACCAACACCCAAACACAGCTGTATATTCGGAAGGATGGCAGGCTCGTAGTGTACCAGAAACACCCGCCCTACCCCACAGTTCGAGCCTTCATCGTGCGATTTGCTGGCAGACGCAGGCGGATGGGGGCAGTGTGGGCGGTTCAGGCACGGCGTGATGCATCTTTATCTGGTTGCGCAGCAGCGTTATCTGTTGCGGTGCTGGTCCTCGATGCCCCGACTGGCCCTGCCCAAGTTTCTCGCTTCGTGCGGCCCAGTGCCCTCCAGTGTCCTTCAATGCCCCAGGCCACAGCCGCCCATGCGTATCAGTACCCCTGTAAGCCACCCAGCTGGCCTTGCGGGTGGTGATATGCATGGGTGCATCATTGCGACTTCGGTGCTTTTGGCTCACGAAAAGGTTTTTTCCTCCTCAGCATTGACGCCCTGCAAATGATGCCGCGCCCGGTAGCTGCAGGAGCTGGCTGATCCGAGAAAGCCAGAGACCTCAGGGGACACCGAAAAAGTAAAAAAAGTCTCTGCGGCATCACAGGGACTGTTGGTTTGGGGGACCAAACATTGTTCCACGCGATCTGCAGCTGCGTTTCGTAGGAGAGCAGTACTGTGTAGAGTAGTGCCACGCCCAAACCAGACCCAGGGCGGTCTACCGGGAGCTCAGCCGTCGTCGTTGGCTGCTGATGCCGGCACACGCAAGTTTCCACTGTACCGTACTGTCCGCACCGTACCGAGAGCCCTCTGCACATAGTCCGTTACGAGGTACACCAGCCTCTGACAGTGCAGGGACGAACCGGCTGATGAGTCTAGCCGCCCCCAAATCACCAATTCGGTGAGGAAGCCGCCGCAGAAGAGGGCGATGACTCCCAGCTGGCAGCCGGTGGTCCTGCTTTTGCGGGTGGTTTTGGCTGCTGCCACGGTGATATCGCGCCGAGGCCCATCGCCACCCAACGCCAGCCGGTTGATATCGCGCAGAGAGCGAGCATCGACTCCCACGAGGCCCGAATCCCAGCAGCAGCACCCGCCCCCAGAGAGCGAGTCGCCGCAGCTGGGCCTTCCTGGGCCTTCCTGGGGCGCCTGGCCGAGAATGCCACAGACGCCCCCCAGCTGGCTAAATCGAGGATGAGCCTCTGCGGCGGGCCGCGGACCAGCCAGTGGATAAGGAAGCGCAGGATGGTGGCTCTCATCGCTCGGGGATGCGCGTGGGTAGTGTCTCGACGCTGGTCAAGGCCCAACTCCACACGCAGCAGACTACTAAAGATGCTCCATTCCCCCCTCCGATTTCTCCCCGTTGATCTCAGGTCCTCCTGCTACAGACTCTGGAGCGGTGTTCACGGTGATAATAGCGCCTTCGTCCTGGAGCTTGCAATCCTCGTGTGCTCATCGTCCTTTGTTGCTGTGTCAGAGCGTCCCTCCGGAGGCNAAAAAAAAAAATACTCCATATCCTTGTAAGGCCCTCCGCCGCTCTTCGATCACCAAATTCCTCCTCCTGCGTCACACACGCGCCTCGCAGCATCTCTATATGCACCAATTCTCCTAGTCACTCTTCTTCCGTTGCGGGCACCTCCCCACGAATCCTCACTCCTCTCTGCCATTAGCGCCTCCACACTCATAGAGCTGGACCTTTGAACTCGAACGACTCTCTTTTCTCTTATTACTATTACTATATATATTTTTTAAAAAATTCCAATTCGTCGTAGCCGCCTGCGATTCGACGTCATACCCAGGTCTCCCCCGTGACCACGTCGAAAATCATCGCTGTCCACAACAAGTCCTGAGAAGAGTACCTCTGCAAAATGTCGTACGCACCCAATTACGCCTGGGTTGGCGCTCCTGCCGTGTACAATGGCACTGGTGGTAGTGGTGGTGATTCTGGTAATTCTCCCTCTGCTCCGATCACTCATTGTGTGCAATACTGACCCGTGTGCTTCTCCAGCCGTCGTCAATCTGAATCAATGGTTCTCCAGTGGAGACCAGGCCTACATCATTGTCTCCTCCTGCATGGTCCTTATTATGATTCCCGGTCTCGGCTTCCTCTACTCCGGCCTCGCCAGAAGAAAGTCGGCCCTGTCCATGATCTGGGCCTGTATGGGCTCCTTTTCCGTCATCGTCTTCCAATGGTACTTCTGGGGTTATTCCTTGGCCTTCAGCTCGTCGGCCACGAACGGATTCATCGGTAACCTGGACCACTTCGGCTTGATGAATACGTTGGGCGTCCCGTCGCCCGGATCACCTCTCATCCCGGAACTCCTCTATTCCTTCTACCAGCTGCAATTCTGCGCGACAACTGCCGCCATCGTCGTCGGTGCCGTGGCGGAGCGTGGCCGTCTAATTCCTGCTATGGTCTTCACCTTCTTCTGGGCGACATTGGTGTACTGCCCCATTGCATGCTGGGCATGGAACGTCAACGGCTGGGCCTTCAAGTACGGCGTGCTGGACTACGCTGGAGGTGGACCTGTCGAGATTGGATCTGGCTTCTCGGCCCTCGCTTACTCCATGGTGCTGGGAAAGCGCCAGGAGAAGATGATGCTGAACTTCCGTCCACACAATGTCAGTCTGATCACCCTGGGTACCATTCTTCTGTGGTTCGGATGGTTGGGATTCAACGGTGGTTCGGCCTTCGGTGCCAACCTTCGAGCTGTGATGGCCTGCTGGAACTCCTGCTTGGCTGCCATGTTCGGCTCGATCACCTGGTGTATCCTTGATTTCCGTCTTGCTCGCAAGTGGTCCATGGTCGGTTGGTGTTCTGGCTGTATCTCGGGACTGGTCGCTGCCACCCCTGCCAGTGGTTTCATTACGCCCTGGGCTTCGGTCATTCTTGGTGTCGTGACTGCCATTGTTGCTAACTTTGCTACCAAGAGTAAGTAGCGTCGGGCCTTTTATTTTGTCCAAGAGTTCTATGCTAACGATCGATTCTAGTCAAGTTCTGGATCCGTGTTGATGATAGTTTGGATGTGTTGGCTGAGCACGGTATTGCCGGCGTCGTCGGCCTTTTCTTCAACGGATTGTTTGCCGCCGACTGGATCATCGGCCTCGACGGTGTCAGCACGGGCATCATCAACGGCGGTTGGCTCAACCACAATTGGAAGCAGCTTTATATCCAAATTGCCTACATTCTTGCTTGCATGAGCTACTCCTTCGTCATGTCGACCATCATTGCTCTCGCTGTCAACTACACACCCGGCCTGCATCTCAGAGCATCTGAGGAAGCTGAGCTTCTCGGAATGGACGATGATCAGCTCGGTGAATTCGCATACGACTACGTTGAAGGTACGAAAACTATTTTTGTTTTCTCTCACTCTGTCTCACTCGTGCTAACTGTCTTGCTTTTCCAGTCCGAAGAGATTACTTGGCATGGACTCCAGCCAAAGACGAGCCCCATACCAGCGAAACCGTGATCGAACCACAAGACCGTCATGGAATCCAGCAGCACGTCGACATGATCACCGGACAAGCACTAGATACGATCAACGGACAGTCACCGGAGGGTACGACCGAGAAGGCGGAAGATGCGCATACAGGAATCCAGGGTGACCGCCATGGTATTGCGGCCTTGAGCGCGGAAAAGGAGCGCCAAGGAACCGATGCTCCTCATGTGTAGATATCCCGCTGATGGGTCGTGGATCTGTTGTCTTTGTCTAGTTTGACGTACGTGGTGTGGATATTGTTTGAATATAGCAGGGTTACAGCAAGGAGTTGGTGGCTATCACATTTGGTTTCCATATATATAAAAAGTGTGGGACCTGGATCATCTTGTTCCATCTAGAGGAGCGTAGCATATAATTTTTGGATTTTTTTTCTCATCACTGGAATATCATACATGTTCCATTGGGGTATATCAGGATATACATATTTTATCACATGTTATTTTTAGAGCTCTTTTTGGCTTCTGTTTGCCCCAGATTCTCTCACCGCCAAGGCTACATGCATGCATTACGGGAAGAGCGGGAAAGAGAGGGAGAGGGAGAAGCTGAGGATAAGGGCGAGAGAGAGGTAGATGTTGGTTAGGACAGGATGGGATAACGATATCAAAAGTTAGTTGATCTCGGCTCGAGAACGCAATTACCGTTCTTTTCTCTTATCTACACGTCTACCACACACGTATAACATCTAGAACCTGGTCTACAATTTTCCCCACCCGCTCGGACTCAAAATACCGAGCTCTTGCGTCTGCAACTCAAGACATGACGTTAAAATAGCCGGTAGCAAGCCTCCGCTGCTACGGTATCGCCGCCCCCCCCCGCCCATCAGCTGCATGAGCATGGGCCCAACCCCAGATCTCGAGGCACGGCACAGAACCAACAAAGACCTTGCAAAGATGATAGATAACCCAAGCCACAGATCTCGGAATGAGCATTCCTGGTTGGCGCCGATTGGAATTACGGGTCCCGTTCCCTCGAGCGCGGGTTGGGGATGTTATCAGTACCCCGGTCCGGCATGGATGGCACTAAGGCCCAAACGGGGTGAGCCGCTGGAGATAAGGGAGCTGCTCTTGTCAAACACGCCGCACTTGACCAGTTTGGCCTGGCGCTGCAGCTGGTTGTTGATGACTGCAGGTGGGTCATTGGAAGAAGATTGGGATTATCCAGATCGAGTGGTCTGATGTTTCATGTCGGGGGCGGATTATGGCAGCGGAGAGAGGGGGGGTAAGGGGGGAGGCTGAGCTCTAATCAAAGATACGAAAATCCCAAGATACCGTCTAGTCCTGCTATCCCTCACAGTATACCCACGGGTCTTGATAAGCTGATAGAAAAGCAAACATGCCCAGCATTCCTAGAAAAAGCTTGGGGCATTAGGTCAAGGGGGCATTGTAGATATCTAAGACCTGCGGCTTCATCTCCAACATATTGATGCTTTGATAACTATTACTGCATCTTGTAGCCAAGAAGGAGGCTCGCGCAGATCTCACTGCAGCTCGTATCTAGTCCCAACATGACAGTGGATAACGGAAGACTGCATGGGAACTGGACCGATAGTCACTCGAGGTCCCTTTGCTGTGGCAACAAGTAATGCCTTCCTCGGTCTTTTGGTTGAGCCATGCCATGGATGCTAGGCTAACACAAACGCACATGGGCTGCACCGTAAAATATATCAACAGTAAGAGTTGGTAATAAAAATCGTAATCAATGCAGAGAGTTAGCGCTAATAGAAAAGACCTAAAACTACAAAAATGAATACAGAAAAACCTAAAATGCTCTGGAAAAAAAAAAGCTACCAAACGCCCCTGTTTCCCATATGACGTATCCCACGAGCCCAAGCCCGATTGCAAAACTAGCATTTTTTGTACTCCCCATCTAAATGTCTGCCGGCATGCTGCTCTGCATGCTAATTCTAGATTGGTTGTGCATCGACATGTTGCTCTCTGCACTCACAATTCTTGCCCTCGTGTTGTCATTATTAGCCACTAGCACCTGGGCCGGGCAAACCACAATTTCCTCATCTCCAGCACCCGTGTCATCTCCCCGCTTCACAACTAGCGGGAACAGGACGATCCGTACGACTGCATTTTCTGCCTCCAGCTCTTCGTTCGAGAGAGTATTGCCGCTCCGCTCGTTCATGAGCGCTGCATTGAAAGTAACCTTGGTGGCTAGATCTCCGTTGGCATCGTATTCCGGTTGGAGAGGCGGGAGCATCATATATTCTGCCCGCTGAGTTCGCATTTCTATGGACAGATCAACAGCCACTCTCATTACGCGTGTGAGCTGGTGCTGAATCTGGTCTTCGAGGTTACTTGGCGGTGGTAAGATCGCAAATAAGGTTTTCAGTATCTCGTGCACTACAGCTTCCGTATCTTTTGCCTTTTGTTGCTGGAAAGCTTCTCGCTTTGAGAGCAAGGTCAAAGTGGTCGCACGCCATTGGTGGACTGCTGCTGGCGGGCCAACTTCTGAAAGTAACTTCTCCAGGGCCTTTAACTTTTGTCTCTGCTCTCGATCCATGCCGAATAAATAACGAGTGAAGACAAATTCCCAAATCATCGTCATCGTCATCGACATGAATACATCGCGTCGCTTAACTCTATCTCTAAGATAGATGTCGACGTCTGACCCATCCAATATGGCGTTGTCCAGGCGATCAATGATTTTGTCGTTATTGATCTCGCTGGTCAGGCGGCAAGCCCTCATATCGGAGAACTTGGAGAATCGCAAAACCCATTGCTGCACATGCTGGCAGAGTTGTTGGCATGCCAGGTCAAAATAATCTTCGTCTCTGATGGTCAGAAACTCGCTGGCGTTTGGATTCGCTTGGAGAATCTGCTGCTGCATCTCCCGGATCTTTTCTTTGGCAGCATCCAGTTCAGAACGCAGCTGCGCAATCTCCCGATCTTTCTCTTCCACTGTTGCCCGAACCTGATCAGCTACAATTCCATCCATCCCAGCTGACAGATTGTTATGGGCATCGCGCATCTCTTCGAGCTCCCGAGTGGTCTGCGCATGTTCGCGCTCAAGCGTACTATATCGGTCGTTATTCTGACCACCCAACGAGATATTTGCGCTGTTGAGGCCATCGTTGACTTCCGATAGTCGAGTGACCTCCGCATGGAGCCAGGTTATTGTCGCCTTAAGACTCTCGATTTCGGCATCTCTATCAGCCAACGTTGCAGTGGCATTTTGCGACAACCTCAAACTATTCTCGGCTTGCGATCTTGCTTCTGCAAGCATGCGATTCTCAGCGGCCAACTGCTCGACGCGTTGTTCGAGGTCCAGGACCAGCAGACTTTGTCGCCGGCGCACGCTCTGGGGCCGAGTGGGCGATCGGGGCGAGCCGATCCGGCCCTCACCGTATCCATCCTAAGAAGCGCGTTAGCTTGTCCATCTCTAGGGCGCATCCATACTCATGGGAAATACTTACGTAGACATCCGTCATGTCCTTGACGCGGATACGGCCTTCGTTGGCGGTGGGATTCGCAGGCTGGAGGATGGGCGTTGGGGTGGAGGGCGCTTCTTTAGCGAGCTCGGGCTTGCTCTGCTGGCTGCTGAGCTGGCCCTCGCGGCTCTGTTGGCTGAGCGACCGCAGATCTCCGCTCCACTTCCGATCCATGCGGCGGAGCGGAGGCGTTCCCGACGATAGCGAGCGGAGACTGCCAGTGCTTTCCGGGCGGAACTTAGGATCTGGTGTCCGCAGACGGTTAATGTTGGCTGAGGACCTTCGACTTTGCGAGCTCTGCGCGCTCTCTGGCCGCCATTCCTCGTTCTCTGAGTGCTTGGCTTGTAGAGCTGCGAGGCCTGCAGCGACAATACCAGCTCCTCCGAGTCCCGCAGCTGCGCTCTCCATGGGAGTATGCGGTCTCCGTGCCTTGGGTATTGAGCGGTCGATTTCTGGGTATCTGTCTTTCAGCTTCGGGGTTTCAGGAGTCGGTGAATGGACTCCTTCATCACGGATAGACTTCTCATGTCTCAAATGATGAGATGAGGGCGATTCTCTAATGGTCCGGCTGCGATGAAGGCCAGATTTATCTCTCTCGCCGTGCAATTCTCCACTCATTTCCTTTCCTTCATGAAATGTTGAGGGAGGAGGGGAATGGCGATAAGAAGACACATCCCTGGTTGATCGTTCTTGATGTGCAAGCTCCCCGTCTTCCGGCTCACGAGTTGTAAAAGAACCCGTACGTTTTTCGCGTTCGTTGGCCAGTGGCAATGCTCCTCTGGAGAATGAATCGTGAACTGACGACGTTGCCAATCTTGTGGTTGTTATTGGAGATGATTCACGAAGATGAACTCCGCTATCCCTGATACGGTCATCATAATCCGAGAATCCAGTTTGATGGACAACAGGAGAATCGGTGACAAACCCACTATCTCTGCTGGGTTCTCCCAAGTCGTGGAAATGTTGTGGCTTGCCTAGCTCAAATTTATGATCTTCAAATTGTGCATCTTCTTCTTCTTTGACAGCTGGAAGAACAGCAGCACCAAGGCGGGAAAACTTTCCGGAAACTGGACTGAGAATATCTTCGGTGCTCTCGTGGTCAAAGTGCTTTTCCTGACGATGATGAGATGGATCCTCGTTTCTTTCCATCCTAGCAGGTTCGTGCTGAATAAAGTCCGATGAAGATTCTGAAGCAGATATACTCCTATTGAGAGGCTGAGTATCCAGAACATCCACTACTCCTTTGTCAAAAGAGAACCGTTTTTCATTAGGCCGAACTTCGCCCCTATCTTCTAGTTGCTCATCAGAAGATCTCAGCTTGTCAGACGGTTCACTGAAAGTACTGTCCATCGGTGGGGAGACTTTTCCTTGACCTTTATCTTGTTCCGCAATCTCTCCATATTGGACATTGAGTTGACTATCTTGTTCCGTCGGAGTATCCAGTTCAAATGCGTTAGCGGCTTTGTTCCGTTTTTTGCTCTTTTTACTCTTTTTGGTAGATTCAACGAAACCATTTTCATCTTCTTTCTTCAGCTCACGATTCGTAGATGGCTGCTCGACTGTAAAGTCAGGGTCGAAGTGCATTTCTTTGGAGTTCATGGCAGTTTCGCTGAAGTTGCTTTCATTTGCCAGGTAAGTACCTTCCTCGGGGGTGTCTAAGTTCGCACTGGCTATATCGCGCTGTCGCTTCTTTTCTTTCTTTGAACGTTTGCGACTGAAAACAGGGAACTCATCCACGTCCTCAACGTCAGTATGCTTGGAAATAGCATCTACGGGAAGAGAAGTAGCTGCACCTTCGCTGATATGTTCAAGCGAAAGGTCTTCGGGATCCGTTCGCTCCGGGTAGGTAGTTGGCTCTTCTTTTGAAGGTTCATGGGATACATCCTTCATAGGATCGGCGATATCGCGGAAACTAGACCCATCTTCAACAGTAGCAATCTCATCTCCAGACGCCTGTACATCCTGCATCTGGATATCTTCACCTGCAGATCTTGGAATATTGTCAATATTATCTGCAGATGGAGATTCCAATNGCTGCCTTTAGATCGGGTTCGACAACAGGGGGGTCATCGTTAAAGCTGGGGGTTCTTTGAGCTTTCTTCTTGTTCTTTTTCTTTCGTTGCGCGGGAAATTCCAGCTCCTCGTTGGGCATATTCCGGCTTTCATCTGGCCTTGCCTTAGCTGAAGCCCCTTCACTGGGATCCTGCTGAATCGTGGCTTGATCCCATGAATCATTTGTCATCTCTATATTCGGGGATTGGACTTCGTTGTCCAGAGAGGCGAAGGGAGTGTTTTCCTCTGCCGCAATTTCTCTGTCGACGCCCTCATCACCATTATCGGTACGACCTTTCTCTTTTTCCTTGCCCTTTTTGGACGCCTTTCTCTTTACTGGAGCAAATTCCTCGCTTGTGACTTGTTCCATGGCTTGTTGATTGTAAGAATCAGATCCTGGGACATTCTCGACGGGATCAGATGTGCTGTCTCGAAGGATAGATGGTTCTGAGGTTGCTGAGACAGATTCAGGGATCGCCTCTGTCTCCTCAAGCTGGAGCTTCTGTTGCTTCTTCTTTGATTTCTTGGACTTTTTGCTTGATGTTTGAAACTCTTCGAAAGTGTCTTCAGGAGCAACAACTTGCGGTTCAAAGGGAGCTGCAACCTCTGTAGGACTACGTAAGCCCTCGTCTATATCTCTGGCTGCATCAGGATCCTCCTGGACAACAGGTGATTCCTCGATTTCCTCGAACGAAAACTGTTGTTGTCTCTTCTTTGGTTTCTTGGACCTTTTATTTGATGTCTGAAACTCTTCGAAAGTGTCCTCAGGAGCAACAACTTCCGGTTCAAGAGGAGTAGCGACTTCCGGAGGACTACGTAAGTCTTCGTCCATCTCTCTGGCCGTAAATGAAGCATCAGGATCTTCCTGGACCACTGTGTTCTCCTCGGCTTCCTCGAACAAAGATTTTTGTTGCTTCTTCTTCGATTTCTTTGATCTTTTGTTTGACGCCTGAAACTCCTCAAAGGTCTCTTCGGGAGCAACAATCTGTTCGGGAGCGGTAGTCTCTTCGGGGACCAAGACTCCCTGTTCAGGAGAAGCTACAACCTCCGCAGGGCTACGTGAATCTTCGTCCATTTTTCTGGTTGTAATTGTAGCATCGGGATCTTCGTGGACCACGGGTGTTTCATCAGTTTCCTCAAACAAGAGCTTTTGTTGTTTCTTCTTTGATTTCTTGGCCTTCTTGTTTGATGTCTGGAACTCCTCAAAAGTCTCAGTCGGAACAACAGTCTCTTCAGGAACAAAGGCCTCCGCAGAGTTGCTCGGATCTTCGCCCACATCATTCGGTCTAGCTGGAGTATCGAGATCCTCCTGGATTGCAGGTGTCTCCTCGGCCTCCTCAAGCAAGAGTTTTTGTTGCTTCTTCTTTTGTTTCTTTGATTTCTTGCTTGACGTCTGAAAATCTTCTTCCTGTTCAGGTAGAGGAGTGTCCTCAGTTAAATTCTTGTCCATATCTCCCGCTGGAAATGCGGTATCAGGACCCTCCTGGACCACCGGCGTATCCTCGGTCTCCTCTGACCAGAGATCTCGTCGCCCCTTCTTTGATTTCTTTGCTTTCTTGCCTGGCACTTGAAATTCTTCGAAAGATCCTTCGGGAGCAACAGCGTCAGGTGGATTGTCATTGGTATCATACTGATCAACTATTTCAGGTTCCACTGTCTTGGTGTCAATAGGATGACCCATTGCTGTTTCTCCTTCATCTATGACTGGAGTGATTGGATCGATCGAGACATCCTTGTCTTCTGCAAATTCTGGGTCCGGCTTGGGAGGGTTAACGGACATCTCGCGTTCTGATGTAGCTCCAGAAAATTCGTCCATCTCGGCTTCTTTCCCTTGCTCGGAAGCAGCATCATCGAAGGCTGCTGACTGGAGCAAACTTTGCCGCTTCTTTTCTCGCTTCTTGGATTTCTTTCGCTCAAGCACGCTGAAATCCTCGTTTGATGGCCCTCCAGAGCTCTCGATCTCTGGAGTTTCGTTCGGGGTACCTGGCTCAGTAGTACTGATATCCTCCGTCTGAGCAGGTGTTTCGGTGGCAATAGTTGCAAGCAAGTTTTGATTCTTTTTCTTCCCCTTCTTTGGCTTTTTCCCCTTAGTCCCAACATCATCCCAAGGATCATTGATGACATCTTGCACAGACCCTGTGATAGTGTCTGCATTCTGCTGATCGGTTATGCCATCTTCCGAACGCACAATCATTTCCTCATCTTCAACTTTTTTCTCTGCTTGTATTCCTCGTTCAAGAATTTCTTCCGAATCCAAGGGAGGAGTCTCTACAGCCGCGGTTTCCAGTTCCCCTTGTGTTTGTTGTGGCGGACCATTTTCGAAGGAGACCTCTTCAGGTGTTATATCTCGCAGCTTCCCTTTCTTGCCCTTCTTGCTTTTCTTTGACTCTTTGGTGCTCGGTTTAAATTCATCCTTCAATTGCTTTGCCATTTGAAGTTGCTCTTCACTATAACCAACAGCAAGACCTCCAGAAGTAGAGGGCTCTCCAATGACCCCAGAGATATTAGAAGGTCCAGAGTCTTCAACAAAAGGCGAAGAAGGCCCTTGTGACCCCGAGTCCTCCCAGTTATCGAACTCATACTCGGGCGTTGATTCTTGTAAGGCTCTTTGTTTCTTGTCTTTTTTGGATTTCTTGGATGTGAACTCTGCTTGAAGCTGCCGAGCAAAATCCACCTGATCTTGATTATAGCGTGCCGTTCGTTCTGGGGTTTCTTCCCGGCTTTGGCGATCTCGGGCTGGCCCTATAGAAAGACTCCTCGACCGAGGAGCGGAGGCACCCATGTCCTCATCCATTTGCCTAGATCTCTCATTCTCACCATCAGGGGTGGGAGGGAGACTATTTTGCCGCCGATTTTTGCCCTTCTTGGACCGGTTGCTCCCTGACCTGAATTCTTCTTGGAGCAATTTTGCGTAATTAAGTTGCTCATTATTATACCTCGAAGAATGGTCATCAACACTAACTTGTTCATCCGCTGTTCCTGCATTTTCAGATCCTACAGCCGAACGAGACAGTTCACTTGTTGTGGCGTCCGGTCTGGTATGTCCGTCCCCTTCGGCTGGGCGTTCTCCAATAGAGTCATTAAGTAAAACTCCAGCAGCGGCGGCGGCTGGCAGCACCAACGATGAGGACATTCCAGTCTCTTCGGGTGTTATAGGTTCCTTGAAGTCTGAATATTCTTCTCCCTGCGAAATCACAGCCTCTCTCGTAGCTTCCAGGTTGTCCTCCGATGCCTGCTGATTACTCGGTCCTGATTCATCCAACTGTTCTTGCAAAGATTGAGAGAGTCTCTCGTCGTTCTCCTGTCTCTTTGAATTCTTCTTCTTTTTCTTCTTTGAAGCAGGAAGATCAAATTGTTCTGCATCAAGAGAGGCCAGTTGCTCGGAAGTTTCGGTAACACCATTATCCTCCGCGGTGACATCTTCGCTGGGCTGTTCTCCCAGGAAGTCCTCACGCTGAGACTTAGAACCCTGGATCAATTCAGTGCCCATAATGGAACCGAGAGTTTCTGATCCCTCAACCTCTTTACTACTCTCAATATCTGCAAAATCAGATCCTTGCGCGACTGCAGGGGACAACTCAGATTCATCCCTGGAGACAGCCTCATCGTTCTTTTCCAATTTACCTTTCTTAGACTTCTTCTTTGACTTTTTCGATCCAGAGTCTAGAGGAACTTCTGCGGGCTCTACGTCGTTCGTGGCGGGACTTAGTAGCTCAGTTGTGTCAAATGGATCCGTTCGATCTGTAACCTCATCGTTGTCAGTTGATAAAGGCGTCGCAACATCATTAAACTCGTCTGCTTTGTCCGTATCCTGCTGAGATGCTTCCGCACCAAAATCGAAAGACAGATCATCAGTGGGCGTTCCCACTTCTTTCCCTGGTTCCAAAATAGTGACGGATTTATTTCTCCTGTTCTTCTTTCCCTTCTTCGTGGGAGCGGCCATGAATGGATCATCCTCAGGGTTTTCGACAGCCTCACCTACGTTGACTGCACCAACATTATCTTCCTCGTTTGCTGGAGATGCTGGGGCTTCCTCCTCTTCAAAGCCAGCGGATAGCTTGCCCTTTTTACCCTTTTTCGCCTTTTTAGCCTTCTTAGAAGTTGTGGATGTGAAATCCGTATCATCAACCTCCCGAGCTCTTTCCTGTTCAGCAATATCGACTTCATTGCTTTCAGTAGCCTCCAATGGTATTTCCTTTTCCTGCTCCTCGGAGGCCGCAGTGGTATTCTCTGAAATAGGAACGAGAGCATCGTCAGAAATTCCGGGCTGTAGAGACTCATTCGTTGCTTCCTCTTTGCCATTGTTCAATTCGCCCTCTCGGGGTTCTTCGGGCGACGCGTCTTCTCCTAACCAGCTGAGATCATTTGACTTTTTCTTCTGTTTCTTCTTAGTTTTCTTGTCCTTCTTAGAAGTGGATTGCTCCGCAATCTCCGTAGACTTAGCACCTTCGCCTCCAGAGACAATCGCGGCTGTGTCATCTTCCTTGAAGGTTTCAGCTAATATCTGTTCTGGCTTCGGATCCACCGCTAGCTTGGATTTCTTCTTGCCTTTCTTTCCACTGGGTGTGGGAAGAGCTGTCTCCCCAGCAAGCTGAGTATCTTGCGCAAAATCTTGAGCGGGTTCTTCGGTCGATTCAGGAGCAGTTTCTCGGGCTAGATCTTCAGTTGTTCCTGGTGTAGGTTGAGGAGGGAGTTCTCGAGTAAGGTCTCCAGTCGATCCTGGAATAGGTTCAGCAGCGAGATCTTGAATCGGTTCTTCGATTGGTATTTGAGTGAGATCTTGAACCGAATCTAAAGTAGGCTCTCGAGTTGGTTCGTCGGCAGGGATATTCTCTTGGACACTTGATCCACTGATACGCTTGTTTTTCTTATTGTCCTTCTTCTTTCCCTTTTTGGTTTTGGCCACGGAGAACTCTTGCAGTGGATTAGCTTCAATTGACTCTTCCAGACTAGGATCTTCTGTGACAGCAGAATCTCGATACTGTGCATGAGATATGATATCCTCTGGATCCAATTGGACTGCAGGAGTAGCGCTTTCCAAAGGAGCTTCCGAGGAAGATGCGATAGGCAAGCTAGTGATATCGGGTGCCTGTCCAATCGTTGTTTGACGCTCTTCCCTTTCCTCGATCGCTTGAGTATTAGAGGGATCGCTTTCAAGGTTAAGCTCTCGGGTAAGATTATCTGCATCCTCTGGTAATTCTGAGGTTACAGGGAGTTTTCCGCTGAGGCGTTCGTTAAAGCTCAAACCTCGATCTTCACTGGTAAAGGCGTTTGCATCGCGATCAGCTGGCGAGGTCTCCTCGGCTGTCTCGCTCTCTACGAAGTCGCCAAATCTTTTAGATGGCGGGGTGGATTGGAGCAACCATGAGCTTCTATCCTTTGTCGTAGCTTCCACAGGTTTTGGAGGGTTTTCATCCATGGATAATTTATTTGGCAGACCACTTAACCAGGATGCGTCCGTAATTCTGTGATTCGGCGTCGAGGCAAAATATCCGATGTTGGAAACAATGTTGCCCTGCTCAGAAACTTGAGCGGTATTACTGACCAAATCATTTTGACCCCTTTCATGCTCACCATGTACTTCTTTTGCGTCTGTTAACTTTGAAAGTTGTGGGATTTCTGAAGATTCAGCACCAGATAGAGCTTGTTCTTCAACGTCTTTAACGGGTACAAGAGCCTTTGGCGTAGATTGCTCGGAGTCTAGAACATCTCCAGATGACGCATGGGGTGCAAAAGCAGTATCAATGGACAGATCATTCGAATAAGGTCCAAGAGATGTACTACTGCGTTCTGCCAACATCTCTTGCTCATCCTCAACACCCAGCTGTGAAGAGGCTTGAGACGTCTCTCCACTTGGTGGCAAATCAGGTAAAGACTCGTCAACATCCTCTTGTTTTTGTTTAACAGTAGATTCCCTTCTAGTGCTCTCCACTAAATAAAGGGGTTTATATTCATTGGTAGCATTCTCCCAAGACATTGGTCGTGGTCGAGAACGCGAAAACCCTGGCGACTCCGCATGAGACGCAGAACTGGGAGAGAAGGGTGATGATCGAGTGTTGGCCGGTGATGAAGGCGTTGACCTGTTAGCCATGAAGAACTTCAAGGGGACGGCGCTTTGGCTTGGAGATTTTACAACACTTTGGTGAATTGACTTGCGTGCTTTTTCCCTCATGGCTAATCGTTCGTCTTCAGGTGTACCTGAACGACTCTCAGGTAGTTCGGGAAGATCTTCCAGTATGGGAAGAGGAGTTGATGGATCGCTAGGAGGTAGAGGGAGTAGATCCCCATATTGAGGGTCTATGGATGGTCTGAATTGTCTTTCAGTGATCTCTGGATCGATAGCTTCGTTTTCTATCTCCGAGAAAGGTGCTTTGCTACCTTCCTCGAGTACTCCTCTCTCGGAACTACCTCCATGCAACTGTTCTGTTGCCTCATCGTTATTAGCATTACTGGCATTTTCAAACAGACGGTGCGCAGTGGCAGCTGCTGCAAAGCCGACACCCGCGCCAAGGGTGCCGGCATTATCTAAAAAAGACTTGTCCTTGATATCGTCATTTTGGGGGGTATCATTGTCATCATTAGTGTCATGTCCGTGTCCATTAGACAAATTCGTTAAGTCGTTGACAGTACTAATTTCAGAAGTATCAGGCATAGACTTGCTTCCATTCTCCAGCATCTCAGATTTGTCGGCATTAGACTCGGGATCGTCGCTCTCCACGTCTGGCTCGGATCTTGAGAAGAAACCAAAGATGCCACCACTGCTCTTCTTCTTCTTCTTTTTGCTTGACTTTGACTCTTCAACGGGCTCAGGAAGTACCGGTGCAGCAGGCGCAGGAGAGTCCACATTATAAGTGCCTTCAAACCTTGAAGTCTCATCTAACTGAGTCTCATAGTCAATCTTAGCAGCCTTAGGTGAGGTAACTGAACCAGAAACATCGGGATTTGCGTCGTAAAATTCGTCAATCTCTCTATCGGAAGACTCGTCAAGGGGTTTGAGATCATCCTTGTCATGCTTGGCTGTCTCTGAAAGGATAGCGTCTTCAAACTGTTCACTCTCTCGTTGGTTCCTCGACTCCTTCGATTTCTTTGGTAGATCGACTTCAATATCCTGCGGCGTGGCGGAGACTACTTCATTTTGCGGATCGATGAAAGCGTCACCGCGATCGGCTGCTCCTGTATCCTCCCAGTTGATGGAGCCCTTCTTATTCTTTTTTGATTTTGACTTCTTGGGGGTTTCAATGTAACTCTCGGGCTCTTCTACGATCTCCCTTTCAGGTTCCCTTTCTACCGGTTTCTCTTCGGCTACAGCAATATCATCGCTAATACTGCCTTGCTGTTGAGCAGCTGCCTTAGCACGCTTCTTCTTTTCCTTTTTACTCAATTTGGGGAGGTCGAAACCAGTTTCTCCTTCTTCAGCAACTTCCCCAGAAGCCGGAGTTTCAGGCAAGGTCTCTGGCTCTTCCACGCTATCCCTAGTTACGTTCTCAAACGGTGCCTCTTCGAGCGGAGGCTCATCAGTTAAGGTATCTTGTCGTTGAGCAGCTTTGGCACGCTTCTTTTTCTCCTTTTTGCTTAATTTCGGGATATCAAACCCGGTATCTTCTTCAGCGACAGGAGTCTCGGGGACACTCTGAGGTTCTTCTATAATTTCCCTGGATTCGCTCTGGACGGGTCCCTCAAATGGAGGTTCCTGAGGTGGAGTATCTTGTAGCTGGGCAGCCTTAGCACGCTGATTCTTTTCCTTTTTGCTCAATTTTGGACCGTCAAAACCAGTGTCACCTTCTTCAGCTGTAGGGGTCTCTGGGTAGCTCTCAGGTTCCTCTACGATATCCCTGGTCGCATTCTGAACGGGAGCTTTTTCGAGCGAAGGTTCGTCGGCTAAGGTATCTTGTAGAAGGCCAGCTTTAGCAAGCTTCTTCTTCTCCTTTTTGCTCAGCTTTGGTACGTCGAAACCACCGTCACCTTCTTCAGCAACTTCTCCTGAAGCAAGAGGCTCAGGAAAACTGTCCGGTTCTTCTGCAACCTCCCTGGTTTCATTCTCCACAGCGGGTTCTTCAAGCGGAGACTCATCGGTTATCGTATCCTGTCGTTGGGCAGCCTTGGCGCGCTTTTTCTTCTCCTTTTTGCTTAATTTTGGGATATCAAAACTGGCCTCGCCTTCTTCAGCGACTTCGGCCGAGGGAGCACCTGAGAAACTGGCAGGCTCTTCTACAATATCTCTAGCTTCATTTTCAACACGAGGTTCTTCCACAGCGGGTTCTTCAAGCGGAGGCTCTTCAGTTAGTGTGTTTTGACGTTGATCAGCCTTAGCGCGCTTCTTCTTCTCCTTTTTGCTGAGTTTTGGGGAATCAAAGGAAGTCATATCTTCTTCTGTTACATCTGATTGTCGAACGCTATCAGCCGTGCGTTGAAGCTCTTCCACGATCTCTGGCTGAACTTGGCGCTCCTCGCTAAAATCAGCAACTTCTGGGGCATCTTCCTTGATCTGCTCTTCAGCTGAAGCTTCTTCAAGCATAGTATTGCCGCGTTCTTCCACAACCTCCTCCCTGGCCTCATCGCCGATTAGGAACTCTTCAGAGTTGACTTCATCAGGGAGGGTGTTTTGACGGGCAGCCTTGGCGCGTTTCTTCATCTCCTTTTTGCTGAGCTTAGGGGTTTCTGGAGTAGACCATTCATCCTCAGCAGTTTGCACGGCTGGTAGAGACTCTACGTAGCTCCGAGGTTCTTCAGTAACTTCCTCCGCAGCAGGTCCACCCTCAGAGATAGTAATGTCGTCATTGAGACTATCTTGCCGTTGTGCAACCTTGGCGCGCTTTTTAGCCTTTTTGCTCTGTTTAGGCGTATCAAACACGGCTACATCCTCTTCTGCCAAGTCTTTCGATTGAGCAACTTCTTGGGGAGGTAATATATCACGGTCCTGTTCCTCTGCAGCCTGGTCACGCTTCTTCCGTGCTTTCTTACCAGATTTAGGTGGCGGGATTTCACTCAATCCATCTCCCTCGTCATTCGAACCGGGGGGAGACGTACGACTGAGATAGGAGGGATCATCAATAACGACATTCGGGTCTACCGAGGTGCCTTTTAGAGTTGCTGCCACTGTAGCGAGGAATCCTAAGTCTTCTTGAAACGCACCAGGGACAGCTCCATCTCTGGAAGAACCGGTTTCTGGGCCAATGGTAATACTTCGAGATGCATCTTTTTCAGACTCATTTTCATGCACATGCTCTTGCAAGCGAGTCTCCGGTTCCTCGACAGCATCATCGAACGGGTCCTTATAGGATCCTCTTTCGTGAGTCTCATCTCGCCGTTCGACGCCATGATCACCAAATCTGTGCTCAAAATCACTTGCAGCTTCGACAGTATTACGCTCCCGATCCCGGGACAGATCTTCAAAAGATCTACGTTCCCCAACCCTTCGCTCTAGATCCAGGACCCGGTCCTCGCCCGCTCTCTTTTCTAGAACTAGTTGTGTATCGCGAGATACATCTTGCATAGCGGCATCAGAGCGCACTCGAGAAGTATCCACGGACTCGTCAACATCACCACGAGGTGGAACGGATTGAGCCTCGATAATATCTTTGTCGCCACGCTTTTCACGCTTCACCTCTTCGGGATCCTGGGAGGTCTCTCCCGCCTTTTCAAAGGCGCTACCAACTGCAGCTCCCATGATCCCGGCAGCAATGGCGTTCCAACCAGTGCTCTTCTTTTTTGACTTGCGATTCCGTAACTTCTCTTCAGGCTGAACTGGCTCTGACGCTGGTTGATCAATATACTCAGACGATCTTTCTACCTCACTGCCATCGGCTCCCTTTGATACCGTGGACGATATCTCCCTATCTTTATTAGATCCGACTAAAACATCTGGCTCATCGGTCTGGACTCCATCATCCTGGGTATGTTGTTGTATCGGCTCAGGCTCAGCCACGGCCCGTTTTACTGGGGCAGGTGATGGAGCAGGAGTTGGTCGAATGAGGTTTAGCAACGGCCGTCCTCTCTGCGCACCAGGGTCTCTCGCTACAGGGTAAGGAGAATCAGGCTCGATATTTGGGAGAACGAAAGTAGGAAGCTCCTGCGGAGTCAGAATATGATCAAGCTCGAAGTCAGCATTCGGTGCATCATAGAGTCCAGACTTCTTGTGATCTTCCATCTCTGGCGGCGTAACAATTTTCACAACTTCTTCCTCTTCTTTCTCGTCATACTTATTGAGAACTGAACGCTCCGGAGAAGCACTGCGCGACCGGATAACATTAGACGCAATCTTTCGAGCCATGACAATCTCACGGTAAGCTTGGTCTGCCTCTCTTAATATTCGAGCTGATTCTTCGTCTTCTACAACAGATTTTGAATCTCTTTTCCCAGCATCCCGTGATCCGTTTCGTCTGTCCTCAGCGTCACGATCCTCCCGCCATGAGTCGGATTCCTTGTAGTCGACCTCTCGTTTACTCCGCTTCTTACTTGGCTTTGATCTGCGATGGCTTTCATTTTCAATGAGAACGGCAGTGGCAATCGCAGCAGCATCTATCGGAGCGGTGGAATGCTTGATCTCTTCGTAGATTGATTCAGGCTTATCATATTCCTCTTCCCTAGTGTCGGTTCGGATGTCCTTAACCACAAAGCCCTCGGATCGACTATCACCTTCCTTAGATCGCCTGTAGTGCTCATCCTCAGTGATTTGTGGTAATTCTTTAATCAAGGGACTCTGGTTTCGAGCAGGACGAGGTTCCCTGTCATCAACATAAGTGGACTCCCGAGACATCTCCTCTTTGATAGAACTGCTCCTCTTTCGAGCGAAGCTCGGCTCTCGCTCGACCGTATGGACGACAGGAACTGTTTCGGCTCTTGTATGGCGTGAAGAAGAAGGTCGACTAATGTTAGGCGTGGAGAACGCATCATCGGCGACCTGGAAATCGAAAGGATTAACTGCAGTTGAGGCGGTTGATATCGTTTCTCGTGTCATTCTTGGGCTGTCATATCGCGCGTCTGAGCGGTCTTCCTTCTCCACAGTATAACCTACCGAGTTTCGATCTTCCCGGCGTCTCCGTTCCTCTCGGTGTCTCGCGCGCCTTTCCTCCTTAGTTTCATCGCGGCGTTTCTCTCTCTTCTCCACTTTAATCTCGTCGTCATAGCGCCTGTCGTACATCTCACTTCGTCGCTTGTCATTGCGTACATCAACGGCAATATCACTACGTGTTCGATCCTCAAACCTCTCTCGCCTGGAATCTCGACGTTCTGTAGATTCCCGGCCATCCTTCTTGCGATCACTTCTGTCTTCATACTTACCGCTCTCCCGTCGCTTTGATCGATGGCCGTCTTCACGGTAATCCTCTTCGTCTTCGCGATGCTTACCTTTGCGATCCTCTCTGAGCTCAGATGCAATCAACTCGGCCGCGCCTCCTATTGCAACACCAGCCAAAGCAGCACTAGCAATAGATTTACCACGTCCGGATGATGATTCCTTTCGCAAAGAAACTGGATCGACACGGCTTACGCTAGGCGAGTCGTATATGGATTGGGTAACTGGAGTAATAGGTTGCGGATGATAGATAGGAGTTGGAGCCGGACGAGATGATGCATAACTATCCTTCCGCAGGGATACGACTGAGCTTGATTCGGGCTCAAACACTTCCGGATCATCTGTCGAGACAGGGTATACTGTCCGCAGCGGTATCTCGGCCACTGTAGCTCGCGTTTTGGGTTTGGGTTTGGGCTTCTCTGCAACTGGGCTCGACTGAGACGAGTGTCGAAAATCTTCGTATGGACGATAGTCCACCTCCCCAAACCCGACTGGCTCCGTGACAATCCCTTTCAGAGAATTCTGAGGGCCAAAGAGTCGAGGATCCACAATGGTACTCTTTCTCTGTGGTTCCGGCCGGCCAAATCCAAACCACCCTCCTTGGCTAGACTCACCGCCATATGCCAGCAGGGGATCAACATTACTGCCCGATACTTCAACAGTAGATTCCTCGTCATCCTCGGAAACCCAATCAGCATCCTCATCAGTCTCGTGCTCATGTACGATCCTTGACGGGGGGATGCCACGGACAGCTCCCTCTCCATTGCGCTTCAGTCGCCCAGGGGAAAACACATCAGCTCTATATCCTTTCGAATCTCTCGAGCCCAGCTGATTGTGTATCTCCCGTATTCCCGCGCCAACTGCCAGGATTTCTTCTATTGTTGGAGAATTTCGTCCGCGTTTTTCTTTCCGCTTTTCGCGCTTCTCGCGGCGCTCGCGTCTTTCAGACCCATCTTGTCCCCTTTGTTCTTCGCGGACCTCATATTCATAACCTTCACGCCTCTCCGGTCCATCGTATCTCTCTGTATGCTTGCGTATCTCTATATCTTCGCGTGTGTCGACTCGCTCGCGCCTGTCTCTTTCCTCATATATATTCACATCCACCCTCTCGGACTCTTCCGCGTGCCTGGAAGAACGCCTGTGATGTTTAGGTTTCCGGATGAAACCAGTACCGTAAGCAAGATCTCCGTCTAACGAGGACGAAGATGAGCTATGTCGCAGGGCGCGTTGGCTTCTTCGTTTCCGAATGCGACGTCGCTCTGATGGTGTAGTGAAGAATTTTCGTAAGCTGAACGGATTCTGTGGATATATCCGCGATATATCGATATAGGAGGATGACGTGGACGAGGATGAGGAGATTGATCCTGATTCGGATCCGGAGCGCATTCTGCCCGGTTCAGTGTTTGGAGCTCTCGAGGATCTCGGTCCTCTGCGATGAGAGCTTTCGGGGCTATTCTGCCACCTATCTGCCATTGTGACGGCGTATATCAATCAACTGGTCGAGCGCATTGGGGTTTGGGACAATTAAAGCCAATGTGCGGTTCGGCACGAGGTGTGGGTAGCTTGTTGTTTTGATTGTGGTATACCGAGTTAGCAGAAATAATGGATGAGGCTGGGGTGGGGACCCGGCTACGTGGTGGTGGTTAGCGCCAGTGCAACCGCCACAGCTGAACGTCTCAATGGTGGATTTGGCCGCCCCAGTGATTCACAGTCACGTTTGCTGCCTCGCTGGCAGTGGAGTTTCTGAGACTAGCGGAAGCGAAAATAGATCATCTGATCAGACTGCGTCGTTTACCATTTAATCCGGAGAAATTGCCATTGCTGTGGGCAGATGTGCTGGCTAATGATCTGCGGAGAGTATTGATCACGTGATTATATAATAGCTTAATCACGTGATCGAGAACCTAACGTTAGACTCGAAAAAGTTCGAGGCGACGATGCTCTGTGGTCCGTCGTTTCGGTGGCTTGAGACCATGCCCCACAAGTCTCCGAAGCGTCCAAAAGCAAGCATTAGAAACTCTTCACAATCGTGATCGGATTGTTTCTTTATCTTGAGCCTTTTGGCTTTTCTATGAGATGAAAAATGGGATACGATGCTAGAAAGATTCCTTGCAATACCAATTTGTAACGGAGATCTGATTACGCAAGAATAGAAAGCTAGGAAACGGTTGTTTTTAATTGTGAATTTGAGATCGGTGTGCTCCTCATGCGCATGCCGGTGGGTATTCCGTTCTAACATAATCCCATGGACTTGTTTATATTTAGACTGTTTTATCAGGGTGTAGATTCTTTTTTGATTATATTTGATGTTTAGGTTAATAAAGGTGTGGAGATCTAATCTGTGGAGAGGTGAGCCGCGATCTCTAAGCAGTATTCCCAGTTGGTCTAATTCTCGTAAACAGCCTCCCAATATCCGTATTATAAACAACTTGCTCTTACTACTACCTGTCCAAAGCTTGGGATTGACACTGGATCGCAGTTAGCTACCTGATACCCGAATAAGGAAAATTCATGGTCAGAACCTACCATCTGGTAGTATATTCCTCTTTTCCTTAACAAAGTCAGATGATCTCCCTTCTCCAATACCTTGCCCTCACCAAGGACAAAGATGATGTCGGCATTCTGCACAGTAGCGAGCCTATGCGCTACAACGACCATCGTCCTCCCTTTAGCAGCTCTTTCAAATGCTGCCTGAACCAGTTTCTCACTCTCAGAGTCGAGACTTGAAGTGGCTTCGTCCAGTAGAAGCATCTTAGGTTTCCGAATCAAAGCACGAGCAATGGCTATGCGTTGTTTTTGCCCGCCACTTAGAGCTATGCCTCTATTGCCAACATCTGTATTGTAACCTTCTGGCAACGACATTATGAAATCATGGATTTCTGCATCACGCGCAGCTTGGTGCAGATCGGCATCAGGAGTATTCTCCTCAACTCCAAGGAGAATATTTTCTCGTATGGTTCCTTGGAATAGGGTTGGCTCCTGGGCAACGAGCGATATAGACTTTCTGTACTCCGCCAGGTCCAAGTCCGAGATGTCAAAGCCATCACAGAGTATGTTTCCTTTTTGGATATCATAAAACCTACCCGCGGTTAAGAGATCGGCACAAGGTAAGGTTGATGAAGACTTACCTTTCGAGGAGAGATACTATACTTGTCTTGCCGCAGCCTACATATTTCAGTGAGATCTCTTTTCGAAATGGGATTCAAGGGAACATACCCGATGCACCCACTAGCGCAGCGAATTGCCCTTTTTCGATCTGTATTCATTCAGCATTCAGCAATCTCATTGAACATGTAGAGGCCTTACCGTTAAGTTCAATCCCGTAAATATTGGAATGTCGCGAGTAGGGTACTTGAACCATACATTTTGCAGTTCTATCTTGACACCGCCATCTGAATCGGGAAGCCTGAGAGCATTGCCTTTGGCATCACGATCTTCTTTAACTCTTAGGCTCAAAATCCGGTTTGCGGCAGCAGTAGCCTGCGCAATATCTTGAATTGTTGGTCAGAACGTCTCACAGTTTCAAGGTTTAGGATTCTAGCTTACTCGGTCCAAAACTCAGCCACTGTCCGGCACTTTCTGAACCCTGCACAACGGCAATGTACACTATATAGAATGACACAGGTCCATACTCATGGGTAGCGAGAAGTCGCCCTCCGTAATAGAAAGTCAGAGCCGTGCATAGAGGATTGATACTGTCGCTCGCTGCAAAGATGCAAGAAGCGTATTTTGCTTTGTGAAATGCCTTCTTAACATGGGTTTGCAGAAGAGTTTCGTATCGGCTGCAGATCATGTCCTCCAATGTGAGAGAAGTAACGGTCCGGAACGCAGTAATAGCCTCCGATGCAAATTTTGAACTTTCCGCAAAAACCTCTTGGTTCATCCTCTCAAACTGTAACTCATAACGTAGGCGATAGAAACCAGCGGCTAGAACAATAGGCAGGGCCACGAATGTCGCCACAAGACTCAGTTTCCAACCAAAGCTGAATGCAATAATGATACAACCGACAATATTAAGTATAGCGATGTATACAATTCCCATGTTCATGCCAAGTAATTGCTGTAATTGGGTCGGGTCGTTGGCTACTCGGGCGGTCAATGTGCCGGCGGCATTATCCTCTTCATCGAAGAAAGGGATAGGTTTTGCAATTACGCTCTCAAAGTATTCCTGGCGGTAGGTGCAACATATGTGCTGGTGATGTTAGTTTGCCAACAAATCAATATGTGGATCACGGTGACTGTACATTCGATATAGAATTAGATGACCATCCAAGCATGAAGTAAGCTACTCCAATCCCAAGCGCCAAAATGAAGAACATGAGTGACCAGTGACTGCTTGCGTGCTTAAGTGCTTCTCCAACAAGTGTGAAAGCTGTGATGAGCTTAGAGAAGAGGTAAGCTTGAAGAGGATTGCCAGCTATAGTGTTGTAAGTTAGAATTCAAGGCCAGCAACAGCATTGGAAAACGACGATCGGTTAGACGTAGGTGGACTTACTACCAGCTCCAAGACATCCAAGTGCAAGGAAGCTATATGCTATCCAGTGGCCTCTCTGTTCATACAGAAAGACCCCAAAACTGCCAAAAATACCTCTCGGTCTATAAGCTTCTACCTCGGTTCCCTGTGATGCAGTATTTCCAGGAGCACTCATTTTCTGCGTAATAATCTCTGCCATTTCTTCGACCAATTCTGAGGCATCAGCATCGGAATCACCCATAGACAATTGTTGTGCGTTTACAAGAGCTGAATACGCGCCATCTTCGTCGGAGAGTAAGCCTTCATGGGTGCCTTCTTCAATTAACCTGCCATTCTTTAGGACGACAATCTTGTCTGCTTTCTTAATAGTTGAAAGGCGGTGGGCAATGGTAATAGTTGTTCTGTTTTTGGAGACCTACAAAGAACAGTTAACACCAACAATGGCTGGTCATCTTAGGTGGTGTTAGTTACTTTATCAAGGGCTGCTTGAACCAATCGTTCTCCGCGGACATCGATGGCTGATGTAGCCTCATCCAGTATCAGGATTTTGGGTCTCTTGATGATACTCCGCGCGATAGCTAATCGCTGGCGCTGCCCTCCAGAGAGCTTAATCCCGGCATCTCCGACTTGCGTTTCGTAACCCTATTGAAACGATCAGTACCGAAATTTCTCAAACCCGGTAAGATTAAGCAACTAACCAACGGCAACTTTGTGATAAACTCGTCTGCAAAGGCTTCCTTACACGCTTCTCGAACCAGTTGCATTTTTGTTTCCTCGTCTGCGGTTTCCCATTGAGAGCCTATCAAACCGTACTCAACATTTCTGGCTATAGTATCATTGAAGATAAATGGCTCCTGCTGCACTAATCCAATTTGGGATCTCCACCACTTGAGGTCGATTTGATCAAGGCTATGGTCTCCAACCAAGATACTGCCACTAAGCTGGACTGGAGCATTTTTCTCTTCTAAATTATCAGAGGATTCGATCTTTTCCTCCTTTTCTGCATCTTTCTTCTCCTGTAAAGCACTCGGAGGTAGTTTGAAAAGCTTGTCTGGATCCAGTTCATACCATCGCTCAAGGAGACCTACGATGGTGCTTTTACCACTTCCGGAAGCTCCAACTATGGCAGTCATTTTACCCGACTCAAACGACAGACTAAGATTATCAAGAATCTTGATATGAGGCCTGCTGGGATAGGCAAAGGTGACAGAATCAAGCTTGATATTCGCGGTAGCCGAGACCTCCGGCTCAGTAAGGCCTTCCGTGGACGGCCTTGGCGCGTCAATGATGGCGAAAAAGTCGGTCGCAGCATTTGAAGCTTTTCCAGCAGCGATCATAGGTGCAGCCAGTTGTCCGACAGACATTGTTACCATCATGACAGACATAAGTACTCTGGCGGGCTGGTTAATCTAGAATTCAAAGGGAATGAGAAATCAACCTACATAACCACAGTTGTAACACTAGATATGTGGTGCTGGAGAAAGAGTTTGACACCAAACCAAAACGTCAAGGCGAAAGTGCTGCGATACGTATTGGGTGTTCAGTTATCATTTAAGATGGAGAGGCAATACATACCAGAATACAGAAAAGAACACTGTAGATCTGGTTAGTAGATGCAACCTGTTCTCGGCGAGAATGTTTTGACATACTTGGAGCAAACTGGATACCAATCAATGGAGACATCTTCAAACCTCTACGGCGTGATTCTTCGATCCAGCCGGAGTATTTCCTGGCAATACGCTCTTCCGCACCACAAGCGGCAATCATCCGAGTTGAAGCAAGAACTTCGCCGGCGATGGATGAAGCCTTCGCATCGGCATGCTCTACTTGTTTCGTCGCCTTTAGGATGAACGGAATGAGTGCGCCATAGAAGACGAGAACAAACACAATAAGCGACGACGTTACCAATGTCAACGCCCAGCTGAACTTGAAAGCGATGACAACTGCACAAACCATCATTGCCATTTGCTGAAAGATAGAACCTAGCTTCTCTGACACGCCTACTTGCAGAACATTTGCGGCCGTTGTAAGGGTGTTAGATGCCTGCCCGCTTGGAAGTGTATCAAGGACACTGATGGGCTGCCGGAAGAGAGCCCTGAGATATTCGAGGCGGATCCTCGCAGACATGCGTAGACCTGTCATCCGGAAGGCGAATATGGAGAGGTAACCTAAGGCCCATCTTGCAACGAATAGATATACCAGATACAAACTATGAAAGTTCTGTCAGCCCGTCACCTTTCAAAAACAATATGGCGCGAGCAAACATTAGGAAAGCGTGTCGTCATCATATACAGTTGGACAAATAAAGAATAAAAGAGAATGGGATGCTAACGTTTGATGACTTAAGGCGGCAAGAAATTGACTTTTGGTTACTCCAGAACCTGGAATGAAGTACTCGTTGAAATTGCCCACCAAGTGACCTAATGCGAGTCAGATAAATGAGGCATATCCAGTACAGGGACATCCACACCAAAGACAACGTTCATCAGAGGCAAAGTCTAGAAGACGTTTAGCTTGTTGAAAAAGTTTGGTTCTCCAGAGGCACATACTATTCCGGTACCGATCTCCGCAAGCGTAGCTATACCCAGAATAATTTTGTCTGGTAAGGTGGCATATGAGAAGATCCTCTATTCCGGTCGATCAGAATGTTTAAAGGAAGGAGAGCAAGACATGATTGATGGAAAACTACCACGAAGTGTAGCAGAGACGTTTTGGTCTCTGCTTTGCTTGAATAGATGTCCTCTTTTCCATTCTCGGCGGGACTTCCATCGCCGGTTCCTTCAGGCTCGACGGGGGATGCGGGAGTGATATCACCGGGGATGGATTTCTCCATATCTGGACGACTTCACCGTCCACCCAGAACCATTCAGTATTAAGGCGACCGCAGAGACAAACGAGAGATAGTTCCTGTTTGGTCCGGGGATAAAATTTAACCTCAACTAGCAGAGAATAAAGTAAAATCAAATCATGATTCAAAAATATGTACAGGCGATGATATAGAATAAATCATGAAGCAAACGTGGACGAGGCATACAATAAAGTTTCAAGGGTCTGGCCCACTAACGGACGCGATGGTTCTAAACGAGGTGGGCAGAGTTCTAGATTGGCGGGGACAGTGGTACGAGTAATAAGACGGAAGGAAGCAATATCCGAGATTGCGCAAGAGACGGCCGTACAGTAGTAGTATTGCACTACACATCCTCCGAGCCTCTTGTTGTCTATTGTTCCTGTTGATGCGGGACGTTCATTTCTATTACACGGGTCAAAATNAGCAGGCAGCAGTCTCCGCTGACGTTGCAGGACAGCCGGTTCTGCTCTCCGCACCCGTAAATTCGTATCTCGTAGACTGCCTGTTTTGTCGTGGTCCGCAGGACAGTAACTATATGCTCCAGGCTGTTGTAATTCGGATTAGTTCTGGTCCGATTGGTGCGATCGTACGGCACCCGCCACTCGTGGGTGACTTGCGCTCGAGGCATAAGTCACAAGCGCCGGAAACTAATAAACCAGTGTGGAGATTCAGGCCGCGCACGAGTCACTAGCGAGCTTTACCGCACCCCTTATGCGTCCCCCTTGGGAAGCATTGCGCGGGGTGCCGCCTACCAAATTTCTGACACCCACACCCAAGCAAAGCCAATGGTCCACCGTCGCAGGACAGACCGCCTCCAGAAGTACAGTGGGTATGGAGCGCAGCACAAAAGCCAAATTACAGTAGGTACTAGCAAGTGTTGTAAAGTATACAATTGCTTTATTTTATTTTTGATATCGCTTTGGACCAGGACGGTTATTCCTTAAACCATCACGAGTCATTGCTTTTCTCTTTCCTGCTTAACTATCGCTGTATGCATATTGCATGGCCTTTTCCTGGTCTCCTTGAAGTCCGTCACACATTCCTGAACTTTCCTGGAAGACTGGTTCCATTCAACACCGCAGCCGCATCAACAGAGCCAACAGAAACAAAATGAGCAGCAGCGAGAAAGCATTCCTCGTGGACGACGCGGCACCAGTAAATTGGATCGGGGACGTCGTCGATGTAGCAGGACTCTCTGTGGTGCTTGACGGCGCAGCTCCTACCTTATCCCCAAGCAGCACGAAGCTGGCACAGGTGATGCGAGTCGTATTAGCAAAATGAATTACCACCGACCGGTTCCCAAAGAATGAGCCCACATCACCCCGGGTGGAGGCATACAGGTCCGTATATGATGTGTTGAACGGGTCAGAATCGATTTGGCCATGCTTGCCTGATAAATCACCTACTTGACAGGTCTGAGGGAGACTTGCATCGCATGGTGGTGTCTGTTCTCGTCAGTTCCAGGTCGTTGCTGTAGAACAAGGTAATGCTCACTTCACCACGCTCAAAAGGATCTAGATGTCCCAGAGTTCCATTGCAATTACTAGCAGCCGGGACAGGTAACTCGTGAATATGATAGACTACAATACTGTAAGTCCATGCCACTCAAGTTTGTGCTCATCAAACTTACGAAACGGGGCCGCCACTAGTGGGCAAGTTGGCAAAGGTCACCTGGAAGTCAACGCCCACGCCATCGGGATGGGCTGTAGCAATGACAGAGCCCTTAATGTTACCTCGTGGGTCGTCTGGATTGAAAAACTCCGTGTCAGTGAGCGTAGCCATGTACCATACACCAACCGGGTTGCCGGTGACGACAGTCGCATTACCCAGAAGACCAGTAACAGGTCCTGAGCTTGATTGAGCGAAGACATATGCGAGCCATGCCGCCACAAGAGGAAGAGCTAGCGTGGTCAAATGCATATTGAAGGTGAGTAATATGAGCTCCAATATGGTATCGTAGTTGATGAGGAGGATGAGTTCAGCTACCGTTGGAGTATTGGAGTTAATACAGCCAGATATTGAGAATTGTTGAAACCCAGAAAGTGTTGACGAGTGAAAGTGAGAAGAGGTGATCAATTGGGAGGTCCAGAAAATAATGAGATGCTTGAGAAGTTCTCCTCTTGGGTGCGACGGGCTTGTTGCGATTAAGGAAAAGAAAGAAGAGGAAAGGAAAGTGCCGTGGCACAGAAAGAGAAGTCCGTCGTAGTAAGAAGGTGCAACCAAGAATTCGATGTCATATGCTCTCTGCTAGGGTGGGCAAGTGGTGTATCACCATTTCAACCTACTTCCTGCCTGCCCTCTGCCATCGGTAAGATCCGAGGATCCACGGATACGCACAAGCTCTTCACAGTGGTGCCTATAGGTCAGGAAGACATATACAAGGATTAGCGATCTTTGGAAGATGGGGTAATTGCATAAACAAGATACATTGGCGGGCATTGTGAAAGACTGGTTTTGAACTCCTACCTGTATTCGTAGCCCGTGAAGGTGATCCCTATCTCCATCGGGGAACCACAATCCTGGTATTGTTTGCCTATTGCACTACTCGGTAAGCGGCAGAGTGTAACCATGAGAAGAATGGTCGCGTCCATGAAATTTCGCTTCAGCGATCCTGTGTAGCATGCTGGTATCATAATCGACGTAGGTGCTTGAAACAACACAGTGTATAGACTGATATTCAAAAGGACTGGCTAGCTTTACCGGTCACGATGGCCTCCGGGAGAGACTTACTGGGGAGAATTCCGCTTTAAGCTCCAACTCAAGATCTTCTCTCCTGACACGAGCTCCCAATAACGTGATTAGTCTATTATTCACATGATTGAAAGGGATAGCATGCTTTGATATTGACAATACAGTACTCCATGATAGGATTATTACCATGGTGCGTGCAAAAAGGGAAAATTAAACATGGAATATTAAAACTACCAACTACTATTAAATATACAAATAAATAACTAGGTACAGGAATAATATGCAAAGTTCCATTCGACACATCCATTCTCCGAACAGACACCACGCGAAATCCAGAGGTCTAAGTTTAGAACAGCACTTGTTAGGGTTTCAAGCGGGCCGAAACTTACCGGGTACTGCAACGACCAACGTCGATGCATAATGGTCGGTTCTGGGGGTATCTAGCGCAAACCGTAGACTTGGGAAAAAAAATCATTCCTTAAAGAGAATAGCTCTAAAAAGGGATTCAAAAACAATAGACCAGAGTTAGAGACATGGAACGTCTAGAAAGGCGGATGTGAGCCCGGTTCCGCAGTATATCGTTGATAGATACCTTAGGCGAAAGACCGCTGATGCCTTAAAGAACCTGTAACCCAACCCCCCGGTCACCCTGCCTATCACGCCGCGCCTAGCGGGCATGCGTAACGCCATCGCCCGACCTCAAAAGCTCTCGCAAGCTTAACCAACGTCAAACCCGCGCGAACATCAAGGAGCCTCTCCACCAGCAAAGCCAGCTTCCTTCATCCACCACTGCACTGTCTCTCCTGGGGTAGATCCCTTATACTAGAATATCCGATCCTTTCTCCTATCCGCCTTCCAAGGTAGAACGAAGTCAAGATGAAGCCAGTCGTAGGAGCAATGCAAGCATGGTCTTGGTAAGCTTTCAGCCCACCCTCCCCACGATCCAATCCAGATTTCCGCCTCCATCCTGGGACCACGACAAAGGAAAAGAGGAAAGGATCAAGAAAAAAACAGTGCAAGGCTGATTGTGTCTCTCAAATGGTTTAGCGTCGTCATCTCCGTCTTCGCGATAGTGATCCTCTCTGTTATCGGGGCACTCTTCAAATCCAACCACCACTCCATGATGGGCTCGACGGAGGATCCCAAGGACGGAGCCGCTGTTGCCGCAACTGTATTTGGAGCTGTGATTGTATACGCTGTACGTTGTTTTTCTTCTCGCTACTGTTATCTCCCCAGCCACGTTCGATCCCGCATGTTTCTGTTTATCGAAGATAAGGAAAGAGAAGGTTGGGAGGATAAGATCAACTTCCTTCCAATCTAGCTTGGGAGAAGTGCAAGAACTGCGAAACTTTTATGTGTCAAGGGTAACTAACCGCCGAGTTGCGTTGCTTTAGGTCTTCCTGGTCGGCTGTGCCTTCCAAGCATTTCTGCATGTCCGCGAGAACCGACGAGGAGCGATCACTTTGTCTTGATAGGGAGAGAATGGCTCAAATGGAAGGAATAAGAAGACAATCTGTAGTTGCATGCGGGTGTAGGTGGACTTCATGCACGAGGGAACAACTGGGTCGGGGCGTACGGTGTTTTATTCTTGGTCAGGCCTTCTGTTGTAGAGGTGATTTTGTACAACGTATTGTGAATGTGAATATAACTTATCTCTAAACCCAATTGGAGATTTTCTGCGCCAAATTCACTCCGTCTGGGAGCGATACCTTAAGTCTATTCTAACTTGGATGCATTCAGTAGTGTCTCTGGCGGGATTCGTTGCCTAGAAGTATGATGACGCTCGGCATTGATAACAGGTATATAAAATGTAAAAAGACGTTCTACTGCTCATCAATCGCTTCGTCGCTAAAGAGATATATACACCATATAGAATTTTCCATCCAGTCATTCAAACGTCAAGGGAAACATCACAGTCGAAATCAGCTAGAATTCTTTATCATCGCCCGCTAGAACTGATGCCAGCACAATACACAAAAGAAGAAAAACCAGAAAAGCATAAAGATCATGATATCTATCCAATTGCTGCAGAGCTCTGGAATACTAGTCAACAAGTATCCCTTTCGAATATATGCAGAACTCGATGAGGGACTCCAAAAACTCCAAATGCCTAAAGTGGGCGTAAGATCTGCGGAAGCCTTTATTGTCCTTGGAAATATGGGTCGTGAGGTGGCTGTCCATATGGTGATGGGCTCATGGAAGAATGCATCATCCGAGCTGAATGATATTGTGGATCCTGCATGCTTCCCGCCGACATAGTATCATAGGGACTTCCGTGTGTGTTGATTCCAAGTACGTTACCGAACCCAGACATGGGTGAGGCCGAAGTGAAATTTTGAGATACGAGGTTGGAATTTTGAGACATACTGTTGTTTTGAGCGGCCATGGTGAAGTTGTGAGTCGGTAGCTGGTCAAATTCTGCTTGTGGAACTCCCGAAGGGTATAGGGTAGGGTCCAAAGAGTCAAAACCACGAGAATGATGTAGCTGTTGGAGACCCGAATCTAGTGAGCCGCCGTGTGGCCGTGGCTGACTCACAGGCATGCCATATGTAGCTCCATACATGGGGTTGTTGTGATACATCATGCCTTGAGGCGTTTGGGGCTGGATTTCGAAGTTGCTTTGATCCGGGAAGAAGCCGTGCTGGTAAGTAGGGAACGGTGATGTTACTTGCGGATGAGATGGAATGTGGTCTAGATTTGCGGGACTATGAGATTCAACTTTTGTCCTGCCGATCGGGGTGACGGGCTCCGATTCCTTTTCTTTGACCGGACTAATTATTGTCGAAGCATCGACGTCTCTTTTCTCAACAACTCGAAGAATCGGGAGGCTGATATCTTCCATATGCTTCGCAAGATGGACTGTCAACTTCTTCCACTGTGTGAAAGTTCTCCCACAGAATTTACATGGCTCCTGCTGTGGCACTTTTGTGGTGTCATGGTGGCATCTTTCTAGCATCATCAAGGCCGGTTCTGTGGTGCGCGTTCTCTTGACTGCCGCCTTACTCTTGTCCTTGGGCTCAGGCATCTTGTGCTCGCGGACAAGGTGCTGCAAGAAGTTATCCTTCCTGAAGCACTGGTGCCTACATTCCTCGATCTGGCATGTCCACCATTCCAGATGCCTATGTATTTCATTCTCGTGCCGAACCCAATCAGCCTTTCTCTTGAACGATTTCGATTCTTTACATTTATCAAAGGTGCAGGTGAATGGCTGAACATCTTCATGGACATGTTTTGTCCAGTCAGATGGTTTCTGGAATTTCTTGACTTTGAAACATAACGGACATTCGAATTTCGCGGGAAGCGACCGAACCGGCGGCATAGGTACGCCCTTAGGGAAAGAGTCTTCAGTTATTGTGCCTTCAGCAAGGCCCGAGTCTTCTTCCGAATATTCTGCTTGGGCTACTGATTCCGGTCTTCGTGGGTGCCCCTTCGCGTCCTGCAGAGTGGGGTGCCCTCCAAGACCTTCGCAATTCTCACGAGAGGTACAGGATCCATCACGGACAGCCTTCTCGTGATCGACCTTCGCCGTTAACAACAGTTTATAGCGGAATTCCTGTTGATGTGCAGTCCTTGAAATCAACCACCTGAATTGGTGTTCCATACCGGGGTTGAGTCGTGAAATATGCGCCTTGAACCCTTCCATATTCGGGATGATAGGTTCAGTGCTTTCCTCGAGCTTTGGCCTTACTTCACCACCTTCCAAGAGTTCATCGTCTTCCTCATCCTCATCATCGTCCTGTTCAGGCACATCAGCAACACCCTCATCATACTGAGGTTGAGGCTCTGGTTGAGGCTGCACTGACGACGTTGGCAAGCTGGGAACTGGTGGACCACCCTGGGTCCGAAGGAGTCCCACGATGCCTTGGTCATGTGGGCTTGTGAATCCAGGCACTTCGCTCTTGCTTCGATGCCGGGCCAAAAATAGCCGGGCTTGGGCTAATGGAGCAGGACTCTTTGGAGAAGGAACTGTAGCACTCACAGACCCGTTTCGGGCGTGGGTGGCGCCCACTGCAGCCACGGTGCCTCCCACCGCAGCAAGAGCCGTGTTGATGCTTGGAGTGGATCGGCGATTAACGCTGGTTGATCGTGAAGGAGGTGGCGCAAGACTGCTCTGACCACCGCTTTTAATAGTGGTTGCCGGTTGGACATCCTCGAAAGATTCGCGAGTGCTGCTGATAGATCGTTTGTGGCTCCTGCTTCGGACCAAATTGCCCAATTTATTGAGGCGGGTGCGGCTTTGGTCGATTATACTGTGCTGCCTACTGGGCTTTTCTTCTTTCTCCTTGCTGATAGACAGTCGACCGAAGAGGCCGCCCTCAGCGAACAGGTCTCTCTCCGTCATACTAGGCTCACTGAGGCGTCGTCGGGTACCCCAAGTCGCACGTCGAGATATCACGGAGAGATTGTCGGCGTTATTTAGGTATCGCATCATGGCAGCGGTGGAAGACTCGGGTTGGGTTCGGTTTGTCGTGGTCTTTAAATACATCGGCGCATCATCCCAGTGACGAGATTGGAAAAATATCTCATGGTCGGCGAAGCTGATGGTCGAAGCTTCTGGGTTATAGTAAGCCTGTCCTTCCACTATTTTGTTGTCACGAATACTCTCCGTCTCAGAGACGGCATCAACATTGTTTTCTGCCTCTTGGTCTTGTGGTTGGGCAGTCGGCTCATCTGGATCTGCGTGGCCCTCAGCACCGGACTCAGCATTCCAGGCCCTGACCTGCTGAAGCCTCTCTTCCAGGAGGCGTTGTTTTTCCTGATCATTGGTACTGGGAACTTCCGCGCCCGCCATGTCTCTTCGGTCTTCTGGACCGATACCAGAGGTGCCCGATCGATCCCCACGCTGCCATGAGCCGTCATCATCTCTCAAGATGGGGTCTCGAGCCGCTGCACTGGTCCCACTGAGAACCCCGTGACTTGGGAAATAGGAAGCATCGACGTCCTCATACTTTCGTTCGCTGGGTTGATGAGGTCCATCGTCGTAGTGGGAGATGGTAAGTCGGGGACTAGTATGAGGGTGGTCCATCTTGCCTGGCGATACGTCTTCCGCGCTGGTGTCGCTGCTGTTGCCGCTATGCTCGGGTGTCAACTGTGCGGTGGGGCGCTGAGGGGCATTCGACGTAGCGAACTCTGGGAACTTGGTAGTCAGCTCCTCGTGTGATGTCGCGACTTGATTTCTATGTTCATTGAGGTCGCTGTTGGACGAAAGGGTGGTCCCTTTGGTGTGCGGGTGCAGGGTGAGGGGATACGCTGCGTTGTTCACGACGACGGCGCCTGAGAGATTGGCGTCTAGCGGCTTCCCTCCAAATGACAGCTGCTGGAAGTGGAAGGCGTCTACGTCTAGCTGAGTGTTCTCAACGGCGGCCAAATCGACTTGGTCCGGCTCGACACTGAAGTTAACCCCAGCGTATGGGTCGTCTTGATTTTCGTAATCGTCGAGATCCGTGCCGCTGAAATCGTAGGCGCTGTCGCCGGGCGTGAAGTTGAAGGAAGGGCTCGCGGAGTTGCTGAACGTGTGGGATTGATCGTTGGGGGAGAGATCCTGCGGTGTGGGCAGGTAACTGCGGGTGCTCAAGCCGAGTTCCTCAATGAGTTCCTGCTGAGTTTGTGCTTCAGCTCCAATGAAGGGGGTTGATGTATCGTAAGATGTCGACATAGTGCTGTCGACGACAACCGGTCGCTAGGGTCTTGTGCTGTGGTTTTTATGAAGCAAAGCGCATGCTGGCCAGGCGGAGATCAGCTGAAGGGGGGAGTCAGGCAAGGAGCAGGGTCATGTTGGCAGCCTTGAGCCGTCCTGGATATCACGGATGGGAGGAAGGTGGGAACAAGTGCCGCCGTGTATGCTGCGCTTCGCGCCGCAACGGGAATATCCAGGTACGTGCGCGTATCTGTGAGACGGGCGCAGGCGAAGAGAATGATTCTAGCGCGGCGTGGAAGGAGATCCAGGTATGCTCTTCCGATGCTTCTTGGGACCGATGACGGATTGTGGAGCTTCTGATCGGGAAGGAGAAGGAGGAGGAGGAGGAGGATGATGGGCGTGGATTTCTACGTCGGCGGAGGGAGCAGCAGAGGGACGACCGCAGCGGGTGAGATGGGACGCTGGCGCTCCCTTGCTGGAAGCGGGCGCCAAGACAGGGCTGGGGGGAGGGTGTGGGAGGTACGGGCAGCCGAGCGCGCGTGTGGTCCTCTCCCCAAGAGGGGTCACCGTCACCCATACGCTGGTCGCGCTCATTATGGCGATCTGACCGAGCCACAACTCCCCGGAAACCGCAGCCCCAAGAGGCGCTGCTCTTCTGGAGAGAACCAGAGCAGGCTCCGGCGACGGTCGAAGCATCCAGGCACCGGCATCTGTGTCTCACGAGGTTCTGCACGCTGACCATTGCATTTTGGCAATCCGTCCCTGGTGGACGCAAGGCATATCGCCCGGCTGACTGGCAACGGCGACGATGTGGGCGCGAGGCAGAAGGGCGACTAGACGCAGAGCCGCACGATTGCTGCTCTGGTGATGCCGAGTTGGGGCTAGGCGGGCAACGGGTGCGGTGGATGCGCGCTGGCAAGGCAGAATTGGGCCTGATCCCCTCTGGCTCGTGCTGTGCCCCCCCATCCCCCCATCCCCCTCCGGCAGATTCAGTAGTGAGGGTACCGCACGCAGCGACCCTGAGCGACGGTAAGCTCCTGGGTGGAGCGGCCAGGCAGCTGGAGCCGTCAGGGCGCCCTGACAAGTCGGCCAATCTGCCTGTCGCAGCACCAGGGCACAGGCACTGCGCCCATCGAGGCTGCTGCTGCTGTCTGTCAAGGGCCGTGGCTGTGCGTTGTGCCCTGGAACGCTCCCAAGTGTGGCCCTGCCCCGCCAACACCCAAGCATGACCCCATTCATTATTGATACCGTTCTCTTCGTGATGTCATGTTCCGCTTTCCTCGCAGCGTCACCGTTGCTGGATGGGATGCTGATAACCACAAAATGCCTCATCTGCGCCCAGAGCACTCAACTACCCCTACGCCTTTATTGAAAAAGCCCAGCCGCATGGGAAGGGAGAGACCAGCCGAGTCAGAAGATCATCGGATTCGTTGCGACAGCCGGCCGTGGTTTGTGCGGTCAGGCGGCTAGCGACTCAGCATCCAGCAAATTTTCAGTCGCTCCATTGACGTGTGGAACTGCGTGCGATGCGCCATCGCGTCGAGATCGGAGCGACGCTGCGGCTGCAGCGTCGCTGTGCGCTTTGGGAAAAGCCCTTGGGGGAACCTGCGTCGCGCGGATCACACGTCACAGCCGCCCTGCTCGCGATGGGACTCAAGAGATGAGGTTTATTACGTCTCATCAACGCCTGCATTTGCTCGACGCTGCTCAGTCTACCACGACTCTCTCGTTCGATCAAGGAATCTTTGCTATTCGGATGCGCAACCCGATGCTGTTCTCCCAAGCCAGCAAACCCAGCTGTGTGGACAGAGGCTGTGGACCTGATGCGCACTATCGATTTACACCTTGGTTCTCTCCCACGCTAGCTGCTTCGGGGGTCTCAGAGCTACGACTGTCCCAGAGGAAAAGGAAATCCTCAGTACATTCACTGAACGCTGAACCGCAGCTGTCCAATAAGGCGGCGACCCGCGGCTCCGGTTGGTGGCTATATATATCCGTCCTGCCGGGTCTCTCCAGACACAAGCGATGCGAAAGGTACGTATAAGGATGAGAGCCTCATCCGTGTCACGACTGTAGCATCAGGAGCTCGCAAGGAGCAATAATACACATATGCATGTAATGGTTTTAGAAGTTCTCCACCCGCTGAGACGGTATCTGTTATGGTACCTAATCCTTGTCCACACCCTGTCTTATCACCGTTGCAGTGCAGTACAGGCATGGTAAGGGAGCCAGGCCTGTGATAAAATCGTGGTTGCCTTTTGCACAGGCCGAACTAGAGGAAGAACACAATGCATTTCTAGATGTCTCACAAACCGAACGGGAACTCTAAATCTAGGCAGTTATTAGCGATCTATCAGCCAAGGAAGCTATGCCTGTCAGTCTGTTCGATAGTGCTTATGTGTTTCACCGCAGTTCTCACGGTCCTATTTCGTACGGGAGGATCTGCCGAAGGAATGCTGAAGGATCATAACTTAATCCACCTGCACACCTGTAACTGTGGTGGCAAAAAGAAATCAAGTCTAATGATATAATCTGATTAGGTTATCTTTCTGCCTGGATTTGTAAGGTAGCTTATGCTGGAAGTAGACAGTTGCCTGTTTTTTACTTTTCCTAATCCGAAGCAATGCTTATTAGCAATGAACCACCAACATGAGGCAATAAAGATTTGGTGCCTGAGGCTATAAAGATTTGGTGCCTGAGGCTAAACACTTTCTGAGACCCTCGGCACCTCCATCGGCCGGCCCCACGTAGGAAGTCAATTGCGACAGCATCTCACCTCTGCCATAACGAGGTGCCGTCCTTTTGTCACAACGCAGCACAAGACGCGGGACCGTCTTCAATCCAGCCATGAATAGCATCGTTGCCATGTTTGAGGTAAATTACGCGGAGGCTTTTCCAGCTCATTTCTAGCCATTGGCACTGACTTTCCGCGAGCCTCATCCTGAGGATAGGCTACGTCTGCGACTCCACCGTGCCAGGTCCGTGGTACTGACCGCGCAAGAGTACGCCATTTTCTCTTCCTCTTCAGCCTTCCCATCTTTAGCTCAGAGATCTGTCCATTGCTGCGGATTGGTCTAGGTGATCTTGTTAGTCCTGATCTCGAAGTTATCCCAGACCATACGTAAAAATCACCCGCCTCGCAAGATCCTAATCCCACACACATATATTGTATATTTCTATATCCGAAATAACTGACAACATTCCTTGCAACAAACAAACAGACTCGTTGAAATCCGCGCTGCTCAACGCACCTTTGAAGGCGCCTACATCCGCACCGCGCTGGGCCAGTTCTCCTTCGCGCTCGTCGTGCTGAAGATCTTCACGCAGGAGTTCTACTCCATTGGTGCGCTCTTCGCGACCTACGGTGCGGGTGTCCTGCTTGTCAGCTTGTACCGGCGGTATGAAGGTAATCGCCAGTTCTTCAGCGAGGTCGGTGACGACGGGCTGGGTCGCAAGAAGTTCCGGACGAGCGGGAATGCCGTCGTGGTCTTGACGGCGTTGAGTCTCGGTGCTTATATCAGTTTACTGGTCCTGACTCTTAAATTGGGAGCGAGCTGAGGATCGAAGAGCTCTGCTCTTTTCTTTTTTACGTCAAAACTTCCAAGGTCGCACGTCGAGTGTGGTTACATTGGGGAATTATGCATTGCATTTTGTAGCATGGCGTTGGATTTCAGAATAGGTGTTAGAGAAGCGGCGTTTTTTGTAGCTCTCTTTATAAGTTGCGGCTCTTCAGGGATACTGAGAAATATCCCGTATGAGAATTCAAATAGACGGCTACTCGTTGAATTCATGTGCTCTTGGTAGAATGCTATCTCCCAAGGAATTTTTCAGGTATGAAGGATCCGCTCAGATCGCTCTACCCTCTGGCATATCTTCTCAACCTTGAATACGGGCAAAGTCCTAGCTTAAGGCAGCACCCAGAGGCTATGTTAACTGGATAATCTGCACACATTGATTCCTTTGATACGACGAGCTCGAACTTCCATATCTGGCTCAAATACGAAGGTTCGATCCGGGAAGCTTGAAGAATCATCTGAGTGCATCCTTCACGTAGGCCGGAGGCTATTTGGACGGTGAAGACTGCCGTTTGAAGAATCTCTATATTTTGCAGCAGTAAAGCCAATAGACCTAACCAAACCCAGATGTCTGCAGAAATAACAAGGAAGGCGTTTAAGCATACCCTAATTCCCCTATGCAAAGCGCAAAAAAACAAGAGAAGACCAGCCGAATTCCCTTAAAGACCAGTTGGATCCGATTATGCCCGCAATTCCCGTCTCATTACCAATAGCCCAGATGCTCTCTTATATAACTTTTTTTTCCCGTTTCCCCAAATTTCCCTTTAGTTAAAGCGATTTATCATACACGCCTTAATATGCCCTCCCAATCCTAAAAGATCAGGCTCAGTTATTCCCCCCCCTTTCGTGAATGTCGTAGTCGTTTTGTTCGTTGCAACGGGTTGTTTAAGTCCGTTTAGGTACGTAATACAATGATATTTCCGGCAATATGCTCACCGCCTCCTCCCCGGTCGTTGGGCATGGGTCGCACAATTGCTCGCGCTTCCGAGTTGTAAAGTCCTGGCATACTTCACCTCATCGGAACTCGGTCGTGCTTCTGTTACCTGGCTCTTCTAAAAGACACGGGATAATCAGGATGTGTGAGGAGTCCTCATTATCAAGATCTCGAGCTGGGTGGAGGCGGATAGTATGAACCGCTGGGGGGTTCAGCATAAGTGTATTGCGACGGCACCTGGTTTGCGGCTTCAACCATTTGCGACGGGCGTCCCGCTCCACTCCATGGCCCATATGCTGGACCATTTGGCTCCATAGATGCATAAGGCTGCTGCCAGGCGTTATAGGCTGTGGGAGGTAAGTTGTCCGCGGCGGTAGGTGAAATCTCAGAAAGAGCTGTAGGTGATGCTGAAATCGCTTGCTGATACATCGCGGTATGTTGGCCGGCATGCTTCGGAGGGTAAGGGTTGGCGATATGCTGCGCAGTCGGCTGTGGATATGTTGAGTAGTGATTCCCGTGGAGAGATTCAAGATTGCCATATGAAGCAGATCTCTGAGGCAAAGACCACGATATATCCTCTCTGGGGTCGGTAACCCCTGGCTGCCAACCGTGAAGAGGCAAATTCTGGCCTTGGCCGTAAGGTGCAAATGATTGTGTAACTGGCAAATCTTGAGCATTCACATGCCAGCCTTGGAGAGACAAATCACTCTGAGGGTCCATACCTCGAATAGGGGACGGGTCAGTTTGCACCCAATTTGCCGTAGAATGTGGTGGGTATTCGATCCCACGAGCAGAGTTGCCTAATGCCAGAACTGCAGGTAAGTCATCTACTACAAGTTGCTGAGAAAGAGCACTACGTACCCCGGATTTCGGGAGAGAAACCATCCGTCCTGCGACGCTTAATTCCGTCGAGCTCCTGGATAGGAGGCATATTCATATTGGAGTATGGGAGATTCGATCCCCCGTCTGTCAAATGCTCCGATAAAGCCGCAGGAGAAGATGACTCCGAGGTAGCACCAGTACCACCAGTTGTTTTGGAGTCTCTGCGCTTCGTTTCCGATGGAGGCTGCTGGTCAACCGGGTAGAAGTTGCATTCTTTCTTTAATCTAATACAGTTGGAGCATCGATTCTGAGCATCACCTGGGGCGGGGATGCATCTGATCTTCCTTCGTCGACAGTGGCCTGCATCTGGGAGTCAGTCTGCTCTCCATAAGAATGGTGTTCAGCACCATCCACGGTCATTCATTACTTACCACACGCAACAGAAGTTCGATGGTAACCCAACTTGTTCCTTCGTTTCTCAGCAGACATGGCCAAGGCCGTGGCGGCATCCATGGTTGACTGCGACCTGACATTTGGTGTCGACATGGATCTTTTTATCTTTCCAGCGTTCGGGTCCACTGGATTTCCACTCTTGCTCATGGATGGGGATGATGATTTAGAATCTCCCGACGCGTGAGAGGGGGTGGAATCCAGAGGAAGTTGATGAAAACTGGGAATCATCGCTGCTGATGGGTCCAAACTGCCAGGTACTGGATACTGGTAGGTGGAGGATATCGGGATGGTCTCCGAGACCATCGATGAGAATGCGGTAGGTGGATCGCCCATGTTCCACATCGTCACGGAACCTTGGTGCTGGACTGAGAGTGCCATAAATTGCGTATGTTTTGGTGAATGATTGATGGTCAGTTCCGTGGCCTTTGGCTAAGTGCAATCTACGCGGCAGGCGAGATCAGATCTTCAAAATCCAACCTTGTCGTCAAAGACGGGATGAATTCAATGTTCCTGGATCGCCAGCAGCGCTGTGTGCTATGAAAGCATGCGTAGGATATGGGTGCACTAGAAGACTGAATTACGCCTGCTCGAAGGGATATATCTGCCCCACGGTCACAGCACCGAGGTGAGGTCAATTTAAGAAGACTGACGGTATGTGCCTGGCGTTGAATGGCGCGAGGGAGGGATCGGTACTAATTAGGCCGTATCAACGGATCATAATGCGGAGTTTGGCCTGCTCGTGGACGAGGACCACCAGCAGCCAGAGAGAAAAGGAACCTCTCGTGGCTTGGTACCCTGCAGTGGGAAGTCGTGCTGCTGTGGCCGCAAGTCGGCGAGTTCCCAGGAGCACCCTTTGCTGTCTGGGATAAGCCGCCTCCGTGGAGTTCAACAGTTTCGAGGACGAATGGGAGGCAGATGCTCTCACGCCACGCAGCCAATGGTCTGGAGGAGCCGTCGAGAGCTGGCCACACAGGAGTTGGAGGTGCTCAATGTGTGACAAAGAGAAAAGATAACGGGGGAAGGGCACGATTATGTCTGGATTGATCGAGACCAGGGGGACAATGGCGAGGCCACCTCGCAGCGGCAAGGCCCAGTGATATATTCCGGGGAGGGGGGGAATCAAGTTCGGGAGAGGGATGCTGGGAGGCTGCGCGAGAAATACATCATCGAACACCTAACGCCGACCTGAGACTTCATTTTATTATTATCCATGAGGCCCTGGAGGTGGTAGGTCTCCCAGTGGTCAGTGACGCCACGAGATTGGGTGACATTGATGCCAGCCCTCATCCCGGGTCTCCCATCAATGCCTGTCAGCACCGACCTCCACTCCAGCCCTAGCGGATTTTAGGTGCTGGCTAACCATTTCCCCAATTGGGCCGCCGAAGCAGGGAACCTCTTCGATGTGGAGGTCCTGCTGCTCCGTATCTACAGGTACCCAATGCAGTCCGGTACAAGGTTGGGGGGTGTGGTGCCTGCCCGCAGATAGCGCATTGTTCATGCTGGCGAGGGCGTAGCGTCCGGTACAGCTGAGAGGTCACTAAACTAGTTGGGTCGATGATGAAAGAGGTCGTGAGCAGAGCGCACACCCTGGGCAGCAGCCTGCTCCCAGTGCATTTGCGTGGCTTTTTCCTCCTACACTAACACGATTCCAGGGAGGGCCATACACTTAGGGTACGGATTCCTAGGAACGAGACACCCGACTGGCTGTCTCCGGCAACTGGTGCGAGGAAGGCAGCACGCTGGGACGTAGCAGGTTGAGGAGGTGAGCGCGCGCCGGTGGGCAGAAGCACGCTGCTCAGCTGGCATGCGGCACTCTGAGGCAGGAGAATTAGCTTACACGAGTCCCCAGGGGACATGGAAATTGGCGTCAAGGGGTGTTGTTGATGGACGGTGCGAGTAATCGCCAGCCCTGCAACGCGCACCTCACTCGTCCCTTTGCTTTTCCCACCGCCAGCCTGCATGTCTACGCTGCCCACGGACACTTCGAAGCTGCGTGGACCGCGATGTCTGGCAATGTCTTCGCCTAGTGCCGCCGTGATGGGTGCCGTCGTCGGTACCCGCGCACAGGGCCGTCAGTGACTGTCACTGTGCTGGAGGGTACAAAGCAGTACCTCCCGCGGCCGTCCCTGGCCGGAAGTGCGCGCCACAAGGTTCTATCGGAAGGTGGAGACCGCCGCTGGGGGCAGCAGAAGCCCTCTGCAGCAGGGCGAAATGGCTCTTGCTTGCTCGGGTCCTGGCTGGGTGCATGGATCACTCACCCAAGCTCCCTTCGCATCTTCGCCGAGAGTTGAGGGCTTCTCGCCAGCGTGCTCTGGCGAGTCGTATGGCGGATGAGGCCCTCAGCAACCCCTTTGGGGCCGTTGGAAAGGACGGGCACCATCATCTCCGTGCTGCTGGCATCAGCCTCCGGCGGGCAGTCGCGATAGCCTCCTCCCGGGGGCATCCTCGAGCACGCAGCACAGGTCGCTGGTCGGGGACCGGTGACGGTGCATCAGCGGCGACTACCTCCGCACATCTGGGCAACGCGCCCACTCTCCCACTTCCAGGAGTCCGGCCAGCCTTACTACCGTCCATGGCACCGCTGCACCAGTCCACCGGCGAGCACATTATTCTTGCACGTCCACGACGGGTCTAAGACTCCCTGGCGTGTGCGCTACCGGACGTGCGTGCTGAGATGAGGGAGGATCGCGTCCGTGGCTTCGAACGTTCGATGGGCATCAAACCCCCGAGCAGCCTGGGTCCCTCCTGCTCCAGCAGCTTGGCCATTGCTCCACTACCGCCGTACCCTTACCGTGCACCACCACTGTCAACTGCTTGCTTTCACGCCTTCCTACGTATCCCTGAGGGCTCGCCACGGCCGGATGCTCTGCAGCGACACCCGCCGGATCCTCATGCATGGGTCAGGGGGCGCGCCTGTGCCCATCGCGGATGGAAATTCGCTGTGTCTGAGTTTCCTGCTCCTGTCCAAGGCTGGTCTTGGTTGCGATAAGTGACCCTTAGTCTGCGCCGCTGAGTCATGCAATTTGGGGAGAAGGTGAGGTTCGGGTTATTCCCTTGGGGGGTTGCGGCCCTGCATCAGGTTCGATGTCGAGGCGCGACGAGGATCCGCGACCGATCCCCGCTCCAGAGCCATTGCGCAGCACCTGGGCGATCCATCTACGGGGAGTTTGATCTTCGCACCATGCCCATGTCGGCTGCTGCTCCACCAGGGCTCTGCGCAGAAACGCAGAAACGCCCGCGACGACGGTCAGGAAAAGTGACCAAACTGAAGGAGCCATTGGGAAGCCACGTGGAGAGAGGGTGTCGGCCTCGCTCATGGAACGGTGCTAAACTTTCTCGGCTGTCGTAACGGATGGCAATGCGCGGAGGCACGAGAGGGTCAGCCCATTCTTGAAGCTCGAGAACGATTCCACCATCATGGATCTGGTCGACGTCGACCCTCCACCGTCCATGCTTTTTTGCTCTTCCTCCATTGGGCATCACACCGAGGCGCTGGATCTCCCCCCTTCACACCTGCGCCTTGGCGATCGAGCTTCTGGAGAATGCCATGGCACAGTGCCGAGCTGCAAATAGCATTTGCGCTCCTCGCTACGACGCTGTCCGAGCAGGCGATAAGTACCCGTACTCCCAGCACCAGAGGCGGCATCTGTCGAGATATGGTGGTCCAGGACAGTACGTGGACAAGATATCACCGTTCAGATGGATTCAGGATGGCCCAACCCAGCCCACGCATTCCTGGGCTCGGCGAGGGACCGAACACTTTCAGCGGTGCTGGTAGATCTGGCACCCTCCAGCCGGTGCAGGAGAAATTCGCCGCTCCAATCGTGGCCGCGCACACCTTCCAAACAGCCTGTCTTCACTCTTGGACCTGGGGATCCCATGCGGTCTCAACCGCGGGTGTGTCCCGTTATGCACGCCGAAGACACCAAGTTTTGTTGCGGGTGTGGTTGCCCGCAACGACACAAGACGCAGTCGGAAGAATATGGGGGTGGCTCTAGCGGTGCTGCGCTGCTGCAGTTGGGGTCAACGTCACGGCGACATGCCCAGGCCGCCTCACTGCGAGCAGCCAGGACATCATCGCATGCACCATGACCATGGGCTGGCGTCCCTGGAGATGGCCTCAACACGCAATTCGGACGCTGCACGCATAATCGGCGAACAGCATGGTTCTTTTCGACATGAGGCGCTCAATTGATTGCGACGGGGATCCTGGAGCCATGCAGCGAACAATTCCCTCATCGCTCGTGGTGACTGCCGACGGCGCTGGAGCACAAGTACCTCCGCGGTCCTTTCACCACCACTATCGACCCTATAAACGTTGGGCCAACCATGTCTTGGTAAGCTAACTGGTTGTGATATGTAAGCACCCTCCTGGTAATCTCACCCCGTCTCTCGTCTCTCCCTCTCCCTCCCTCTCTCTCTGTCCATCTGGCGGATACGAAGGATTGACACTGCTGCTGCGAGTAGCTCCGCGCTCGATTCGCAGAGCCGGCAACGAGAGGCAGCCACATCCGAACATCTTCCGTGACCCTCAGCAAGCCGGGTAGCCTGCCCAGCACCGCTTCCAGAGCGGCGGCCAACGGAGCCGGAGGGCAATCAGAAGCGCTGACCTGCCACGCCTACTAGCAATTCTCCGATCGAATCAGGCGGCCCCCGATCCGAGGACCAGGGTGCCCGAGCCCGGGTTTAACACCGACTTGCTACCGGCGGCGCCTGGCCATGCGCAACTGGGTCGTGCGGTCTCTTGCAGCTCTCCGTATTTACGTATCCAGGACCCGCTGGGCTCAAGGCACCTGGGGACATCTTCGACTAACTTGATCCTACAGTAGCTCCTACACCTCCCTTTGATACCTTGATAACCACAGGTTTCGAGGCGGCCATCGTGCTTCGGTTGCGTCGTAGGGTAACTTCTTCCAAGGTGGAAATGCCCCTTAGGATGGCTGACGGGGGGTAAGTCGTACCCAGGATCGGTTTTAGGCGTTCGAGTCCGGGGCCAACCCACAAAACAAACGTGCTTGATATGGGTGTGTCAGGCACTTCAGTTTCGCGATTATGCCTCGTGCCAGGGGCTGCTTTCTACTCTGCTATATTCTACTCCGCAGACGCCATCCTGGGCCGTTGCGACGGCGATAGATATGAGTAATCCTGCCAAATTAAGCATGCTCTGATGGCTGAGTACCATATCCCAGAAGTCCAGCACATCATCATGGCCAAATTAATCGACGAATGGCACGCACACAGTACAGGCATGGAGGTCGTCGTGGTGCCCCAGAAAACCAACTCAGGACCTGCAGGAGTTGGCACTTCTGTCACATCGAGGTTGTCGAATGCACCTAAGTGCTTATCCTTAGCGCGCCCTCTGGCGCCGCAGAGAGCTCCTATGTGTTGCGAACCTGGTTGGTTGTCTAGAAGTCTGGCGGGGAGTTAGAGAGAAGTCCGGCAAACGAACCCGTGAAGAAATTCGTGCTGTCTATCGACTGCGCTTTCGCAACAGATCAGGTTGTTCCTCCCTCGTCCTGTGCATGGCAACCTAATTACTGCAGTGGATTAGGGGGTGATTCTAGTAGTGGAAACCCGAGATAACCCAGATACGGCTAATATTTCGTCCTCGAATTCATATGGTCCGGTTTGAGCTACCCGTAATACCGGGCCTGGGAGTTCTATTGAGACTGGCTGCTTGTCTACCTTGACGGGGCTTCTACAGCAGAACCCAATGCTCAACTTCCTTGCAACGTTACTCAGGATTCTGTTCTAACATACTCCGATCACATGCCTTCGAATCGCCCAGATTGCAAAGGGGGACAACATGCCAAAGATAGCAAATCATCATGCCGTCTTCATCCAAGAGGATCCTGCGTGGGTCAGGGTTTTTAAAATCTGTTCAGTCTAGCTTGGACGATACCCGCTTTTCGCATTACACTATCTCCCCTGGTCAGGAAGTTGAGATATCTCACACCATAACAAAGTGGTAAGCGAGCCTCTCAATCTGTGTGGTGAGCTTTCCTTGGAGGCTTAGAGACATGCAGAAGTGTCAGAAGACGGGGACCGAACAGGCGAACACCAATGGTAGGCGCCCCTCCTCCATTAGTAGCATATGTAGCTTAGGCCGGCTTTCATGATATCAACGGATTTTGTTTTTGCCTCGAGCGGTGATGGTGGTTGTGGTGGTGTTGCTGTTGGTGATTTGGAATCCGTCATCGTGCAAGATTTTCTCCCCATGGAATTGATTTCCCGGACGACCACCCCGTTCTTCGTTTCTATTCAAGACAACTAAGTGCAAGTTCCTAAGTCGAGATCTCCATCATGTGCCTGTTCATGGGTCTTGTTCCAGAGTGTTCCCTGAAGCAATCTAGGCACACACATCAGCAGATGAGCGGCGATTTTCGGTCTTGCTTACGCCCTCATTAGCTATCTTGAGAACTATTTCGCGAACATCTTGAACAGGGACCAACTGTTTGACGTTTCACAACCACAGGCTGAGAACTAAAGGAGATTGAACCACTGGCTGCTGAAAGTTGGGGGGCCATGTTTTACAACGGGGTCGGACCGCTTGCCGTCATGTGCAACTATGATCTGGAAATGTTTTGGAGATCGAGGACAAGGAAGGCAACACGACACAATGTCAGCATGCAGCAAACACTACACGCAGTTGTACCCCAACCGCTGTTCTCCTCGATATTCTGGGTCAAAGACCATAGCAAAAGAGATATTAGTTCGTAACGGCCAGCTAGTATGCGTCACTTCCCGCATTCATACGCGTTCTCGGTCTGTTGGATGTCCCAGGGGTCGGTTGTACTGTGGTACGGCGGTACAGTTTTGCTTTTGCCCGTGCCCAGCCACCGGTATCTAAGCCTTTGCCGCTTAAGTTGGCCCATGTTGACACTCGATGGAAAGAGTCCTATCAATTTGAGATGCTACACCCCGTGAGGAGTCCCAAAATTTTGGATCCTAAGCGCATAAGTTGCATATCCTTGATGCGAAGAGAGATGAAGCAAGACACGGCCTATAAGAGGTGCGATCGACACATAGAAAATTCAAGTGTTTTTTTCAGCTCACTCCTGACAGTGGAAAGTGCGCCACACTACACACCGCAAAACCCAAGAGCCGAGGAGGCGGATCCTTCATCCAGTCGCAACGCGCCTATTGCTTCTGGCTTCTGCAAGTGTAAAAGTTGCCGGATTAAGGTTATATGACATGGATTGATCGCATCTGCCTATCATGTCCTCTAGGTAGCTCCTGAGTAATTTAATTACAGTGCTTTAGCCCGGTAGTCTGGCCTCTAGTTTGGCTCTTAGAATATTTCTTTTTCTGACACTCGTAGGGCTGATCGGAAGACCGGGCGCTCCTGGCACAGTATGCCATCTCACATGGGATATGATTAAGATGTTTACTCGACCCATTACTCCAATCAATGCGACTGGACAGAATACGGGTGTTACAAGATGATGCATTAGCTTACGATGATCTACATGAACAGAAGCGGGACCCCTTGGGTTTCAAGTGCTGTGCATCTTTGACAATTTTGTTTTCTTTTTCTCCCATTTGTCGCTAACGACTTTCCTCGACCTCGGGAACATTCTGGCGGTAAAGTGTCTATTTCGCAATCTTCAGAAGCAACTACCTATCATGGTTAGAAAACAGGGCAGGGCTGCAGATAGATCCCAGGAGTTTGCCGATCAGCTTCTAAAGCTGAACACTCATGCAGCCCTGTGATGCGAGTCAAGGCTATATCTGCATCTCGAGGATGCGGTCTGAGTTCTGAGACAGTGCACTCACTACCTGCAAAAACTTCACAATGAATGCTGGCACACCAGTTAAAGAGGTTAAAAGTTTGGGAATGGTCCACGGCAAATCTGCGCCACAGCGGATGAACTGTTCTTCGAATGTTATTGGTAAAGATATCCCATGTGATCCTTAGCGCTCGGGATCGATGGGTCTGGTTATGAAATCTACTACACCAGGAGACATGTGTCTCTATTCATAACGATCCCTCTGACATCCGGAGCATGAGTCAAGCAGAGCCTGGCAATTCTTTTATCTGGGCTATTGCCGTAGTCATGATCACGCTGATTATTCCGGTTTGTTTGGAGGACGTCTTTGCAACGAGCGTATTGGGGGTGCATGCCGTTGACTCAAATTTCGTTATGGTTCACCCAGAGATTAGCTTCTCAAAGTGGATACTGCCGCGGTGTTATTTGTTGGGGCGTTGATCAATGGTCCATACCGGAGAATCGGCGTACATTCCATTTACACGGTCTCATCAGCGTTAGCTAATTCTGTTGAATGTAGTTTAAGAGCTGCTAAATGGCGGACATCACCATCATGATGGATTCTCTATGGGGCGCCGTGTATTACGATGACTGACGTATAAATCCCTGATCTAATTTAGTGAAACGTGGAAGTTACGGGACGAGTTCATTTCCCGGATCTCCAAGTCTCCCTGCCGGTAAATCATGCACGACATCGTGCTTTGCTTCATTTCAGATATCCAAATATAAAATTTAAAAAGCACATGGTTGCCATCTATATTTACAGCAACTCCACGTCGTATATGCACACTCGACATATCTCGCTGATCGCAAGATGCGAAGTGACCAGTAGTGAAGCAGTAAAGAGATCTCATCATTTCCGACGGAACCCCCTGGCAGGAAATGCATTATTAGCCCCTGAACTCAGCTTGGAAAGTCCCATGTGGCTGGCGATGGTCTAACAAAGATTTGGGGGTCCTCGAGCGCAATGCCGAGCCGATCATGGAGACGAAAAGTGCGTCAACTTTCCGTGTCCCATCCTTAACTGCCTGGAAGCTGGCGGTGAACCCATAATCAAACCTATTAGTCACTTCCTATTTGTCACCGTCACCAGCTAGTTACTCGGGGGAAAGAATCTTCAACCGCGAATGACCAAAAGCAAAACAAGGGGAAGTTTGGTAAGAGCATCGAATCAAACATATGCACTTCCTCGGTCAAAAGGAACAATCAGAGGAAATGTCTAACTGCTGCACGTCATGATGCGAGATGTTGTTCATGATTATCACTCATCCTTTAATTCAGATCGTGTCTTACTGCGGCAGAAGGCAGCAAACGGACGCGTGTTTCGTCGAGTCCCGATTCGAAGACGGAGAAATCATCGCCGCAGCACTTCGAATGCGAAAATCCCTTCCAAGGTTTACGAAGTGACGACCTTGATAATACGAGACATGCCAATATTCAACCGTCATGCACGAATTACAAGAATTAAAGCCACGTTGTCCACCGCTGATTCTCCCAAGAGACTTCGTGGTGTACCCTTCGTACACGCCTTCTCGGATGAAACAAGGCATCACCAAACCTCTTGGGTGATGATGTGTTACAAATCTGAAGAAGCATGATCCTGTGCAGCTCACTAGCATGCAAAAGGCTCAGTGATGAAAGAGGATGCAATACCAACGTTCGATGTTTGGTGTTCAATCCCTCCATCGCGGCCCGACAGCGTGAAGATTAGAAAAGGGGCTAACAACAACACCATCACCACAACTGCCAGCATTGCCCACAACAACAAAGTATCGCAAAGGCAAAGATGCTTAATGTTTGACATTGAGTACCTTCTTTGCTATCAGACAGTATAAGGAAAATCTCCGAGCAGTGGCAACAAATGATACCGAGAATAATTGGTGCTTGATCGTATCCAGAGACTTGCGCGGCTTCATAACGTTACACACATCTAAAAGCACAATGTCCGCTTGCAAGTAGATTTCTGTACCAGAGCCCATTAACATTCTAGCTTGTGGACTCTGGATGAGACGTTTTATCGTCTTAAGAGAAGGTAGAGCACTCCAGGATATCATAAGGCCAACAGGAGTTTTCTATTGCACCTGTTTTTATTCATCCCCTTGCTAGCCTTTCTATACTACTTATTAGAGCGTCCTGAGGTAGGTCAATATGTTAAGCTTTATTTCTATTAGATAGGTAAGTGGTGAGATTGATGTTCCATTTTAATTACTGGCTCAAAGGCCTCCAACTTCAAGGTTTGTCTAGACAGGTCCATGGATCCGACAGCGTTGGAAACGTCGAAAGGAAAACAAGATGCTTACCTTGCCTTTGTGGATTTCCCATCAGTACCAACAATAACGGCAAGTCAAAACACGATTTGGTGTGATCTCAGGAGCTGAATCTTAGGAACAATCTAGTCATTGTCGAACTAAGATAACCCACCCGACCTTCTCTTCCACGTAGACATTCGAAGTCGGGATACGCCTGCACCATTCTATGGGCTTACAAGTTCCCTCTGCGTCTTAGAGAAGCAATAATATGACCAGCCTATGTCACTCTGCTGCCATGCTCAAGGGCTCGTCTGGCGATCGGCATAATTCTCCTACAGACTAGAGTACGTAGCTTCGCGACTTTGCTGAAGAGATCTTGCTCATCAAGGGCAACACCCGAATGCTAGCCCGCTTCCAAGCCTTGCGATACCTTCTCCCAGTGTACGAGGCTATCCCAAACCTTCATTCTCCGTGTCACCAACTCCACAAGCACTCCTTAGAGTATTCCCTACTTTGTTCTCAGAGTCTGCCAGCGTGACCACTTAACTGTGATGGCCGTCTGTTTATATGGATACATTAATAGACCATTACCGTTAGTAAACGACACCGTCATGGAACAATACTATTGCTAACTCCCTTAGGTTTCCAGAGTGAAGGCGGGCGAGACCACGCATAAGCACATCCTAACGGTATCACCCAAGGATTCATTCAATCAAGCTGTCAGAAAATTGATACCCTAGAGTTCGTCTCGGCACCGTCTGAATACTATTATCCACCAGACGCAGAAGCAAAACTGGTGAATGTTTGAAATGCTGACTCTACTAAATCTACGAGACATCCGTGAAATATAGATTGAGCGTTACAAACCTCCAGATGCAGATGACAAGTACCCTAGATGCATCCCAAAAACACATCGAAGCCGTCCTCTCCTACCAAAAGCCATGGGTCGTCGCAGCGAGAAACCAGAGTTATATCTACCCTAGAATGACATGGCAGGGAAGGAGCCGAACTAGATAAAATCGGATTTCCAACTATGCCCCGTTCACCACTGTGTTGCGTTCAAATACCACATATGGACGGAACTTACAGCAGTCATTGAATCATGGGACGAATTGCTTGGAATACGGATCTCGAGAGGAGAAATGAGAATAGTTCACCAAATTCACTGAGCAAAGTGAAGCATCCTAAGGTAATCATGCCCTTCATTTTACCGGAAATTAAAGTTGGCTGAAAAAGAGATAGTTGGTATTACTCCGCATTGCTCTCTGTCGCACTCAGGGGGCGTTGTTATTCAGGTTCTTCGAAACAGAGGCCATCAAGACCCAGCACCTGCACTTGTGGAGGCGCTACGAGCCTATAGCACTCTCAGTATGTGTCTATAGAGCTAATATTGAGTGGCCCGACCAATACTTATCATTATTGCGACGAATTCGACCGTTGGTAATCAATTCCGACAATTCCGAATCGATTTTAGCAATTACCTCGAACTACACCGCGCATATTTCGACTACAACTAGTCTCTGTAATGTATATATACATATCGATAGGTCTATACACTAACATACGCTAAAGTCCAGGGATCTACGTATTGCGAAGAATTTTCTTATATATGGGAAGAGTTCTGTCGAACGTACCTGCGCGCTGCTACTCTAGTCATAGTCCTTCTAGCAGTAGATTCCACAGAAAGTAGCTTCCAGATCACAGCATAGATCTTCATGGTCACACAATGATGCACGCAACCCTTCCCGTCGTATCTTTTGAAACCTTAAGGGTCACAGAGATTGTCGAAATTGAAGATAAGCCACATCAAAAGGGACCGAGCAGTTCTTAGTTGGCAAAAAATATTGTATGAGTTCCACACTGTTACACCTCTGCATCGCAAACCCAAGACCAAATTGTGGAGGGGCGATTTTAATATACTGGCTCGTTTCCTTTGATCCGCCCCTGGTGGCATAGGTATTTCCTCCATGCAAAACAACCAACAAAACGACAGATTACAAGGAAATGAGAAGATTCCTCCAAATCACTCAGTGAAGTGATGGTATTTTTGGTAATTCCTCCTCTTCATTTTCGTTAAGATAAAGACGGCTGAAAAGCGGATATAGATAATACTATGGCGTACCGGCCATAGTGCATTTAAGGCGTCCTTATCTAAATTTTGAAACAGAACCCTGATACTGGGCACCTACAGCTGTCTTACTGCAATACCGAAAGGTACTATTTTTGAAGAATTCTGATAGATAGGTTACTAAGCATTACAGACAGATACCGGTCAAATTAAGCGTGCTAAAAGATATTGGAGCAGATAATTGGAAGGAAATCCTAATAAGCCGAATATGATTAAGGGATCCAGATGGGTGCAGCTGATTTTAACACAAATAAGAGAGACGGAGACTCGGATGCATTTACATGAATACGACGAGGACATACCTCAGCTCAAACTACAACAGCGAAAGATACGAAATCTAGCCGGATTGGACGGGCGATAATTCACAGTCGGGATATTCAGAAAAGTCCTGGGACCTCTTTTGATCAGAAACTCAACCCAACACATGGGGGATTGGCGCATATCAGGGTCTGAACTCCCGGTCTCCCACGCTCGATGGCATGGCACATCCTCTGATTGGCAATCACTAAACAGCCCCAAACGAGATAGGTACGTGCCCTAGGCCTACAGAGAAGACTCTCTTACTAAGAAGTTTAAGTTGTTTATTACACACACGGTTTCCGCTGTTATTACAGCGTCTAATGATGTAGACCCTTATGACGAGGATACAGCCGGTTCACAGGCCAGGGACACCAGTGGTCTACAAGAGAAGGGCTCTAGGGAAGCTGAATATTGCCAAATCCTTGCGAGGGGAGCTCCTATTACCATTTTGACGGGTTCTTAGTTGACGATCTGGTGTCAAGGGGAAGGGACTTTCCCTAACCACACAGCAAAGGCACCAGTACATTTTCCAGTCAATATTCTGCTACGGAGAACGATTTAAGAGGAAATATAGTTTGGGTTAGGGTATCGAAAACTACTCAACCCTCGGAAATAAAAGGCTGCAAAAGGGAAAGACATGTCTCAAGATCGGTGTTGGAAAGCGCTCGCAGGTAATCAACTAGCAAATTTTGTCCGCCGATCTCCCTAGCTGACCGTGCTATCACCGTATCCTAGGTATCACCGAAGCGGACTAAAGCCAACAAACCTTGCATGACGGACAAACATTGCAGAAGAGAGCTGGACCTGGACCTGGTTATGCTCAGTACAACTCTCGATCAGAACAGAGGAGCAGGGGTCGTTATGTCCGAGCAAACCTCGATAGATGGATACATGGGAACAATTCACATCGCCAAGTTTGCTGTCCAAGCATTTTCCTCTTCTTTATGGCATCGGAAAACATTGTGAGACTTTTTTCCCGAAAAAGCAATTCCGATTTCGCTCAACAGCCTTTATATATGCCATCTGATTGGATACGTTTCGTGCTGCCGGTGTAGGGAGAAGCAAACTTCCTCGTGAAAATTCACAAGGAAATTCTTGCTAAGTAGTGATGGAGTAATATAGTAGCTGTTGTTAGGTTCCATATGCAACTTGTCATTCGTTCGAATCACTGGTGAGAATTAGTGGTGATGACTGTACCTGTCCCGGCCCTGCTATCGTCTTTTGAGGGCCGATGGAAATTATGGCCTTGTGGCCTTAGGCTACAATAATCCATTATCATCTTGAGTGGTGGAATATCCCTTTAACGTTCACTCAGTTGAGTATATCAGGCACAAATTTTATACAGGGATATTGACCACTCAGAATTCCTGATCTGTACTCTGGGTGCCGTATTCATATGGCAACAACGCTAAAAGTGGACAAATTTGTCCACTGAACGTTAAAGGGATATGTTGAGAGTGTTAGATGCCCAGACTGCCTGACCGACCCAATTGGGTGGCGCCCGAAGAAGTACAAAGAAGTACCAATGTCTCCCTTTGTCTGGGCAAGGCAGGAACCCGTGCGTGATTGCCATAAGATCGTAGGGAAAGGCAAGGAAGACAGAAGATGGTGTGTAGCAAATGTCACGGAAATCGGGAATTGGAGGACCTTTCAGATTAGAATCTCATGCTAATGACATCAGGACCACTCGATCCAGGCACGCCCTCCGCAGTCCTGTTGGAAGCGGGAAATATCACCAATGACGTCTGGGGTTCGAGACCCGGTCGACGAGCCAACTGATGATATCAGCCATGCATGTCAGGACGGGACATGACTGAGGGAGATGCGGGTGACTAATCAGCAGTTGATTGGCTCGCTCCAAGTTTTCGAAGCGAGGAACTAGTGCAGGGCGTCAAGCGAGCGAGATGCAATCACCTTTGCTGTGATTGGCGAATTCCAACGACACGTCTCGCGACCTTGACGCGTTCGACGCGACTCCAGGCAAAAGAGCTCGCAGGCCCCCCGATGGATGAATTTGCACATCTCCCCCTGGCGCCCACTCAGAATTGGAGGCCACCACACCTTCTGCATAAGGGAAAGAATTGGTCAAGCTGCACAGCCGAGCGTGCGGTTTTTTGTCTTCGGGCAGATGACCTGCAGGCCTCGTGGGAAAAAGTTTGGAGGGTGGGCAGGTTACATATGGCGACGGCGATGTAGGTCTCAGATCTCGGCCCTCCGTTGCTGCTCTGCCAGCTCGGTCCCTTGCATGGAGGAGGGTGAGGATGATGTTGTCCGAGTGATAGGAAGCTGGTCAGGGAGGAGGGATATGGGACTGTCGTAACTATGCTTGGTTGGAATTCCTTGAATTGGGTTGCGGGAAGAGGGTTGTGGTGCGCCATGAATGACGGAGGGAAGAGGGCGAGAACTGTGGCAGATCTCGATCACCGCGTGGTGACGCGACAAGAACAAGGGATCATGGTCGAGGGACCCGAGAGAGCAGTGAGAGAAAGAGAAAGAAACTGGCGAGGCGCAGAACGAGAGCATCTAGATAGTCGGCACCCCTCTTTCTCCCCCTCCATTTCCCTTCCGTGGCTCGCTCGCGTCTCTACCTCGTGCAAGCCATTATCGAGCTGCATTATCGGGGCCACGAGTCCCTCGTCCCAGTGAACGGGTGGAGCCTCGTCCCTCCCTTCGCGCGACCGAGCGTGCAGAGCAGCCGGCGACGGGGCGGAGGCATGGGGGAAGCAGCTGGCGGGCCATTGAGAGCGAGGGAGCAGTGCTCATGGCCCGCGGAGTGGGTAATGTGATCATCCAGGCGTGCTGGACTAGAGAAGAGGGGACGCCTCCAAAGGGTTCCCGTGGCTTGGGGCTTAAATTTGACATGGCACATCAGAACATGCTGGGGATGCCGCAAAGGGACAAGCGCGGGCGAGAGCAGATTTGCTCGGCACCGTAGATGAAGGGTCGTCCCTCGGAAGCTTCGTTTGGGAATGGACCAACTCTGGTTCGGGAGCACCACGTAGAAACCGTCCGTGCGATGCAGGCAGGACCAGAACCAGAGCGCGAGAAGCTTCTGTTCCCGGGGAGTGGCAACAGATCCTGCTGCAATGCCAACAGCGGCGGTGCTCGGGCCGGGTCTGCCTCGCTCGTTCCTCTCTTTGTCATTCTCCCTCCGTCTCTCTTGTGTGTGCAGCACGGTTTGCTCAGATCGTTTGCTCATCGCCCTAGCTTCAGTTCCCAGCGTCGCAGTGGAGGACGCGTTGACAACGGTGCTGCTGCTGGTGAAAAGTGTGGCCTATCACTGGCAGCAGGGAGGGTAGCATGGGCTTCGCAAGGGCCCTCGCGCTGGGGGCCACGGTGGATGACGGGCCCCATCACGAGGCCGGGACTGCAGCGTTGACAGCGACCCAATGGCACACCGCCCACTGGGATGCGCGGGCATTAAGTCGCCTCCCACCCACGTACGGGGACTGCCTCCCTATTAAGGCCAGCGGCCCGCCTGCCGAACGGCCAAACCCTCTGTCGTCCCAAGTCATCCCTCCCGTCTCATCTCACCGCAAATTTCCTCGCCGTCGCAACCTCAAACCGTCACTCTCTTTTCTTTGCGACGACGAGAGAATTTCCTGCGAAATCACCACTGCAGCCTCGCGATCCTCGGCGCCGACGATATATCTGGCATTGGAGGCATCCCGAGGCAGAGAGCGAACGGCGCGCACATCCAGTACGGCGCGCCCGTCGTAAAGCCTGCGACCGCAACTTTTTCCACCCAACCTGTCCACCCGTCGAACCTCAGATCTCTACAACACCAGCTGCGACTAAGATCGCACTTTGATACATAATGCTGTTACCGTCAGCGCTACCGTGCGACTCGTCGCAACCCACCCAACCACCACCCAAATCCCGCTTTACCGCGCTCTTCGCATCTCCACCGCTCTCTCCTCCCCCGTCCTCCTTCACCGGTCTCTACTCGACATGCCGTGCCCTCCAAAGCATGCTCAGCCCTCCTCCACAGCCTGCGCAATTGCCCACGCCGCCGATGACACACGCCGAAATGCCCGGACGATCGGTAAATGGTCGTAAATTGCGCTTGCGGGCGCTGAAGCCTTCGGCGATGGACCTGGAGAGTCCCACTATCTCAACACGACGAAGAATCACGAAGCGAGCACAACCACCACCCAGAGGGATTAACAAGAGAAGGAGAGCGATCGACGACGACCTGACGCGAGAGGACGACAGCGACGAGGAGCTCACCACTTCACACCGAGGCGATGCGCCTGGACCGAGCACGCCAAAGCGAATGCGCCTGGCGCCTGAGGTACTACCGCTCGGCCTGGAGCGCAGCGATTTCCACTCCTTACATCTCCAGAATATCGAGGCAGCAGCTGCTAATGGTGCTGATGACGACATGCCAGTGCTCGATAGCGTGGAGACGGAGAATATACCAAACCAGGAGACGTCAGAAGAATGGACTACAGAGGAAGATCGATTACTGGTCGAGTTAGTTCTCGAGAAATTGCGCTTGACAAAGAGCGAATGGCAAGATTGTGCCAGGAGTCTGGGCAAAGACAGAGGGAGCGTGGGGAAGAGGTGGAGAAGCCTGATGGCGAATGGTGATGTCGGCTTGAAGAGCCGAGCGAGAAGGGCTCGACTCCATAACACCTGGAGGTAGTCGTGACTTATCCTTGCCTTTCTTTTGTTCGCACTTCATCATTTTAGACTATGGGGAGCTACGGGTGTTAGGGGTAAATTTTATATAGGGTATTCTGGTTCGCTTGCCTCTGGGTATTGGGTTTAGGCAGCCTCGGCACTTTTTTGGGGAGTGGAATTCTCACTCTTGATATCATGGGATTGGTATCGTACTGATACACTCAGTACCTCTTATAATTATCTTAGCTCCAGATAGCTCGAATTATAAGCCATTAAGATTAACCAAGTTTCTGGATTCTCTACATGTCTAAGTGATGTCTTGTTCTAGATTCTCATATCATGGCTCTCTAAATCCCCCAATGTTCGGCGATGATATTAGCAACCACCTCTGGGCTCACCAGAGGGAACTCATGAGTCCCTGCAACTCCCTTGAATACGAGCTTCTCTTCTCCAAGCGTGCTCTCGGCATCTTCCTTCAACTCCTCCAGCACAATCAAAGGATCTTTGGTCCCGGCCAGCACCAAAACCTTATCCTTGCCGACACCAGTCTTGGTACGTCCGAGCTTCCGCCAGTTCTCATGATTACCCTCAATGGAGGCATACCTAATAGAACTCACAAAACTGTTAATGAACCCAGCATGGTTCGCAACCTGCCATCTTACAGCATTTCTGATAGTAACGTCAGGCTTCTCCTTCGAAACAACTGCCTGCTCCTTGTCTCCAGCGCCCATCTCTTCTGCAAGAGCCTCCTCTAGATCGTCATTTGGAAGCGGCTTCTTATTAGCAGATGTTCCTTCTGCGATCCTCTGCCTTATCAACGGGAAGAGGATCGCATCCGGAAGGACACCGGAGTATGCAAGTCTGAGAGAGGCCGAGAAGTGCTTGGGCCTGATCAGCGATGCGGGGGCAAGCAACACGACATCGCTCACCAGTCCTGGCATGGAGGCTGCAAAATCAGCTGCGATCCCTCCACCGAGACTGTAGCCCACGACTGCGAATCCGCCTGAGTTACCACCGGTCCATGACAGAGGCGAGGTTGCAATGGCAGTGAGAATCTGTGTAGCATACAGCGACGAATCGTGAGGCAGTGAGACTTCATCGCTGTAGCCGCGACCCCAGAGATCAAACAGAATCACACGACAGCCCTTTGCGACGAGGGCATGAGCGACGCCTCCAACGGACATGCAAGGTGTGGAGATCCCATGGATGAGGACGACTTTCTTCCCGGTTTCGGGACCCCATTCGTAAACTCTCATTGTGCCATGCTAGATATATCGTCAGTCACTAAACTATGTATCAGGCAGAACCCTAGCACGAGCATATATGACTTGAATCGCAAAGCCTCATAATGCAGCAAATATGAAGTGAATTATAGCGCGATATCATATATAAGTAACATTTACAAGAGCCGGCTCGAAAGAAAGAAAAGTCAAAATATAATAAGGGCAAATACAGCGATAAAATAATTCCCAGTTTCTAGAAAACTTCAAGAGCAGTATATTAACTCACCGGGCCCTCAACATCCCTCGCTCCCGGGTAAATGTTGGGTGGGTATGGCAGCGCATCCTTCTCACTCTGTGACAGCTTCGGCAACACGGTCTCCCGCGGACTAGGGATCCTCTTTGGAGGAGGTGCGTACAAGGTCAGTTTCGTAGCAGCTACGACGGCCAACGTTGTCACTACCGTCGCGCTCACGATGAGGCTGACATTCTGAGCCGTGAGAGCTGCAGGACCCTGGCCGGACCCGCCGAGACCGAGGATGTCCAGAACGCGACCGGTTACGGACATTGTAAACGGATAGAGCCGTTGGAAATGCGAGGAGAGCTTTCTGGATAACGCGCTAAGGGGGTATATGGAGATCTAATTGCCTGGGTGTATCATGTTTCCAAAGACTCAGAAATAATATCAATGACGAGGAGGGACTTTGGGACGAGGGAATAATAATCCGCGTTCCCGTCATTTTGGGTCGAGCCGAGGCGCGTGGGGGCATGCTCATAGGTCACATGATACCTGCGTCTCAGGTTTGGGTATCCTTTTCCAGAAACTAAATCCGCAACAGAGATAAAATAGATGAGTGGAAAAATAGGTCTGGATTGTATATATAAATTCAAATATATTACTATAAAACCTAAGAAACTAGAGGCCATATATAATAACCAATAAATGGACGAGAGCAAACCCCGAGCAAGACACCTATATACGTGATCCAAAGGGGGTGGGTCAAGAAAATTGGTACCTCTAGCACTTATGATTTATCTATTCTATACTGTTTTATCTCTTGAAAATTGGTGCCAGACCATGCTGCCTCTATCATGCTGCCTTCTTGAAGAGTAAAATAGCTGTGCCAGTCCCTCGGACGAAGGACTCCTTCCCGCCCAAGGCCTCCCGAAGCTCTCGGACGTATTGCTTCAAAACGTCGTTCTCTGTCCCCACGAGTTCGGGATGTGCATCTCTCCATCTAGTAACCATGCTGGCAGTCGAATACCCCATCTCGATCTGCTGGAGGGTCACCTCTTTCCCGCCGCCAAAGAATGACTTTCCATTAGTGAGTACACCACCACGATCGTAATCGTGCTTTACGCATAATGATTCTGGGAAGGCTGCCACCGGAGGAGATGCATTCCATGGAAGCAGAAGGTCATCATACATGTTTTGAGATACGCGATTTCCAGGCATATCATAAGGACCGAGAATGTCTTTCTGAAAACGAGATATTACCTCCTGCACTTTTGCCGCATTCGGCGTGGAAGGGTCTGTTCATTATTAGATTATACATAAAATAGAAAGACATTTTAGACTTACGACAGAAAGACGACGCTGTGGTCATGGTCGCCATCAGCAAATATCCCTTCTGGACTTCCCGTTTTCTCGGAGCCATTGAGACGACTTACCTAAAGTCCATATAGCAACCGTCCCTCCGGGCTTCAACACCTTTGCTGCTTCGCGCCAAAACTTGTTCATATCAAACCAATGTGCCTATGATATTTAGTTACATTATATCAAAAATAGACAAATCCTATCGACCAAAAAAAATTCCGGATGGATATCTAAAAGACAATGATCAGAAGCCTAACTCACAGCTGTGGCTGAAGTGATCATATCAACACTTTCCTCCTCCAGGCCGTCGATGCCGGAGAACTCTTCTGCACTAGCGACTTCAAATCTCACGTCTTTTCCGGTCTTTGTCTTTCTGCCCAATGACCTCGCAGTTGCAATCATCTCCTTTCCGGGATCTACTCCAATGGCATTTTCGAACCACAGAGCGACATCTCTCGTAGCTGTTCCTGGCCCACAGCCAACATCTAGCAGCAGGTTAAAGGAGCCACCAGTAGAGGCATGGTGGGCCCTAATGGTATCATAGAGTTCCTGCGAATATGACGGACGGTACGAAGCATAGGCTTTTGCCTGAGATGGTTGGTAGGACCGGAAAGTTGGGTCCGTTACAGCTGGTGCTGGGTCTCCCATCTTCCGTATCAAAATGGAGACTAGTTGTTGAAAGAACAACTTCAGTATATCCAAGCTTTCAAAGAGCCTAGAACCGTATATATATATCCTCTGGCTTTTGTTTTAGGCTTCGGTTCCAGCCTTACCTATATTTCCGATGGCGTGGCTAAACCGGTCCCGGATCTGTGGAACCTCTAGATCTTCCACGGCCGTGGGACAGACAGGGATGACATCGGAATGCTGGCCAATAATTCAAATTCCTATTGCCATTCCGATCTTTCGGCATTCATAGCGGATGGGGATGATTGGCGATCCAGGAGTGTGATGGCTGCAGGCTTGCATGCTTTCCAACACTTATGTTCCAGCCCACCCTGGCAAATTTTGGTCCCTAAAGCTAGCTCGAAATGGGACTACAACAGGCTCAAATCTCTCTAGAATTTGGATCTCAATGATCTTCCTGGAAAGAAAATTTGACAGTTATTCTCTTTTATTCAGGTGGTAAGCTTCTAGAGACCAACATGAGTTCGCGATCTAATGATCTAACGAGCTGGATACTCAATCTAGCTAGCTGGACCCATTCTGCTCCAGTTATTTCCAACCCTAACTCAATCTGTCCATAGAAAGGTCAACGCTGCATGCCGCGCTGCAAAGAATGAAGTGACTCTCAAATCAAGCCCGAAGAGCCCGTCGAATCTGTAAAGCATTGCTCCATTTTCATCAGTACGGTGCGTGTGTTTTCAAATTATACAATTGATACAGAGCTTGGAGCTTTCACTGCGTTAGAAAACTGTTGGTCTCAAACTCCTCTTTCCATTCGCAACAGTATGAATGCCGCATCTAGCATTTCCAAAGCCTCAGATGCTCCATCTGATCCTCTCACCTGCTGAATCACACCATTTTCCTCCCACGCTTGTTCTCTTTCTCGCTCAAGCTGGGCCATCTTCCTTTCTTTCTCTCTCTCCTGACCTGAATCCATAGTGCCAATCGGTGCAGTGGCAGTAGATGTCGGGATCATGCTTTCGTGTTTGATGTTGCTGGCTCCCCTACGCTTGATTTTGCATGCTGGTGTTTCTTTCTTGGCTATCTTTGCCAGTTTTCCTCCTAGGCCACCAGCCCAGACGATGGTTTCTGTCTCTGTACTGGATTCATATTCTGTAGTACTGCTGGAGATGTATGATCTGGGTCTGAAGGCATTCTCTTCTGGGTTTCGTACTTCCTTTCTCTCGCTCGGGATAAGGAATGAAACTCGCTGTTTCTCTACTGCCTTCGAAGGTCTCATCTTTAGTCTTTTGGAAGTTCTTCTGAGTCCCATTGTGCTCTCCACCTTTCGCGCTGCTTTCTTCCTTCTCGTTTGCTTTAGACTGCCAGACGCTCTGCGAGGTGATCGTGGAACCCAATTTAGCTCTTCAACTTTGGCCGAATGTGTTCCATCAGTGAGGAGGTGCTCTATGCAATCTCTACAAGCTTGCCTGCTGCATTTGACACAACGTTGAAGGACAGAAACGTTGCGTTGCTGGCAAATATCACACTTAGCTGCGTGGATGTAGATCGGCGTCCAAGTGCTATGCTCCGAGTTCCAACCCTGAGTGTCCACCTCTATTGTCCTTGTTGGACTCGATGATCTGGAGTCTCTACTACATAGAGTTGATATTGATGATGAATATGGCGAAGACATCTCTCTTGCGGAGTTCTGAGACTCTTTTATTATATTTCCTGATGTTGCCTTCCGAAGACAGTACGAAATGGGTGTCCCACAAGAGAAGCAACTGGCTAGAACTAGTCTGTTGTTCTTCGATTATTCCTGAGACGAGGTAAACAAGATGATCGATAGTATTAGAAGAACATAGACGCCAATAGGAATGTTACCTCAGACTTAACACTTGAGCGACGGCCTTCATGTGTGAATCAGCTGCCTGATATCTATTGTTTGTCAAAATGTGGTGATCTCCAGCGGCGTCTAGAATAAGGAACAAAATTCCAAGACTCCTCATCCTGATTCAAAATTCTTGCAAGGAACAGATAAATTGTGAATGAACTTTATTTCTACGTGTGGTTTGGTACAACGCTAATTCGAAACTGGGCCTCACTTCCAGATTCTCGCTATCTGAGTAACTTGCGGAGACTTTTATCATAGTAATAAGAGTTTAATGAATATCATGTTCCTGCACAAGAAGGTGCTAGAGGAGCTCACGCAGTGCTAGTCCTCTCATTCGGCATTAAGAAATGAAGCTTAAGCAACCAAGAGAGTCTCTTCTGATTCTAGGATCCCTAGGTAAGGCTCCCATATCTAGCGCCATTCTACTCATCTCTCATATCTTGAGCTAACTAATACAGCTTGGAATGTGGCGACCAGTCACCGCAAATGTCATAGAAGCATCACGGAAATGTTCTCAAGGGGTCAGAAAGGAACCAGGAGTAATAGTATTATGCTTTGTTGCAAAAGCTAAGTCTAACAAGACTAAGCAGAAACCATAGTATTCTTCTAGAATGTAAGGTGATAATAAATCTATGAAATGCGACAGTTGTCTTCGCGTAGAGAAAAGTCATAATCTAATCCCGTGGGTGACAGATACCCGTCACGGCACGAGTGTCCCAAGCGCTGATTAAACACCATTCCCAAGTCCAATAAACCAGAACTCCTAGCCGTGATCAAAGACGATAAAGCAGCAGAAAGAATCATATCCTATACCAAACCATGCTATGTATGCATGCTGTACTCTTAGGTAACGAAAGCTCAAATTCCCAACACACTCATTTGACGTCGTAACGGAGAGGCACTAATGCTATTCTCCTCGCTCCCGTAAAAGGCTGAGTCGGTGTCGATATCCCACTCCGGCTCTCCTTCGGTCTCTGCATCATCTTTCTCATCACCTCCTACCTTACTGCCGTCCCATCCCTTTTGCGTGGCACCCCTGGTGTTCCACTTCAAGGTTCTGGAAACGCTGTCAAACCATTCCGTGGAACTGCTCANCAACTGTTGGGAAGGGGTATTGAGAGGCTGCAATGGTAACATGATCGCCTTGACGAAGCTCGACACGGCCCTTGCCATCGAAGGCACAGTATGCGGTAGCGCGACTGTTACGGGGAACAGAGACGCGAAGAAGTAAGGTATCCGACAGGACCATTGGGCGGAAGGACAAGGTATGTGGGCAGATGGGTGTGAGAAGGATGGCAGGGATATCAGGGTGAACTAGCGATCCACCGGCAGAAAGGGAGTAAGCAGTTGAACCAGTGGGTGTCGAAAAGATGCAACCATCGGCTTGGACAACGGTGAGAAGTTCATTGTCCCCATACAACTCAAGGTTGGAGACATATGGTGATGGTCCCCGGTCAATAACCAGCTCGTTCAGGACTTCAAATTGTTCAGCTTCTTCCATCTCGCCAGGAGCGGAGCCGGCGCGGTAGACGGTGCAGGTGAATCGCATGCGAAGGTTGACCCGCATGCCATCGTCGCCCATAATCTTATTCAGATGCTCTTTATATCTCTCATACTCAAAGTTGGTCAGAAAGCCGAGACTTCCGAGACTGAACGACAGGATCGGAGGCACGATGCGCTGAAAAAGCCAGGAGGTGAAGAGCACAGTACCATCTCCGCCTAGGGTAAGAACAAGATCAAACTTCTCTGGTTGGGACCAGCAGAGGTCGGGAGACCAGTACTTCAGCATGTGTTCAAACCGGGGTTCGGATTCTATAATGGAGGCCGCGCCGAAACGTTTCGAGTTTCGCAGCTTGGCATCGACGTACACCGTTACACCGAGGTCAGAGCCATAGCGTGGAGTACTCATCAACCACAATGCGAGATCTCTGGTGAGAGTGACCAGTTGATTGTCTCTAGCTTTGGTCACAATCATGACAGTGCGAACAGCTCGTTTGATGGGACGACGCTGAAGCTGCTTGGAAACCTCGCGAACACTTGTGGCCGTCTGGACTAGGCGCGAATGGGACATGGATTCATCCTCCATCATCTCCTCGATGACCTTATTGATATTGACCGCATCGTCGAATCGTTGATGGAAGAAACACGGCGACTGCAAGGCGGGGAAAAATGGATTCAATGGCGTCCCATTTCGAGCAGCAAGCTCCGTCAATGCCGCAGACAGCTTCTGGGAAGAAGCGGTGCATGGCCGCTCCTCGGCGGGATTTTGTGATGCGAGCATCCCGGTAAGTGAGGATACCAAGGACAGATTATTGGGATTGTTGACTCGACCGGCCGAGGCCAGAGCTTTCATAATAGTCTGTCGGGGAACAGCCTCGACAGACAGGGCGTGCTTGTTATGTGCCTCAAAACTTTTGGGTACCTGTCCGGGGAACAGTGGCGACAATGGGAAGGACCCAGGCAAGGCCCTGGTTGGGAAGTCTAGACGGGACGGGGCAACAGTGGAGATGGATTCGAGGACCTCACCCTCGCAGGTGGCCTCTCTTTCTTTTGTCGTGTCCAGTGCTGGAGGACGTTGTTGTTGTCGATGCTCCTCTGCGGCGATAGCAGGAATCTCCGTGTCGATGTCGGACTTTGCAGAGAGATTCGGGGCACATTGGAGACGTTCGTCGATATTTGAGAGGGCAGGCCCCACGGAATTAGTAAGTGGGGAGAAGGGCCCGGACATTTTGGGTGCGGATTGCGGGAAGGGTGTTCGGCACGCAAATTCAGTTACTCCGCAGGTCCAGAGGATCCTACTGCGTCACGCAGGGCAAGGGGAGATGCAAACTCCGAAGTAATCGGGAGTTTTGCCGAGGAGGACGGATGCTCTGGGGTATTTCGTTGATTAGTCGTGCGACCGCTTCCTACACGTCTCCGCCTGTCTGCCTGGACGAGATTGACGGAGAGATGCGTCGAGGAAAGCCTGTTCCGAATCCCTTGGTAAGCAAAAGCTGCAGCGGGCCTGGGCAGATATTGTTGCGGAGCAGCCAGCGAGTTATATAACCGGAGTCCGTTCTGTAGGCGGACAGGAAGGAATGAGCCAAAGCAACAACTCCTTGCCTTCTTAGTACTATAGAGAAGAGGAGTAAGCGTCTGGTCAGCTTTTAGATAGGCCCTTTCAAGAAGTGATCACATCAAACGCACTCCCGTCCGACCTAGGAGACTGTGATCCAGCATCGAATCAAGCTTGATTGAGTCTCTGCGGCCGCAGGGGCGGATGTGATGTGACTTCTCTCGACGGCATTTCCTCCGCCATGACGGAGACATGTCTGCAGGAGAGCACGGGGCGGGGCAGCATGCATGATGGAGTGGTAGAAGGCCGCAGAATTTGCGTTGGCGGCTTTAGCCAGAATGAGTGCGGAGGGAGACTTACCCTTTTCTCGGGAGGCGGATTCGGATCACACGCCTAAGCGAAGTGATGGTGTTGACCGCGCAGTGGAGGAGGCAGCGGAAAAGGCCAATGCCAGATCTGACATCCACAGATTCGGCGCTTCCAGGTATCCCAAAGATCGTGATATGAGTGCCCGATCTTGCAGGGCTAGGAGTGCAGTGGTGACGGTGAAGACGGGCGGTTGAATCCGGGCGAATGAGGGTGCCGGTGCAGTGTGACGAGCCTCGTCGTTCTGATCCTTTTCTTGGTTCGATGGCTTCAAATGCAACGTGCAAATCAATAGTTCAGATAAAGGGTTATGTACGAGAAAAGGAGTTGTCCGGCGTCTAAGAAAAGAATGTGTAAATGCAGCAGAAAACGAAAGGACGGCGAGGAATGGACGAAAAGCAAAAAGCGTAAGCTGCCAGAGCTCTGCTAAAAGACGAAAGGCTGAGAGAATTGGGAGTTTGAGGACCACGCAAGCAGCGAGAAAAACCAGAAGTCATATCTTGCTCCCCTGGTCCTATTATACTGCAGTAGAACCTGAATCTAAGCTCCGTTTCTCATCCAAGCATCACAACCCTCATTCCCTCGGAGGTTAGACCGTGTTGCGGCAGAGCCGCGGGCTGCGTCAAAACTGGAGGCGAAGGGGCCGGTTCCAGGGTGTGCTGTAGCGAGCCAGGGCCACGCGATGCTTTTGATCACGGTCGCAATCTCCACGCAGGTGGCCAGGGCGGCTTTTCCAGGGACCGCTCCACTTTCTCGCTGTTTCAGCGTCGCCGCTTCGTGGACAGTCACTGAAGAAAGGCCTATCCAGATTACTGGGCGTGCACTATGGAGGGCCGGGACGGTAAGGACATGGTCTCGCTGTGCTCCTGGAATAAATTATTCTGCACAAGGTAACGAGAGCCGGCAGATCAAACAGTGGCTAGCCTCTGGCTCACGTTCCAAAACAACCGCTAAGGAACTCTCCCAATTTGTCGTTGGTCACACCGTTCCCTCCTTGGAGCAGGAAGCTGCGCGTCTAGATGAGAAAATAATGCAGAGATCAAGTTTTAATCACATCTGGTATCTAGAAATGTGCTGAAATGGCTGGTGCGAAATCTCTACTACTGTTCTCTGTCGGCGCCTGCTCGCCATCTGCCATTGGGGTTGGACCTGTTCCATGAAACGTCAAGGGGGCCAGGTGCCTCACAAAGCTCCCCCTACACCTCCAGACAGATCCACACGGGGCCTCCTGGACACCTATATTTAACTTGGCTCTTTCAAGCAATCCGCTACGCAGCGGACCGTCCCAATGATCCCAGCCCAAGCTTAGCGTCTCACCTTGAATTACCTGTGCCGGACTGACGAGCCTGGAACATCTTGCACGGCGGATGCGACTTGGCAATTTCATGCCTATGCGCACAACCTGAATCACAGAACCCCAGAAGAGGCGAGAGCCTCCTACCATGGTGTGGCTAATGAGAAGGCGTATCTGACCCACGCAACATCACTTTTTCCCAGAAAGTGAAATTGGAGCCGATAGCACCAGATGAGAGTGATGCATTACGCGCAAGGTGAATCAGTCTCTCCAATGGAGATCCGACTCAACCTTCTCTTCCAGCGCGGCCTTGACGAACGCTTTCATGCCCCCATCCTTCTCCTCCCCTACATCCTGCATTTCATCTGGTCCAGCAGCTGGCTCGCCACAGCATAGCTTCTTCCCTTGTTCGTAAACATCGTTCCAATCATCCATAGAGAAGCTCCCTTCGCTCTCGGCGACTAGTAGTGCTCCTTGTGCCGTAAATGCCAGAACATGGATCGAGCTGGCACTCTGGATATCATGAACGGAAGGGTTCCGCACCACTGTTCCAGACACGAGTGCAAGTATCACGGAGGTGAATGTTGTCGCAAGTGGCATTGAAGCCGACAAGAGCGTCAGAATCGCCGTTTGAAGTAGCGCTGGCAAGATAGGTAGATTCTGTGCAGTTTGTCCGTGTTAGCTCTGGGGACATCCACTCATAGGTAGGAATTGCGTACTGAGTCGGCCTGCACCAGCTTTGAAGCAATATTATCAATCTCTGGTGTGCTTGTGATCTGCAGAGTGAGCTGAATCAGAGTCCGTGGGAAGTCTTGTATGAGGATGACTTGGCGGAGAGTTGATTCCAGAATAGTTTCGAGATGCCGTTCCCTGGTTCCTAAATTGAGTCCGTGTAAGATACCTGCATGATTGCTTCACTTCCTGTCGGATCTCGTACCTCCAACCCCAGCTGATGGTCGGACAACAACATCCACAACAGCTTCTTCGGGGAGCTCGTCGCGCCTTTGCACTTCAAGTGGGCCGTTCACAGAGCCAATTACGGTGTATCCATTTTGAGAGAAAGTCGCGGATCCATCTGCTCTACGGAGAGGTGCTAGAATAGCCGTAGGCTCATTGGCAAATGTCATGGTCGAGTAGGGAAATCTTCGAGGGAGCGTCGTGATTTGTGATATGCGATTTGCACAGAACAGATTGGTGACGGTTCCTTAGCCTCAACTTTTTCAAGTGGAGCTTAGGCAAGCGGCTGGAGCGGCCGCTAGACGCGGGACATGCCACCCCACATCCCTCCGGACGGCATCATCGTGCTGGCGCCACAGCTCCGACCTCTGTCAAACTCCACAAAATTTCATCTATCTCCCACGATGCCTGCGAGCACAGCGGATCTGCCAACCGAAGCAGCAAAGCAAGCTGCCGCTATTCCGAATCTCCGAGATCGTATACCTAAACTGCAGCCGAGACGACGGCAACCAAAGCAGGAAACACCCGTAAATCAAATACCCGTCCCCGAAACTCCAGAGCTGCCTCCTCCCGTGGAGACATCAACATGGGAATTCCAGAATCCCACACGACGTATCCTATCTCCAAAGGACCATGAGATCTTCCTCGATTCACCAACTTATAAACTCCTCCTAGCTTTCGTCTTCGGGCTCACTGATGCCGTGATCGACACGCCCGCCTCCGCTGTCAAAGACGATGATCTAAGCCCCACCATTCAAAAGATCCTCCATATTCTCGAGAGAGTGGACGATGCCGTAACACGCAGTCCACCTGAGGACCAAGGCGACTCACGCTTTGGAAATAAAGGCTTCCGAGATTTCCTGGATCTCGCTGGGAGAGAGCACGTCGAATGGCACCAGGAACTGGGGATAACTTCCCCAGCTGCGATCGATGAAGTGTCGTGCTACCTTCTACACAGCTTCGGCAACCGCACAAGAATAGACTATGGTTCCGGACACGAGCTGAACTTCATCCTCTGGCTGCTCTGTCTATATCAGCTCCGTCTGATCGTTCCCNTCNCNGACTTCCGCGCTATCGCCCTTCGCGTTTTCCCGCGGTACCTGGTGCTTATGCGTCGCATCCAAAAGACATACTACCTTGAGCCGGCAGGATCACATGGAGTATGGGGTCTGGACGATTACCAGTTCCTGCCGTTCCTTTTCGGTGCATCACAGCTGCTCCATCACCCGTACATACGCCCGTTATCCATTCACCAGGACCTTGTTCTCGAGCAGTACGGTGATGATTACCTCTACCTGGGCCAAGTGCGCTTTGTGAACAGCGTTAAGAACGTGGAGGGCTTACGATGGCATAGTCCCATGTTGGATGACATCTCAGCTGCGAAGTCGTGGGAGAAGGTCGAGAACGGCATGCGGAGGATGTTCGTAGCTGAAGTGTTAAAGAAACTGCCTGTCATGCAGCATTTCCTGTTCGGTAGCCTGATCCCTGCTGTTGAGGGAATGAGCAAAGGGCAAGAAGATGGTGACGATGACCAGGAAGAGGGGGTGGTCATGGAGGATGGAATGAGGCATGTCCATAATCACACCGGTTGGGGAGATTGCTGCGGGATCAAAGTACCGAGTAGCATTGCTGCTTCAGTAGAGAGCAAGAAAACTGGCGGGGCGCAAACCTTACGAAGGATACCATTCGATTAGCCATCATGTACTTTAGAGAGCGCTTTTCACGTCAAATCATGAAAGAAAACGATTGCAATTCTGATTTCTCATGAGAAAACATAATGATGTATTTACTAGCACCGCTAAAGCATCCTGATATCACAGGATAAGGAAGTTATCTAACTTCACAAATTTGTCCACATGTCATTGTGCTGTTGTCCATGTTACTCCCATTTAACACCATTGCCTTAAAACGTATATAACTGAAGAGTGTATGCTCCCGTATTCCACCTAGCGCCGTAACTGATACTGAGAAAAGCTGAAAATTCAAGGGTATCGTGCTCAATCACAGAAGAGCAAGTAAGGGTCCTGCGATGAAAGTCCCTGTCATAAAAAAACTGTTGCCTCAAAACATAACTCATTCAAGACTCCAACCTCATGTACCACCTCAGACGGTACTTCATAAGCACATCGCGCGGCACAAGTGCTGTATGCGTGTAACACGGTAAATCGTCCTAGCCGGGAGCATTCTTCCGTCCGAATGCTGTATGGTGTCCATAAACCGTTCCATCTGACAAGAATCCTGGACTGTGCTAATATCTAATCCTCCCAAATAGTATCCAGGTTCAAGTCGCCCCGGCGTTCAGCTCCACAGACACTCCATCTCTTCCTTTTATCTCTGGATCCAAACCCGGCGGCCAGAGTCCTTCCCCGAGTAGCAGGTTCTCTCCTCCCTTCCAAAGCCGATTCGCCCGTCTCGCCACCGTCTGCAGCGTCGGCAGCTGCCTTCAGTTGTGCTATCCTCTCTGCCTCCAGAGCAGCCTCTTCAGCATCCGGAGAATCTGGTATGGTTTCCAAGCTAGATATGCTGGGACTCCGAGATCGGGCCGAAGTAGGTGTAGATGGCACCGAAGACGACGTGTACGAAGATGGAAATGGGTACGATCCGGAGAAATAGGAGTCAGTGGCTTTGGATGTTTGAACTGCACCCCAAGAGCTGGCGGAAGCTGGAGTGGTCGGCGCCGTACCCGAGGCACTTGTTGGCTGCTGGGCAACGTACCGGAGGGGAGAAGCAGGTCGTTGTGTTCGTGTGAGGCTGCTATTTGTCGGCATACCAAATATCGGCGAGATGCTTCGTTCTGAAGGGATTATAGGAGATTCAAGAGGCGACGTGGGTGGGATTTCGCCAATGTTTGCTAGTGCACGCTGGGGCATTCCGGGAAAGATTTCATCAACTGGCTTCCTTGGAGTTCGTACACGGCTGGGTGAGCCGGCCGGACTGGCAGGCCGCTGGATTGGAGACATTTGCAGATGACCGGCACCATTCACGCCTGGCATGGACTGCGCGCGCAACATCGGTGGTGCTAGAGCACTTGCTGAGGACTTAGATCTGAAATGACCTCTGGAGAAGGGTGATGTATTCCGCGCTCGATACGGCATCGTTGGTGGAGAGGGCCACGACGGAGACAGAGGCGAAGAGATCCATGGATCTGTCGCAGAGCGACGAAGAGACGTCGGCGTCCTCAACTGAGGTTCTAGTTCGTTGGCTTTCGCAAGATACGCCGCTGGCTCCTGGAGTCGAAGTACAGGAGGCAACTTCGTCTTGAACTCCTCCATTCTCTCGGTCTCGGGAACAGGCTCCATGGTACCAGATTGCTACGCAACTACGACCGGAGACATAGAACGCTTTATAACTCTGAGTCGTATCCCACCTGTTTGGATGCGCGGGGAAGTAGTTAAAGAATCAAGGCTGGGAGAAGAGTGTGGATTGAGGTCTGACAGGTGGCGACAAGGTGTGCTCTGCTCTTTTAGGGCCGTCTAGCTCTTCTGACAAACACTGACTCGGGGATGGTTGCCGTATTTGCCGCTTTTCGATAAAACTTCAAGTCGGACCTCCAGATATTACCAGCACGGGTGGAACGCGGATATAAGGAGGACTGGCGCGAAGCGTCAGGAGATGCCAGCATCCATCTGTAATATGAAAAAGCGATGAGCGGGGGACGAAGAGAGATGGAGAGGTGCAAGGGAAGAGAGAGAGAAAGGCAAGGAAGAAGACGAGCATCTATGTACTGATTGGCTTCGGGGCCTCCTGAAAATCACGAGCCAAGGACCCACGTCCCTTCCTCCCCCGGACTGCTGCGAACCCTGAGGAATCGAGCAGAGGGAGAAAGATCAGGCCGCGGGGCCTGGGGACGCCGCGACCGCTGACTGGCGGCGATGCGCTGGGACAGCAGACAATCGCCACTGCCTCTGGACTGGCGGCCGGGCGATCGAACGTGATCACGGCGAGTCACAATCACCACCCTTTCTCGACCAGTGAGTCGCGACGAGCGCACTGGGAGATTGAGGCCCGGGTGAGCCCGCCTGATGGGCTTTGATGGGCCGTAATGGGCCTGCCAGTGGTCAAGTTTGTGGAGCACCCTCCACCGCATCATCAATGCGCAGGCGCCGTGCATTTCCCTCCTGGCGATGTCGCTGGATCTCGTTCTCTCCTGCGACATACCAGCGCACTCAGAGGGTCGATGCTTGAAATTGCTTGAAATTGCAGTACGATGTATGGATGACAGTCACTCGGACTTGTCTCACTATGATCTTGCATTATGGCAACCGGATGCACAGATCTATATCTTTAATGAGATGCCTCTGGTCCCGTGGTCCTTGTAAAACTGCGAGCTCTCTGGGTGTTCTCAGTCTGGAGTGGTTTTTCTACGGGCTCATGGTTCCAGGTGTGCAATGTCTAATGTGTAATGCAAACAAAACCTTTCCATGGTACAGTAATACCATAAGAAACATGCTATACCAGCAGGCCCCCTCGTACTCCAGCTTGACCAGGGCCTAACACAGCACCGTATCCTCCACAGAACTAGCCCTTGTGATTACAGCCAGCACGGTGATGCACCACTACGGCATTAACTAAATAAAATGCGGCGCATTATGAAGAGAATATTATTAACTGATGGTGCTTTTTCTGTCCCAAAAAACGTTTTGGGAGGCAAGGATGAAGGCCTGGGTGATAATGATAGCTCGACACTACGCTCACTCATCCTGGCTGGGCTGGAGACGTACGGGGTGCTAGAGGCCATCCTTGTGCAAGAGGTGATAAGATGCGTGTCCATGTCCTGCGCAGCAATTATACGGATTTCAGCACGCCTCTCGAGTCTTTGGGGAATCTTTAGAGCCATTTGTAACTTGGCCCTTTGGAGCGTAAAAATGATTTGCTACGGGACACTGCTGACTTACCCCTTTTGGTAGTGCTCGTGATTGGGAGAGCTGCAGCTGGAACAGACTCGCAGAAGCGACCAGCTCCCTTTTCTTAGTGGCGTCCAAAATAATGTCCGGTACGAGCACAGCAGCCTCACACTCCTTTTCAACAATTTCTGTAGCAGATCTGCCCTTCCACCCTCACCACCACTGCCCGACGGCACCCCCAAAATCGAAGTCCCCCTCAATTGGGGAGATTCACCCAGTCTGCCGCGCCTCAAGAGTGCCGCAGATCTCGTCATCGTCGCTTGCCCGTTTCGAACAGATTGCGGTTGTCGTCACGCCTATCTCGACCCTCGCGACTTGCATGCCCCTTCGCCATTTCTTCCACTGAGGAGAGGGCAGGANANGCAATCCATCACGATGGCACCTGCGAGAGCGCTGCGGCGAACGAACCCGCTCACGCTGGTCCTGGGCGTGGTCATCGTCGTCGGCATATTTCTCTTTCTCTTTGGGCCCTCGAGTTCAGAGACCGCAGCTGCACAGTTCAGAAAAGTCTCTGTCGCATCACACCCACTCTCACCACCTACTTCACCCTTCCGAAAATCAAACGATAATGGCAAAAGGGTGCCGCCGCCAGTGGTACACTATTACCTCAACAATGTGACAACCTCCGCAGATCCCATCACAAACCGGGAGACCGTCCTTATCCTCACGCCATTGGCAAGATTTTACCCAGAATATTGGGAGAATCTCTTGAAGCTTACGTACCCACACGAGCTTATCACCCTAGGATTCATCATCCCCAAGAACAAGGAAGGGAACGCGGCCACGGCGGCCTTGCAGGAACAGGTCACGAAGACGCAGAAGCTTGGCCCCGAGAAGAAGCGATTTGGAAGCATCATCATCGAGCGACAAGACTTCGACCCACCGCTTGTTTCTCAAAATGAAGCAGAGCGTCACAAGATGTCAAACCAGAAGATCCGACGTGCTGCTATGGCCCGAGCTAGGAATTCCCTCCTGTATACCACTCTCGGCCCCCACACGTCATGGGTCTTCTGGCTGGATTCCGACATCGTCGAGACGCCACCAGATATTATCCAAGATCTGGCTAGCCATGACAAGCCCATTATCGCGCCCAACTGCTTTCAGAAATACAGGGATTCGGAGACAAATCAGATCCAAGAGCGTCCCTATGACTTTAACAACTGGCAGGACAGCGAGGTAGCTAAGAAACTGGGCAACACCCTGGGCCCGGATGATATTCTTTTGGAGGGATATGCAGAGATGCCCACCTACCGAACCTTGATGGGATGGGTGGGTACGGAGCACTCGGCGCTTCATGATGAGATTCCGCTGGATGGTGTTGGCGGAACCGCTTTGTTAGTCAAGGCCGAGGTCCATCGAGACGGCGCCATGTTCCCACCATTTCCATTCTATCACCTCATCGAGACGGAGGGATTTGCTAAGATGGCAAAGCGCTTAGGATGGCAGTCCTACGGGTTGCCCAACTACAAGGTATGTGTCCCTGACGACGCCGATATCAAACCAGAGCAAAACCAGGTTCGAACTAACAAAAACAACACAGGTGTACCATTACAATGAGTAAGAGATGCCCGGTATGATTCTGCTTTATGCCTATGAAAAAATTACACAAATTCTTTTTTAATTTGAGCGAGTGTCGATTTTCCCTTACGACAGCGGGAGATTTCACCATACCACTTGATGTTTGGGTAAAGGAGCAAAAAAGAATGCCGGTGCATGAAGAAAAGAAAGGAGGGGAAAGAGGCAACCGTGCTGGTCTAATTGATTTGGTGCTTATATGCCTTCTTTTTTTGTGTTTTTAATCTTGAAGGGGGAGTTATATGGCATAGCATTGTTCAACTTTCTTGAACAGCAATGGAAAGGGTCTGTGTACAAAATAGAGGAGTGAAACCTCATCTTTAAAGGTCTCCAAGCTTTTTCTTGAATTGTCTTTTTTAGATCCCTGTAGCTGGGGCCTCTATTAATGAAAATTTTCCGCCTACATACAACCGCAGTACCTCTTCGAGTGCCTATTTTTGCGTAATATATAGTCCAATTGATCGTTTCCATCAAAGATTTCGAACCCATAAGTGTTCACTTTTTTTTTGCTGGCACGCTGTTCTCATTGTGAAAACCACTCCCAGCCAATTTGTATAATGGAAACTCCTCCACCTGTTGAAAAGGAAATTCGTGACCAGGAAAAAAATACTGTCCCTAACCCTGTACAGCCCAAGACTCAATAACCTCATATATATATGTATATGTGCGCATTTATAATTCTCCCATACCATCCCAAGCCGGCCTCTGCTCCAACCATACATATCCAACACATCTTCTTTAACCCTCTTGTGCCCATTGATAATGATGATGATGATTATTTTCTTCATCATCATCAGCTATCCTCCTCTCCAATCGGTCCCTCGTACCTTTCCTCTCCACACCAGTACCCAACCAGCCCTCTCGCGCCAATACTATCTCCCTGTCTTAGCAGCGCGGCAACCTCGATACCAAGCGGGCTATCCACGCCCGGTTCGGACAGCAACCTCACGACGCTCTCGACGGCACCCTTGATGCCGATTACGGGGCGCCAGTTATCCTTGAGGATATCCAGGCAGATCTCGCCGGTGTTCCACGCCACATTGGGATGGCAGCACTTGGTCACGAAGCGGATTTCCGGCGGCTGGTTGGGGTACGTCGGCGGGACGGTGATGGACAGCTGCCAGCGGCCGTGGGAGTAGCCCGTCTGCGGCGGGAGGTGCGAGCCCGAGATGATGGCGCGCCACGAGAACAGCGACGAGTCGGCGTCGACGGGAGCTAGGGCGAGGATGCCTTGCGGCAGAGGCTCGCTCTGCAGATTCGAGAGCTCCGTGAGCAGTCGCTTTGCCGGTGTGCGTGAGCTGGAGGAAGATGAGGGCTGAGAGCCCTTCTTGGAAGTAGTCGACATTCGGTCTGGAATTGGTATGCGATGAAGCTCCGGTGTGTCTGGAGGTTTGGATTTTCTTCCTGTTCTACTTCTGCCTTCTCCGATTGAGTATACGAGTGTTTATCTGCAGGGTTGGATACTCCTGAGGGGGATATTCTCAGGATGTTTGCTGTCCACGAGTGCAAATGTCGTGGAGAGAGCNTGGTTTGTTGTGGCTGGAAGAGTTGGGGTTCCAGCTACTTGGGGAGCTTGATTCGCCCGCCACCTCTGCCGAGGCCTTTCTAACTATCAGTAAGCTGCGGAACCACTTACCTGTGATTGCCGATTACCGACATTCTCGAGAGGGCAAATTTACAGACACAGCGACAAAGGAGACAATATATTGTAATTCATGTCACATTCACGAAGTTCTATGTCAAAAATAGAGGTTATTCAAATCCTATTTATTCATTATCGGAGAGTATAGCGTCACTTAGAAGTGTTCGCCATCCTCTCGCAGTCCTAGCTAAGTTATCATCCCTCCATCGTACTCCTAAGCTCTTCCACTTCAGCCAGGCCAGTAGGACCTAGAGAATCGCTCCAAAACTGACAAGAACCGGCGCAGTAAGCAAAATATACGCCCCTGCCATACTGTATAAAACCCCATAAAAAAGATCAGAAAAACTACACTCAGATAGCCCCTCATTCCCGTGCTTCATCCAGGTCAGAGCACAACAAATATGCCTTTTAGGTAATAGCAATAAAGGAAAAAGAAAAAACGCTAAATCATCTTTCATGCCACTCCATCCTCTCGTGACAATGTCAAAAAGAGTTGTTAAAAAACCATGCCTCGCCGTAGAACCGAAATGCCTTTCCCATGGTCAGGAGGTGTAATGCTGATGCTGATGGCATAAGGACTAGTACGTTCACAAAGAGGCCGACAGAAAACAAGAGGAATCGCTCGAAATGATTGAATGAGAGCCAGTAGCCATGGATGCGATTATGACTGGTGTGGAGAGTGTGTATAGTAGAAGGAAAAAGGGAGAAATTTGAGTTTGCACATGAATCCATTCGAATCGTCATTTAACCGTGAGAGTGACATGTACTTTGAGTGAGACATCGTGTGCGAGAGGAGAGTGCATACTGCACATTGAGAGATTGCTGAGAGAAGGTCCTATGATGCAGTCCAATTCACTTCAACTAGTTTCTTTGGGCTTCCAGAACTGCATAAGACGGCTGATACGCTTCGTCTTGCTTGTTTTGTCCTTCTTCTCTCCCTCCATCAGACTCTCAGGCCGACTCTCAATTGACAGCTTGCTCCTCTCACCATGAGAACTGCTGATGAGCCGCGAGAGACTAGCCATGCTTGATCGCTTGCGTGAAACAGCAGCGGAGAAAGAGGCAGAGCGCTGCCCGTCACGGAACTGAGGATTGTTTGCACCTGGGTTCATGCTCTCCTTGGTTATAGTTGATCGGCCGCTCGAGAGGGAAGGAACATCGTCAACAGACATTCTCACCTCGGGACCCGGCTCTCCAAGAAGTAACATTTGAAATGCGTTCTCATCTGTGACTGAAGATGCGGCCGTAGACACTCGATATGCGTCGTACGAAAATGGAGAACGCGGAGAAGGGAACGATGACTGAGTGGTGGAGAAAGGGCTGGTGGGAGTCAGGAAGGGTGGTTGTAGTGCTAGGTTTTGAACCTCGACGGGTGAGAGCTCCTTCATAACGCGTGCTCTGAACGGCGGTGTTGCAGCCGAGTTGGAGGATGGAGCTCTGGAATGAGAATGTGGCCTAGGAGGTAGCGAGTCATCTGCGATTTCGACTTGCGTAGATGATTCTTCCCGGATAGGTTCATCCTTCAGCGAGGTGCTTGAGTTTTCTGACCGAAGACCATGATTTGATTGTTGAGAGGATCCTTCACTCAAGGCACTCCCTTTGCGCCGAATCTCGGCCACAGGAGTAGTCTCTCTCATTGGGGGCTCCTCTACGGCCTTATCGGTCTGCACATCTGCTGCCTCCTCAATTTTGATGTCAATTCCAAGGCCGGCATCTGATTCAATCTCGACCTTGGTCTCGGAGTCCTTGTCAGAGCCCTTGCTGTCTTCCCATTCGTCTTCTTCATCTTCCTCGAAGACATCAGCCATCGTAGAGCTGCTGCCAAGTCGATTAATGCCAAACCGTGGGTAATCAAAAGGCACCATCTCCGGAGCGCTTTCTGCTCGTCGATGATAATGCATTCCAGGCCCGATGAAACCGCCCATTCCGGCAGCGCTGTGCATGCGCCGCTTAGAGCTACCCGTCTTTTGCGAAGCCTCAAATTGAGGATCATAGAAGGAATTGAATTCCTTAGGTGTTCTAAATGGGCCAAGAGCCGCATCAAGGTCAATGATTGGGCTCATAGCATCATCATCCGGAGGTAAGGTCTTCTTTGGCTTCCACGTAGTATAATCCGTTTGTATCTCAGGAGTTACCGGGAGACTGGAATCGGAGTGGGAAGCGGAAATGAACGAGGGTTCGATGTTACGATTATATTCAACCATAGGGGCAGACGCTGGCGGCGGCGGAGTAAGGGAGCGCCGAACTGCGGCCTTTGGTTTGTGTCCACGCGGACGCGGCTTGCGAGACAGGATTGAACCAGCCCAGGATTTCACCTTCTTTTGTTTCTTGGTATGCTTCTTCGATCCCGTCGATCTCCGTGAGATGGTTGGTTCAATCGGCGGCATCGCATCGTCGGGAGCCTGAACATTGATTTGGGGAGGTGAAACCTCGGTTTTGACACTTTGTGCACTTTGGAGGTCCTGAGCAGAAGAAGAGGCGCTGACTGGACGCGAACGTGATGGTGATGCTTCCTCACCAGCAGATTCATGGCCAAAGAAGCTCCACTTCCTCAGCTTAGGCGTTGCTGGTCGCCCAGAAGAGCTGAGTGGCTCATCGACCAGCAATGGATTAGAGCCTTGCCGTCGAGGACTCTTCGTACCGTCAAGTGCCGGGGAAAGTTCCTTGGCACCATCTAAGACGGATCCGGCGGTCCTGGGTCTGCCATCCGCTGCTTTCGGGCTTGACGGCGAACTGGCCAAAGACTGATGTTCTTTGCTTGATGGGCTAGAGGTGCCGGATGAGACTATGGAAGACAGACTTCCCGTGACCGAGTGGCCCTTCTGCGTCGTTACGGTGCTGGAAGTGTCGCTTGAAACCAAAGAAAGTGGGCGGGGAATGAACTCCAAGGTATCTGAGAACCCAACCCGCACACGGTTCAACGCCTTGCCAGGTGGGCTGCCTTCGGGAGTGGACGCTCGAGGAGATTCCAGAGTCGGGGATAGCTGCATTCCAGGTGCCGTCGCTGTCGGAGTCATACTGGGAAAGGGATTAGAGGGCTTCACCTGATCCGCTGGACTGCTGGGAGCACTTCCAGCCCTGGGATGAGCGGGGGTGCTCGGTTTCACAATCATGCTCAAATCATGGGACGACAGTGCTGCTGATCTCCTGTGGGCGTGGCCACGTCTGCCAGCAGAGGGGCCGGAGGGCGGTGGCCCCGTTGGTGAAGGTAGAGCGCCATCGCCTTTTGTTGGACTTGTACTGAGGAGACCCAACCCTGAACCGGACTTACCATCACCGCCAATGAACTCGCTGGTACCTCGGCGGTGTCCGCCGGGCCTGCCAGTCATGATGGGTTTTGATGAAAGCGGTGACAGAGGTGGACTTGCCAAACTCGAATCGGGGCCAAGGGATGCAGAAGGATTGAAAGAGAAGTTTGGAAGCGGTGGTGGGATCGAGCGTCTCTTCTCAGCGGCAGCGAGACCTGACGTCTGTGGCTTTTCGAAAGGCAAGTCGACGGCAGACATCGGTCGACGACCAGTTGCTCTCGAGAATGAAGCTGGTGCAGAAGATGGCATGGGACGAGCGGGGAAGACGAAGGGAGGATTCGGTTCTGGTCCGGGGATGTTGATGCGAGCAGAGTGAGGGATGGCAGGAGACGAGTCGGGCGAATTCTCGCCGGCTCTCGAAACTGCTGCTGCATCTCCTGCCATCGGACTCTGACCCGCGCTCAATGATAGACTCTCATGCATAACATGGGCTGCGGTTGTCGACGTAGCGGCCATATTTCCGACGGTTGCCAACCGACCGACGCAATCCTAAGCTAAGACGATGTCATAAAGGAGATCTGTTCACGCAGGCAGATATGTGGCCGAATTTCGAGAGCTATGGCCGTGTTGGAATTGGTACAGTGCGGATCGGGATCGAGCAGAAGTTTGTGGTCGTCGTTCGTTATTCGTGTTGTCGAACAACAGTAAACATGAGCCAAGATCTGATCTAAAAACCGACTGTCGTCCTCGCGTCGTATACAAAGGAGAAGACGAATGGAACCTGAAAATCTCGAGGAAAACACGGGTCAAATCCTACCGGCCGGATCGTCGTCGGGTCTGCTCCGGGCTCTCAGCGTCGAGCAGAGAGCAAGTGTGAAGGCGAAGAGGAAAAAAAGGAGCGAGCGAGGAAAAAGGGGAGAATTCAAAGGAGCGGACGGCCTCGAGGACCAAGATTCGGAGAGAGGTCGGTCGAGGAGAGGAGGGGAGGGAGGTGGTGGGAGGGGTGAAGGTCGGAGGATCCGAGATAGGTGAAAAGAGAGAGAAAGGCGGAGAGGATTGAAGATTGAGGGTTTTGATGGAGAGCGTGGCCAGCGGAGGACAGACAGGCAAGGAGCGACGGCGTCCCCACTGAGCGACGACCCAGTGCGGTCCAGTGGCAGCAGCGAAGTGCGGTGCTGTCTCACACTAGCCGTTTGCTGGCAGCGGCGCTAGGCTGCGCTGGGCAAGGAGGTGAGAGGGCGGCGTAAGCGATGGCCAGCAGGACCGGGGCCCGTGACTTGCGGCCACGTTCTTGCGAGCCACTGAGGGACCAGAGCGAGCAGCGCAGCCCCGTGCAAGCGAGAGCCCGCTGTGCGACCGAGAGCGACCCAGCGACTCAGCGACTCAGGCACCGCCCTGCCAACGCCAGAGGGAGGGGATGGGCGAGGAGATTTGCCCAGGAACCAGGGGCACAGGCACCACGCCACGCCGACCAGGGCTTTCTCCGTACTTCTTCACAGGACGCGGTATCCGATCTGCCCTCGGGTGCTGGTGCTGTGCGGTGTGCGTGCTTCGTTTTTCCAGATGAAGGTGGATCCGCCCTTTCACAAGGTGGTGAGGTTAATTTAGATGCACGGCCGGGCCTTAATGGGGATGCATTAATTCCATTAATCCTGTGTTGTGAACACCCCTTCATCTGAGTGCCGCTAATTAATTTCCATTCGCAGATGGGAGTGTGCGTGTGTGTGTGCGTGAGCCGTGAGTGGGTNTGTGTGTGTACATTTCGCAGTGCTAATTTAATCGACACGGCGAACAGGTCGACAATATTATTACCGCACAGCAGCTGTCGGTCGTGCCAATGTCATTACTAGTTATTACTAGCATGACTACTCCGGCTACTCAGTGTGACGACTGAACCGGATTGAAATGATGCTTCTGATTGCAGTACCGTACATCCCGTACATCTATACTCTACACAGTAAATGGCGATAATCGGCGCAGCCGTCCGGTTGCCATCGCTCTTCCTCCCCCACCCTCCCAGGCGCCCGGCTGCAGCAGCTTCCAGGTACCGTCCGGCACGGTTTCCAGGGGGATTATTGATCTCCCTCCTCCATCCTTCCTCCACCGCAGCACCGTATTATTCTCGCTCCTGCACCGTCGTCAAACCAGTCTGGTCGATGCCCAGTTGACCTGCGCACGGAAGACGCTGCTCTCGGCCGATGTTCAACTTCCTCGTCTCGTCTGCAAATGTTGAGTCAACACAATCTCGTCCATGGCTTAGAACCTGCAGCCCTTCTCATCCCAAGTCGTTCGATGGTCGGCCAGCTCGTGTTCCTGAGTGATTCGAGCCGCGGCGGGTGACTGCTGCTGGGCTGTTTGCTGGGTCTGCAGCGCCTCTGTCTTGCAGCTGGTCACCTGCATCTGCGTCGCCTACCTTCAGCCAGCCTGCTGGCTAAGCAACGCCCATCACCACTGCATCTCGCCGAAACATGCAGTCCTGGATTAAGGTTCGTCCATACACGGAGCGCCAATTACGGCCACTCAATCACGATGCTACGTAGTACAGCGTGGAATTTTGCTTGCGATTTTCTCTCCCCTTTCCAGATTCGACCTCAACCATCGCCCTGGTGCGATGAAATACGGGCGCCGTGGACAAGGACCGTGGGAAACCCATCCGTGTCTACGGTAACGATCACACACCTTCTATTAATAACAGTGAAAGCACATGCTGCTCTTGCGATCCATCCTTTATTGTAAATTTCATGTTACGTTGTCTTCGCCAGGCGTGGCTCCTCTCATCTCACAGCATCATTTCCCAAACTCACCGCCATGAAACACCAAGAAACACCATCTGTCGGCAGTGTGTAAGCAAATGCAATTCCCCAGGAGAAAAAACAACAATGTGGACGAGGCCACAGAGCAGATGGTTTGCTTTTCAGGGTGAGCCTGCATCCAGTAATGAGCTGCCGGGGCTGCCGATTTTGGCTTCGTGTTTACGGAGTAGGGGACGCCTGACAGGCTGGAGTACGAATGTACCGCGCTGTGTGCGGGTAGCCATCGACGCCTCCATCAGCCCGTATTAAGCCAGCCAACGCCCCGAAGTCCTCGAGGTCATCTTCACAAGTATCTCCTTCAATTTAATTATCTCTCCGAAGCCAGCTGGCGTTCATCGCCCAGCACCACTCTTCCCATCATATTGTAGCTGGCATTGGCCATGGGTGAGCATGCCCTGTGAAGATCCGTGCACGTCAAATACGGGACGTGGAGAGAATGAGGTCAGTAGTCTGGGATGTCATGATCACGATCTCTTTCGGCAGCTCGCCCTAATCCTCCTTTTGCTTTTTTTTTCATCGTCTCCTCGTGTTCCATCTCGGCGCAGTACCTTGCCGTGATCGTTAGATCAACTTCGTTGTTCGTAAGGGACCACGTTTTCTGCAACTAGAAGCCCCACAGATGGAGACAGGTACACTACCTGCCAAGCCAACGACCAATTGCAACTTCGTGTTTGCTGACCACCAGAGTACGACTGTTCTGTACTTCAATCCCATATCAAATTGCAACTTCATCCAAGTAATGCCGTAGATAGACACGCTGCCAGCTCGTAGTCGACGTTACACGCGCATGCATCCTCCGCTCGATATCACTGAGTCTCTTTTGCAGGGCTTCTCTGTCTCGAGGACCTCGGTCACGAGGGATCTGATTTGGAGATATTTGGCCGTATTTGGTGAGGGGGCTTGGCAAGAGTCTCCGTCGCTGATTGCGGGTTCGCGGACGCTTTCCTTCTTACAGCTCAGGCCTCTGGAACCTGTTCGTTTGGTTTGGTGGCGCAGCTCACAGCTTTCGCAACCGCAGGCATGGGTTGCTCCACTACGTTGCAACCCATTGATATGACAGAAACCAAAACCTCCTCGTCGTCGTCATGGAGATTCGAACACAGTGATCAAACATCAAGCAAGATTATTCTGGCACAGTCATCCCACCTAACGTTCCACTTGAGTTATAGCTTCGGCGCCTCCCCGGCACCCGTGTGTCCACGCGACAAGATATATTCATATTCCATAACTCTTCATTGTTTGGTTCTCCATTCCGAATAGTAATTTTACGGTTTTCTAGTCGCGGGAGCGTCTGCTAGACCGTTTGATAACACAGACCAAACTGCTAGCTTTTTGTCTCGGTACTCATTGCGCATGTCATCATGAGTAATTTCGCCGGACATTACACGATCAGCTAAGCCCTGTTGAGACTTCCTTAATACCTAATCCCCTAACTTAAAGGATCCTGTTTGCCAGGAGGAACATAAGCCTCCCTTTCTCTTTCCACTGTAAGTGCATTACGATGTGGATCTGTAATCTCGGTGGCGAAAATACTATCGGATAAGGGGTTCGCGATGAAAAAGGGGAGATTACGGGGGCCGGAATTTCATAATTTCCGGCATAACTTGCAACTAACCGTAATGATGAATTTTTGATTGCAGTGTAATAGTTCTCGGGATACACCTTAATTCTGATTTGATATCTGTAAAAACCTAATCAAAAACAATCAATTAGGAAATGAGATCTCGGTAGTACAAGTCATGCTCCTTCGACCAACTCCTTGGTGGAGGACGTCGCGCAGTATTACCTGCACGGCTCGTCACGTGGGGAGACCTCTTTTTGCACCAGCAAAATCAGGAATCAGATATGGCCACGGGAATAGACATGAATCAACACAAGTAAAAGCAGAGGGTCCTACAAAATTCTTACAAAGACGCTTTTCTTTCGTGGTCAAAGATCCCCAGAGGACTGTGAGTCTTGATATAACCCCTTTTCTATTTCCTGACAACCCCTTTTTTTCTTTCACACAGCAACTAAGATACTATTAGCCCTCGGGCAAAATCCTGGCCCATTTTGCCCACCATTCTTTCAAAGAGGTAGAAAACCAGGGAAGAGATCAAGATGCCCAGCAAGCGCTCGTTATCTTGGCTACTCCCTCTTTTGCACAATCAGTTAGCGACCATGCGGGCTTTCTCCCTCAGGTTCTGCAGGGCTTGATTGGGCCTCTGGAGAAGACTTCCGAGATTGATATCCTTGTGGCTGTTGTCGATGGTCTTTCCCCGAACCTAAGCAAAGCCAGTCGGACGGAGGGACTCACTTCAGACGAGGGCTTTTCTATTCTTCGTGGGACGCAATCTTCCTTACTCCCGAATCTATGGAATGAAGAGATCAGCTCCTCCACTATAAGNAAGTAATGATTTACTCTCCAGCATCACAATCTCAGCGACTCCAGGCCCGACGCCTAAAGTCACCCTTCCCCTAGCAAACACGCTGTTCAGAAACGGTCGGCACTCCACCTTGGAAGCTTCAAGGTGGCGCTTTGAGAATGGGAACATCACCAAAGTAAAGAGCCAAGCTAAAAATGGGCAAATTATCAATATCTCAGATGATAGGAACTTCACTGGCTTTTCAACAATCATTCCTGTTGTTCCCCTTACCCCAGCCAGGCGCATTGTCAGCGGACTTGGAAATATAGTTCGCCAGCTAGACTTTCATCGGGATGGTGGTGTTGGACCTGCCTCCCGTGAGTTGGAAGCTAGCATGGATGAGTACCTGGAGGCTCGGAAAGGAGAGAAGACTAATGTGGCTGTCTGGGCTCTTGTTGTGCCAGCTGACGTAGCCAAGCTACAAACTTCAGAGCCATCGGGCACTGGATCATATGGAGGAAGTGAGCTACTTGTGGACCAAGCAGAGATCAAGTTATCGTGGAGCAAGCCCAGTTTGGATACTGGGTTCGTAGGGAACTGGATCGATATGGGCGCCACGTTTTGCCGCGTTCGTAAGTTTTCCTTGTCTAACCATATTTCATTGTCTCGTTGCTAGTGAATATGCATACTGACTATGCCCCAGTGAGCGGCGGAGGAGGTTGGGGCCCCAAACAAGGCCTCCTTTCCTTGGACCCTCAAACTACCTACTCCCAAGTCGACGAACCAGACTTTAGCTTTATGGGTGTCTCGTTCGAGGATTCGTCCTCGTCGTTGGGTGATCTAGCGAAACCAGGTGCTTACATCCAATTCTTCGTCGCCGATGAGAATTCTGCTCTGCGCCTTGAGCAAGCTAATGACGGCAATTCGGTCGCCGCTGTTGTGGGCACGAAAGCTAGTACTGTCGACGAAATGCCCGATGTATCTGGCAGCAAGATCTCCGATGCGGCTGATAATGAACTCTTTATTCATCACGATGGTCATTTCGGCGGGGTTTCTGAGGTTGGAATGTTTCTCGAATCTTCTAGGCAAGATGCCAGAGACGTCGAGGTTAAATCAAAGATTGATCTTCCAGATTCATTCTGTACGTGGAGATCACTCTAGGGTTCGAGGAGTTTTGAGCTGGAGATATATGAGAACTTTACCGCAACGGAGCATCGGAGATCTCTATAGGCATTATGCTTTGTCGTTGGAGATTGGTATGGTATCTAGGACACCGTGCATGCCCATTCTAGGAGCTAGGAAGGAGCTTGGTAATGGCTAAGGAATTGGAAATCCCAAGATATCTCATGAATTAGGCCAAAGTATAACCGCACTGCTACATTTCCTGTGAGCAGCACAGAATAATATAATCCATGTGTAAAGCCATATTCTTTGTCGTACGGTTTGTGACGACGGCTGGGGGTTAGTTGCGGGTCGATAATGGAGTCACAGAATGTATAGGTAGCTGTAGTGGGTAGTATCCTGGGGCTCTTTCCACCAAGAGCTTATCAGTATTGTTTTGGTATTCCGAATGGGTCATATACAGTGGGATTTGTTTATGTACTATTTTTGGAGAATCTTTGGTACCGTTTGTGCGGTTCTCTTAGCCGTCTTTCTATTCATTATTTAGGAATGAAAGTGAAATAAATAAAAAGTATATTTATTGCCAGCCAGTTGAATTGTACAATTTGTCCTACAAAACTACAAGTACTAGACCAGTATAAAATATCTATGAGATACATCAATCGGCGCACACCAAATTACTGAAATCTACAATGGGAATCTACCCGACTAACAACAAGAGCAGATGATTGCATCGTTGTTCTGGGACATCACTATAATGCCTGACTTACAAGGCAATCACTGCGTCGCCCCTGCCTGTCAAGCCTCAGGAAGCGACGTCAATTATCCTAATTAAATTTAGTCTCTCGACTGGTCATCGAGGTTCACCTCCAAGTCTGAAGCTTTCCTCACCAAAACCCATTTACCATACTCAACCATATATATTCGCCAAGCGACTTTATTATATAATGTCTGCAATTGATAAAAGTCTCGATGAGATTGTGGCCGAGCGGCAGGTGAGCCTAGAGACCACTTTCAGCCTCACATCTGGATGTTGAATTCTCGGATTATCAAGAGACTGACGCGCGTTCTATAGGACAGTCGCGGTCCCCGTGGCCGCCGAGGCGGACGCAGAAATGATCGCAATGACTTTCCCCGTGATGGCGTAAGAAAGGTATGCCTCGGATGCAAAAAGCTCATCTCAATGTATGTTCAAGACTTGCTGACCTTGGTTGTTTGAATTCCAGGTTCAACCACCTCCTTCTCAGTCCTCTTACCCTTAATTCTTCCTTTCGATACTTCTACAGAGCTCTTCGCGGTTCCATATCAATTATGCGATTCCTTCGATGTTCGAATCAAAGAAGTATATGCTTTGAGTATATTCAGCTAACGCAGCCCTCTACTCTCTTTCGTACAGTCGATTCGAGACGAACCTAGAAATATTGATTCGTAGGTCTCTCCCTCATACTCTTTTACACTGGGTGACACTGACAACCAGTCCAGGGAATGGGTGCATGATAAATTTGAAAGTGACTGTAAGCACACGGCTTGGAAAGATCTAGGAATCCCGCTTATGTGACCTAGCTGGCAGACGACCAGCCCGTGCCGGAAGGCGTCGTTCACCGGATCGTGCCTTGTAAGTCGGACGCGAAAATGAAACTGTTGATCAGTCGTCATTCTAACGAGAGATATAGCGATTCCGAGACCCCAAAACTACGCGTCGAAAATCTCCATTACGATCTGACAGAGGATGACTTGGATGTAGGACACTGGAATCCAGCCGACCAAGAACCACAGCTGATACCGATTCTAGGATCTCTTCAACCGCATCGGTCCTGTTAGGAAGCTCTCTCTTGTTTATGATCGAGCTGGCCGCTCTGAAGGTATCGCCTACGTTACTTACGAGTCCGCCCAAGACGCTAGACGGGCAATCCGTGAATTTGACGGAGCAAATGCGAAAGGTAATCTGCCGCAAACATTGCACCTGTATTATCATTCTGAGACTCTATAGGTCAGCCCATCCGCTTGGTATCAGTTCCTGCAGGTCCATCTGGAGGTCGTCGAAACCCATTTGACAGCGCAGTTCATCCTGGAAGGTCATTGGCAGACCGTATAACGGTTGCGAGATCTCGCTCAAGATCCCCTGTTCGTCACTCCGACGTGAGTGGCCCGGCGCCTAGCAACGTGGACCGATATGTCCCTGGCCGGGATTCACGAAGCCCTATGCCACGGAGAAGAGATGGCCGCCGACCAGGTGCAAGGAGAGAGCGGGGTGGCCGAGGTGATGGTGGCGGCGAGAGAAAGGGACGGGATGGTAGACCTAAGAAGACACAAGAAGAGCTTGATGCGGAGATGGAGGACTACTTTGGGGGGAACCCGAAGGAGAGTGGAGAGGAAACAGCTCCTGCTCCCGCCGAAGCTGCGACTGCGCCTACGGATGATGTGGACATGATTGAATAAGATAATGCTAGCTCCATTGTACGTATACCAAAAATTGGAGTCATTTGGGTAGGAATGTTGGGAATAGATATACGGTATTGATGAGTCCTCGATATAGATTGGCAAAAAAACATCTATAGCTCAACTACTATTCAGGCGTGTGTTAAAAAGTGTCCTTGAATCTGCATTCCAAATATGGAAATGTCTAAGAGTCTCTGTGATCAGAGGGACATGGCCCTGCAGCCGTGATGGCAGCAGAGATCCGGAGAGCGACGAGGGCAATTATTATTAGCTAACCCGTCATTGCGGTTAGCGGGTACTTCCGATTTAGGGTGTTGGCGAGGCTCTGACCAGTGCTTGATCTGCCACCAGCCGGGCCGAACCCGACAAAGGGTTGGTTATTGGACCAGCGGACTACGAGAGCACTGCCACCTCCAGTGTATGTAGTCTTCTGCTATATTTACGTATACGTACTCGATTGTGTGCTTTGATCGAGGAAGCTAAAATCATCCCGTCCTCGACTATAAGTATAGATCGTACATATTTTACGCCCGGTAAAATGGCACGGAAGATCAATATGTAAGCTGTCGGGAAGCGAATCGAGGGAATGTCTGCCTCAGAAAATGCCGTGATACTTTACGAGAACATTTACGTGGACAAAGAAGACGAACTATTGCTGAGTAGAGTGTGGGGTTGTCAGGCTGTAGCGGAGCTCGACGTAGAGCAGCACCGAAGTTCAGATAAAGCTGTGCCCCATAAGGGCCCGGTGAGGAAGATCGCTGACCATACAGAGGTAGCTGCACCCAAATCCTCCCAATCCTACCCAACCATTCACCACGCGCACCCTGTCCTGTGTCTATATTTGGGTGCTCGCGTTGGTGGTGGCCAACCACCGCAGCCCGCTCTCCACCCTAAACCCATTTCATTGTTCGCTCTTCTGTCCGCCCATCCGCGGTGCGCTGTTCGGCACCGAAATCCGCGGAGAGAGTTGAGCACTGCCATCTTTCGCAGCTTCAGAGCACCTCGCGATTTCGCTTGATCCAGTGTCATTGGCCCGACTTCAGTGCAGCAGTCGTCCCATGTTTTGTTCTGGACCTGGCTAATCGTGAGCTTCGCATCCCGGATGATGCATGCGACTGCCCACCTCACCACGGCAGGTTAGTTCCACGGTGCGGAGCGAGATCTAAATAACATAAGGCTTAGCCTCCAACACCCCCTGGTTGAAAGGGTAAGAATATAGTACAGTACATTTCACTGTAATAATGGCGTATCCTCGCTCCCCCATGCGGCTTGCAGTTGTTCAAGGCTGCAAGCATCTGTTGGTTTTCCCTTTCTCATCTTTCTTTGTTCTACCCTGACCTCCAGTGTTAAGGGATATAACTCCCATGGGATGGAGGAATAGCATTGCTGTTCTCTCATCGTGATCGCAAGCCATGTATGTTGCAGCCGTCTTCGCGGCGGGAGCTTTAGCTCTTGCGCACACTGCAGCCGGTGCGAAAGCGTATGGAGGTGAGTCTGAAAAATGGGGTTTCTCAGTCAAGCTGCAGTTAGTCCCTACCGCTGAGATCGAGCTTGCTAACGAGCGCGAAGATCCTATGCTTGTCGCTCGAGCTTCGAGTCCAGATGCGACAGCCTCGAGCTCACTTGCAATCATCAAGACTACCACCAGTGAGGCTCGTGTGACTACTACCACTACCACCACCACCACCACCACCACCACAGAAGCACCTACAACCACGACGACAACCAAACAGGCGCCTACTACAACTACGACCACAGTTGTGACGACTACAACCACCACAGCTATTCCTACCACCACTACTACAACCCCTCGTCCTACCACGACGACGACCACGACCACAGAAGCACGTCCTACTACCACCACCACCACCACCACCACCTCAGAAGCGCCTGCTACTACTACTACCGCAACCACATCAAAAGAACCCACTACTACGACCACGACTACTCCTTCTCCACCACCAGAAACTACAACTACCACGACCAGTCCCTCAACTACCGTAGCTGCTCCTCCTAAGGCTACAACCACTTCTCCGCGCCCTCCACCGCCACCTCCAGCCCCAGAAACCACTACGACAACCACCACCACGACAAGTACTCCTAAGGTCCAGACCACAAGTAAAGATAATGGGCTTACAGACCTCATCCCGCCGCTACCAACCGGAGATCCGCTAACTCTACTGGATCATCCAACAACCACTACAACAACTACTACTAGGCCAGTTGAGACAACTTCCTCTACTCAGCAGGCAACATCAAAGAGTGAGACGCATCCCGATAGCCCAGCGGTTGTAACACATTCTCCAACGACTACTATCGGACTTATCAATCTGCCCTCTAGCGTATTAGGAGTGGTTACGTCTTTGCTTGCTCCTGTTTTACCCGAGAAGCCTTCATCCTCTTCATCAGTGACGACATCCACTCATCCACTGACCCCCCCTAAACCGCCTGCGAGCTCCCGGCCAGTTTCGTCGACAGTCACGACCACTCACCAGCTGATTCCTCCTATCCTGCCAGGTGCTTCTACATCGTCTTCACCGGCGGTCACATCTACACATCCCTTGATACCTCCCATTATACCTCCCGCCCCCTCATCATCTTCACATTCAAGTACCCAGGTAGCGACGTCCAGTACCTCACCACATATTATACCACCTATTCTCCCTCCAGTAATCTCGAGCATATCGAGTCTTCTGCTAGACTTTCCGTCGAATACACCTACCACTAAACTGATCACCACTACCAAAGTTCCGGTACTACCACCGGTACCAACAACGTCGCGCTCATTCACATTGAGCCTGCCTACGAACCTCCCTTCCCTGTCACTGCCTGTGTTATCGACAACGGTTAAGGCTAGTGATCTTCCACAGGGACCGACTATCCCACTTACGACCAGTCCTTCAGTATCAACGACCAGAGTAGTCGTTGTGGTTTCAGGCCCCGAATCCAGCCCTCAAATCATTCCGCCAACATCGCCGGTCACACAAGCCACCTCCACGCCCACATTAAGTCCCCATCCTTCGACGATTTTAGCCCCAAGTTCAGCATCGACACCAACACCTGCAGGAGTGCCATCAGATGGTGGTCCTTCAAGCGCTCCTACAATAACTGGGTCAGTTGGCCTTTCCTCCGATCAGTCAGGCAGTACAGTAGTGTCCCAAGGACATACTACAGTAGCACCGATCATCATTGGATCTCTGACGGCAACACGAGATTCTTCCTCGAACGTCATTGTTGGCGGGCATACTCTAACTCCTGGGTCTGCTATTACAATTAGTGGTCAAAGAATAGCTTTAGCAACGTCGGGAGGTGGGATAACTGTGAATGGGGCAAGCAGCTCTCCGACCTCTACGACTGCGCCCCCGGAAGTCATTGTTGTTGGTGGAACGAGCATCACAGCGAACTCGAACACGGCGTTTGTGATTGGATCACAGACAGTCACGGCTGGGGGATCAGAAATTACAGTCGGGACTGGGATTCTTACCATTGTTGGCTCACACTCGTCGAGCTCACCAATATCTACCTCTACTCCTCCTCCCAGGATCATTGTAGGAGGCAAGACGTTGTCTGCTGCAAATAGTAATGTCTTGACCATTGGCAGTCAGACCCTGACAGAGGGAGGGGCGGTCACAATCAATGGACAGGTGGTGTCTTTGAATCCCACGAAACACGCCATCGTGGTCAATGCGGCGTCTCAAGCAACAACCACAACTCCATCAACCTTGATCACCGCTACCACCACGCCACAACCGCCTATCACGAGCTTAGTTTTCGGCGGGCAGACCCTGACCTCTGGTGGGAGAGTGACGATCGGGGGTGAGGTCTTTAGTCTTGCTGCGAGTGGATCTGGGGTGACTGTTGTGAGCACCATGACTGTCGGAGGAGGGGTGGTCACCGTCCCGGCTCCTTCTGCGACGAAAAAGAGTGCCGGAGCGAGAGCACGGATTGACTTCTGGTTTTTGATACCCCAGTTTTGTTTTGTAGTTATTATTGCATTTTGGGAGCACTGAGAGGAAGGCAGCGTATATTGCATTTCTGCATTGGGTTATTTGGAGCATTTTGCATCACCCCATGTATATGTATATAAGGGAAGACTTATCTGGATAGAAGAGTAAAAGCGAACTCCTTATAGGGCAATTGTAAGGTAGCGCGATTTTGGAGTATATATATACTAGTTATCTATAAAATAAGGACTACGATACCTAGCGCGGACATATTACACGGGATACAGAACTCAAACTGGTAGAAACTAGCTTCATTGATCTTGGCTGCAACTGCTCTTGGCCGCACTTACCAATCTAAGCTATCGACTGATATCTCTCTTATGATCAACTGTCGCTCAGTCCTAGGTAGATCGTCTCATTACAATTTATCTCATCACATGCCGTCGTCAATCCATGGGTGCTGGTCGTCATGTACCAGAGCTCGAAAAGAAATGTAAAGTGATAGGTAATTAATCTGTCTTCCTCTTCTTCTTTGCCAGGCCCTCGCTCATAGCAGCAGTGACATCTTCCACCGTCAGCCCTCTCTTTCTTCTCTCCGTCTTCTCCTCTCCGAGTACTGTGTCGTCGGCAACCGCCCTGTACACCTCGGCCACCTGACCGAAAATGCCTTCTCCATCTTTCCCCCCCACAAATCCACCCTCATCCGCAAACGTCACTCCGATCTCCTCCATCTCCCTGACCCACCGGTACGCCTTGGGCGGCATGCCGGTCAAGCCGTTGGCGGCGCGGGGCCAAATGCCCGGCTGGCGGGTCTGGATTTCTTGCTTTAGCTCATCCAGCACACCCATGCGCTGTGCGGTTGTGAAAGCCTGGATGCAAAGTGCCGTGAAGCCCTTGGTCGTGCTGGCAAAGCAGCATTTCAGACCCGACGCAGCGCCGATTTCTCCCGAGACATGCCGGGCATTCAGCGTTTCTGCCAGATGACGACCTGAAATCGGAGCGTCAAAAAGGGAGTCCGGTCCTGACAAGGGAATGCTCGGACGGCTCCAGGCTTGATCCGTTGTGCTGCCATTCGGATGCGACGATGTGGTCGTACCTGGAGCTATTGCGGGGTTCTTTGGTGGTGATGGAGGCCCACCTATGATGCCCCCATCAATGAACTTGATTTCGGGAGCTGTGGACTGGAACAGCGATGCGATCTCGCGCGTGGTGCGAGGAGAAACCGCATTGAGATCTAGAAAGTAAAATGGAGTTTTCTTTGTTTCTGGCTGGGCAGTGAATGCTGCTGTTATCCGTTTCGCAGTAGCAAGGGCATCTCTTGGCGGGACGATGGAGAGGACATAATCCGACTCCGACACAAGGGAGATATCAGTTGGTACAGCTTCAATGTTACTCTGTTTAACTCGGGCGTGTGTATCTTCGCTGCCAGGAGTTAGGACATGAAAGATAGAATTATCGACAAGGCTACGTCTTGAAAAACTTGGGAGGAGACAGGCAGATGGCTCTCCAGAAGGGTCTAGAAGATAGATCAATCGTCTCTACCCGTCTCGAGTACATAAGGGTAATAGTTCGAACAAGGCGAGTACCAAAAAAAAGGAATAATCAAAATAGGAATAGTTGACCGAGGTAAATAAGAGATCAACAGGAGCAGGCCCCGAAGCAAGACAAAGAAGATTGCGCTTTCTTCCCTACCTTCGACCTTCCAGGTTCGTGACAACACGATAATTATACGCAATCAAGAGCTTAGCGATGCCCATGCCCATGTCTCCGATGGACAGGATGCCTACGGTGGCTAGTGGCGACATTTTTACGGGCAGGTCTGGGATGGCGAAATGCAATTGCCCAAGGTTTCGGAATGGGAGGAGCAAGGTGGACAAAATATAGCTAGAGATAACGCACAGGTCGAGGAAGTCAAAGATGGAGAGGTACAGTATCCAATGTCATTATGTATCTGCAACTGAGGACAGTACGTACCTGCAGCACGTAATACTTGTGCGGCCTTAGGCAATAACGGGCACTCTAAGGTCCGACAGTGGACTCAGGCACCGTTCACATTGGTTCAGGCATGAACTGATGAGCACGCCCAGCGACGCCCATCCATCCTGCGGTACGAAGTAATGTGTAATATGGCGGCCTGGCGTGGCACCAGCGGGTGCCTCAGACCCAACATAAATCTCCTATCTTCGTAGTCATCGGCGCGATTGGAAGCCGCCCGAGCCATTGGAGGGCCATTTGGAGCCGTCTGAGCCCATCTGAGCCATCGCGACAGGGATGCTCAACCCCCACCACGGCTGCCCCTCTTGGGCCAGGAAAAGGGCCGTCCTTCCAGCTGCGAATTGCGCATTGCGAATCTTGAGGCCTTTGTGGCCAGAGAGACTAATGCGCTGCTGTAATTGGGACCGGGACCGGCAGTGCTGGGCCAAGCATCCAAGGAGAGTCCACTACTGATTAACAGGGCCTGCGAGGGCCATACGTTGTGGGCATGCCCGCCGCGCCCTGTCCCGCTGCATGTGCTGTTGCTCTTGCTGTCCAGTGCCAATTCCCAACCCCCCCCCGCCAGTGCAAATCTGCCATCACCCCACCATAATTTTTTGATAACTGAGGGCTCCAACATTCTTCTCCCTCTCTTCCTCTCTTCCTTCTATATTCCGTGACTCATCCGTCATCTACGTCTATCTATCATCATCACCCTCACTTCTCCTCTACACATAACCCGGGTTTAAACTGTGAGTATCCTCATGCAGAGCTTGATGACCTGGCCATGGAGCTGGATGAATGACGCATGTTGCTGACCGATGACCTTATCATAGATTGAATACAAAGCTTCACAATGGCAATTACCAAGATCCACGCTCGTTCCGTCTACGATTCGCGTGGTAACCCCACCGTCGAGGTCGACGTCGTCACCGAGACTGGCTTACACCGTGCCATCGTTCCTTCCGGCGCTTCCACTGGTTCGTCCTTCCATCTCACACAATGCAAAGCAAAAGCCCTTGGACTGAGAGACTGACCACACTTGCCATCCAGGTCAGCACGAAGCTGTTGAGCTCCGTGACAAGGACAAGTCCAAGTGGGGCGGAAAGGGTGTCACCCAAGCCGTTAAGAACGTCAACGAGGTCATCGGCCCTGCCTTGATCAAGGAGAACATTGATGTCAAGGACCAATCCAAGATCGATGAGTTCTTGATCCAGCTCGATGGTACCCCAAACAAGGGCAAGCTGGGTGCCAATGCCATCCTCGGTGTCTCCTTGGCTGTTGCCAAGGCCGCCGCTGCTGAGAAGGTAGGATGGCTTTGATTCCCTACCCCTCAAGAGGTCCCAAGTTAACGAGTGCACAGGGTGTCCCTCTCTACGCTCACGTCTCCGACCTTGCTGGAACCAAGAAGCCATATGTGCTTCCAGTCCCATTCATGAACGTCCTTAACGGAGGGTAGGTCTCAATTGCACCAGATTTATGTCTACTACTTGATACTAACCGAATGCCGCAGATCCCACGCTGGCGGCCGCTTGGCTTTCCAAGAATTCATGATTGTTCCTTCGTGAGTGAGATCATTGGCGTCAGCCAGCGATAACGGGAAAGCAGAGAGCTAACGGTTTGTAGCGAGGCACCATCGTTCACTGAGGCTCTCCGCCAAGGATCTGAGGTCTACCAACAACTCAAGTCTCTTGCTAAGAAGAAGTATGGCCAGTCTGCTGGTAACGTCGGTGATGAGGGTGGTGTTGCCCCAGATATCCAGACTGCTGATGAGGCCTTGGAGCTGATCACTGCCGCTATTGATGCTGCTGGCTACTCCGGAAGCATGAAGATCGCTATGGATGTTGCTTCCAGCGAGTTCTACAAGGAGGAAGCTAAGAAGTACGACTTGGACTTCAAGAACCCCGAAAGTGACCCATCCAAGTGGCTCACTTACGAACAACTTGCCGAGCAGTACAAGCAGCTTGCCTCCAAGTACCCAATCGTCAGCATCGAGGATCCCTTTGCTGAGGATGACTGGGAGGCATGGAGCTACTTCTACAAGACCTCTGACTTCCAGATTGTCGGTGATGATTTGACCGTCACCAACCCTCTCCGCATCAAGAAGGCCATCGAACTCAAGTCCTGCAATGCTCTCCTCCTCAAGGTTAACCAGATCGGTACTCTTACCGAGTCTATCCAAGCTGCTAAGGATTCCTATGCTGCAGGCTGGGGCGTTATGGTTTCTCACCGTTCTGGTGAGACTGAGGATGTCACCATTGCCGACATTGTTGTTGGTCTCCGTGCTGGTCAAATCAAGACTGGCGCACCAGCTCGATCAGAGAGACTTGCTAAGCTCAACCAGATCTTGAGAATAGAGGAGGAGCTGGGCGACAAGGCTGTCTACGCTGGAACTCACTTCAGAACCTCTGTCAACCTCTAAGTGGATTTTGACCGATTGAGCGCTCAGATTTTAACGCGGCTTGGGTCTGGAGAAACAAAGGGTGTTGATTCTTAACCGGAAAACTTACATAAGAAATGAAGAAATAAAATACGAATTTAATGTCGAAAGGATTTCTACGTAACAGTATTGAATATGACCATGCCAGGCTTGATTGGTGTACCATGGTGATCATACTACAGAGCCTTTACTGCAGCTTATTCCCTTTCTCCGCCCAAGATTTTGATATATTTTTGCAATTTTTGAATTAATGGGAGACCGTACTACACTTAAACAAACCATGCAGATTCTAAAACATTTCTTTGGAAAAGGAAAAAGGTCTGGGCGGTCCAGTGTGTCATCACATGTACAGTACCTCTGGTCAGGCACCAATCAGGCGGCTATGCCAGATGCGATCCGATTAGGTTTCCACAATTTCTTGGTTTCAGTGCGCCAAAACCCTCATGGTTCTTTCACTTCTACGTCTTTCCTCCTTGACATCACGACCAAGGAGCATTCTGTCTATAAGATAACGATTTCTCACACGAGACAAACTTCTTCCCCAAACAAGAAATAAAAGACACTTCAGTTTTAAGACCTCAAACCCGTCAAAATGCCTGAGAAGTGGGGTGAGTGGCCACCATTTTCGTTTTCGCAAAATCTCGTCATCTTCCCACGATCGCCATGGAAAATCGAACCCCTCTATTATAAGATGAGGTCGTTGCGAATATACTCTGCCCCGCCATGTGATCTACGGGGCAGGCGCCCTGGGAAACTGCATTAAGACTCTTTTGGACTATTTTTGCTGACCGCTACTCAACCGAGCAGATGAAGAAGAGGACAGCAGTACGCCTCCATCGTCCCCGCCTGCCGTCGCTACGATTCCCAGGAGAAGCAAGTTTGATGATGAGGAAGAGGATGACAGCGATGTATGTCCATATACCATCCGGCTCCCACCTCTGCTCTTTGTTACGGGATCGGAATAATGGAGCATTTTCTCGGCAACAGGAGTTTTACTGCAGCAAACATTTATTGACTTTATTGGATAGGTCCTCGAATCCTGGGACGCCGCAGAAGACTCCGAGGTAGAACGGGAGAAGGCTAAGGCCGCAGCTGAGCGAAAGGCCAAGGCAGACGCAGAAGCCGCTGCAAACAAGAAGAGCAAGAAGCAGCGAATTGAGGAGCGCCAGGCTGAGCACCGTCGCCTGGCTGAACAAGATAGCGACGATGAGAGTAGTGAAGATGAGGCTACCAGGAGAGAACGACTTCGACGTACGGAACAAGAGGCGGATTTGAAGCATGCCGAGGACTTGTTTGGAAGTCTTGGAGTCAGCAACCGCAAGGTCGCCACTGCCGCAAATGCCGTCGTTGTTGATTCGAAAGATCCAACAAATACGGTTGATCTTGCTGCGCTCCCTATCTTCGATCCCAAGACTAAGCTGCAGTTCGAAAAACTTCGCGATACCCTGGTTCCGCTGGTTGCCGGTAACTCTAAGAAAGCACACTATGTCCTGTTTCTGCAAGAATTCGCCAAGCAGATCGCTAAAGACCTGCCAAGTGACCAGATCAAGAAGGTTGCCAGCTCTCTCACTGCTTTGAGCAATGAGAAGTTGAAGGAAGAGAAGGCAGCAGAAAAGGGTGGGAAGAAGAGTAAAGCGGCAAAGACTAAGACCTCATTGGTTGCCAGCCGCAATGCTGCTACAGCTGTTGATGTCAATGCTTATGATGACTATGGAGAGTGAGTATCACAAATCCCTTGTGGATCAATTCTGGATTCATGCTGATGGTCACAGTGATGATGATTTTATGTGAAAGCGTTCTCAGTGAGCTATCCTGACGTTAACTGTCTCCCGAACGAACTATCTACGCCCAAGAAAAGTGATCCCGCGCCAATATCAAATCATTTTCACCCTGGCGCAGTTAGCAGAGTCAAGGCGAAGGCCAAGTCGAGCCTGTGCTGAAGTCCCCTGAAGCATAGTCTGCTGGTCGTCGGACGCGAGGGGGATTCGAGGACGCTGAGCGCACTGTAGTGCATCGTTTTACGAGGAAGATCCTTGAACATCTGCTTTTATTAGACAGCATTGAATTGGTCAACGGGCATATATCAGCTAGCATTCAAGAACGGTACAATGGAGAAAAAGTGTTTAATCGGAGGATCCCGAATAAAAGGGTCTATAATTCAAACAACTAAATCTTGCTCTTATTTGGCTTCCTCTTTGCCGTGTTCCTCGACGCATCTATAGCCAGAGCTGAATGATGACTTAATGCTACCGTGTCACCTGTCTCATCCGTAATGACAACCTCGATATCTAGCCTTCCGTTCTTGATCTTCTTCGTATTAACCCTTGCAAATAACCACTCCACACCCCCGGCTGGTAACGGCTTCTTGAAATCTATATTGAGTGACAGAGTGGGGTACCACATGCCCGGCGCCTTGGATCGTGCCTCCTTTGTGGCATTGACATCATATGGGTCAGCCCCTGGGGTCAGAAAGCGCTCTACAGGCATGGGCCACATGTCGGCAACGTATCCAACAGATGCATCCGTCCACTTGTCCCCGTTTGCAAACCGAAGCCATTCATCCGTAGTTCGCATCGACTGCTGCCCGTTCCTGGGGTAGTAGAATTGCGACTTCAACGAAGCCATGCGGAATTCGGGGAACGGAGGGTTCCCGGCTCTCGCCCAGTTCTTGTCCTGGTTCTTATCCAGGGCCTTCAGGTCCACGGGAAGGGGTGCTGGATCCAACTCCCAGCCGGTAGTGAAGGTCACGCCCTCTTCTTTCTCCATATTGCTCTGCGTGATGTAACCTACGACCTCTTCCCGGTCGTCCTGGCTGAGAGCAATGTGGATAATGGACGTCCGCGCGCCTACCTTGACATCTTTGACCGTGAAGTGCGCCGGGCCAACCTGTGTTCGACGGACAAAATCAAGGTGCAGCGTGATTGTGTGAGGCTGGTTTTGTGAGACCAAAGTGGTACTGAAGTGGGCTTTGGCTACCTGGAGGAAGCAGCTTGTGACGAACCCGCCATGAGGAACTTTACATTTTGGTGTCAGGAACAGAGGGTCTCGAAGAGAGCGTAGTGGGTAGGAAAGAATCAATGGGCGAGAGAGCAACGTACCAGTTCCAATGCACCAGTCTCGAGGGAAGTTAGCTAAGTATTCGTGAGAGGATATCTGCTTCACAGCGGTAGCTTCTGCGAATGTCGTAAGGCGCGACGTCATGGTGACAGAGCCCCTCTTGAATTGGATATAGAAGTATGAACAAAGAAAGGAAAAAGAACCCCAGGTCTATGCTGAATTTCTATAATGCTATATGAATTATTAAAGCAGATTCATTTCTATCATACATCTGGATAAGGACCGTGTATAGCGCGGTACCTTGACTGACGCTTTAGGCAATTTACGTCGGAATCATGATTAGACCGAGGTTATTTGAGAAGTAGTCTACCATAGGCGAACCTGCCCCTCTTGTGATGGCCCATCCGCCACAGTTCACAGCCCGCAGAGCATATCCCACAAGCCACAGGAGGTAAACCATCAGCATAACGTTGTGATCGCGCACGAGAATTTATTCAGTGATCGATTTTGAATCTACGATTTCTTTCTGAGAAATGATAGTAACTTTAAAGTCGTAGCGTCCGTGGGGTGGGGCACCTGTGATTGGGCTGAATTTATGTATGTACCATGCAAACGTAAGAGCTACTGTAGTCATACAGCCCTTCTTTGAGGTAAAAGCTTTTCATCTCATCCCATCTATCTTTAGACCCCGGTAGTGCTGAATAAGTAAGGTAATGCGCGAGTGTGCTTTTTCTCTTCTGACTCTGTTGGAGGGTGCTTGGGTTGAGTAAGCTTCAGGAGCAACTAGCTTGGGCACGTTTAGGCTTGTGACGGCTGTAATACGGTACGAGTAGGGGTTCAGGTACCCTCACGCCCAGGTACAGTACAATGCATCCCAGGTGCAAGGTGCCTCGTCGAAACTTCTCCATCGAAAAAAGGGCAAATCCAATTACTAATAACGCAGCGAACTGTGTAGGCAAACATGACTAGGCAGTGATCGCCACCCGCACAACCTCGTCGCGGTGAAAGGCCACGAAGGCACAAGGGAGAAGCCCACAATATCCGGCTGCCTATGAGAGAACTGTCACAGGTCGGTGGCACCCCTTTGTCACTTGATTCTCAAGGCGCGTAGGGCCATTAGTGGTTTCAGTGCGTGTGGTGCAGGCTGCAAAGCTTGTTGCCACCACGACATGAACACATGGGTACCTGTTCCACGAGATCTGTCCTCCTTGAAGTTGGTGGCAGTGACCGGCAGCCTTTGTTCAACAGGTGTCACGGCGGATATCTGGCTCTTTCGTCACGTCACGTCAAAGCCTCGTGCAAGTGACCTCTGAAAAATAAATAGCCTTGTGCTACTGGGATTGCGCTCGGTGGGCACGCGCGGCAAAGAGTTCCCCACACGAGCCGCCTGGGAGCGTCGGCGTGCGAAAGGGATTCAGGGAAACAATACCCGTCGGGAAAGCCAGGAGGACAAGGATACCTGTAATTAGCACACCTTCCACGAGGGCTTAGCACTCCAGATATATTAAGGCATGTGAGGATTCTCAAATGACAAGCCCTCCTGCGCAGGAGTAACGAGCAGGCCCCAAAGTCACACTTCATGCCTCTGTCGTGTGTAGTTCCACCTTCTTGCGCGTACAAGTCCTCCTATCACACCAACTGTGCTCAGTAAGCGAGAGGCCGGCGCAGTCTCGAGGCTTTCCATCATCCAAACGCCTCACGTCAAACGGCTCTGCAGTAACCTACGCTCACTGCATTTATCTTCACCATATGTCCTGCTAGATGCCGCAACCTGGTGCCTCTCACAACGTGTTCGGTAGCTTCTGCGGTAAATAATTCTCACTGCTTTCTGCAAGGACGACCGGCCGCGTGGTAGTGGGGTATATATCAGTTAAAGATGGGCAATGTTACCAGTAGGCCCGATGAAGGGGGTACGCTGTACCTGAGGGACCAGACAAGATGCAAGTGCCATCCCCCGAACAAACAGAGAGGAAATTGGACTGAGACTAACTTGTCCTTTTGCTAGTGAGCATCTCGTCGCTAGCCATCTCATCTTCTCGGCGCCGCACAGTCTTGAATGTGGTTCCAAATGCCTTTCCTGCGACGAAGCTCTCTGCGACCCGTGATCTTGGCGACAGGAGTTTAGTCGAATATGTCCAGGTAAATTCTCTTACATATGTTATGCGGTCTCGTTATTACTAGAGAAACTCTGGCTGATCTATATACTACTAGGACCCAGAACCATCGTCCGGATCTCTAGCTCCCAATTTCCTCCTCAAGCTTAATAATGAAGAAGACCTTACATTCAACTTCACCTTTGTTATAAGGCAGGCACAACCAATAAATCCTGCGACGAACGCTCCTCAAACTGTTGACACAGTCATTAATGGACTGACGTACGTCTTTGGATCTACTTCAAAGGAGGTCGAGAACCTGGTTACCCGGGAATTTCATGCAGACCCGAATCTGCACAAGAATCCAAACGTAGAACTTGTGGGGGATTATACGACTGGAGGTAGTCCATCAGTCACATTTGAATGGACTTGGAAATGGAAACCACCCAAGTCAACCGAAGATCGTGGCGGTGGTTGGAGGAATGAGTGCAGCGTACAGTTCCTGCCCGCACCCTGGCGCATTTCCTAGCTGACTCTTTCCAGTTCGTCGAGTATGACCAACGCGCCCACAGACTGAACACACTTGCTAGTTTTACTTTCTGGGTCTCAAGTAATATTCTTTGACCCGAGATATAATCGGCATCTTGCTGACTCCGGAATCTAGACACCCAATATTTGAGCCAACCAAACTCTCCCTTACCTCACTTCAATCTCGCGCCGCCACCACGGGTTAGGGCTCCGTCCTCGCAATCTCTGGACTCTCGTGTGAGCAATGGTGATAATCGTGAGGCGGAGGAGCCTTCAACCCCGCCTCTACCTGCAATCGAAGTGCCTGTACCAAGCCAACCTGCGAAGGATGTAGTCAAGGTCGATCTTTGCCAGCGACCCGCGGAAGACATGAGTGCGACCGAGGACGGCCCCTTATTTCGAGCTACCATGAAATCCCTGGAGCAGAAGACTGGGAGCATGCGAATTCGCATGAAGAAAGTCTTGCGGAAAGCCGAGGCAGCATATCAGGCACAGATGGAAACAAACGACGCCTTTGCGGGATTTATGGATGCTCTGCGAGAAGCGTCAACTTCCAATGCCAGCGCTGTGCAACCTGCCATAGATCACTACTTCGACAGAATAGCCCGAGAGATCCTCCAATACGAAAAACGGAATGCAAGCCACCTGCAAAAGATCATTATCGAGCCTATGACCAAACTATACAACCTTGATATCAAGCAAGCTGAAGCTAAGAAGCGAGATTTTGAGGAGGAGAGTAAGGATTACTATGCCTATGTATCGAGATACCTCGGCCAACGTCAGGACACAATGAAGGATAAGAAACGAGCGGAAAGTGATTCCAAATATCAAGCCAAACGTCGTACATTCGAACTAAAGCGATTTGATTATTCTTCCTTTATGCAGGATCTTCATGGAGGCCGCAAGGAGCAAGAAGTCTTGTCACATTTGACGAAATATGCCGATGCCCAAGCTAAGAGCTATCTAGCAGCATCCAAAAAGATTGAGGAGATGTTGCCCCAATTGGAAGCTCTTAGCAATGAGGTACAAGAAGCAGACAAAGAATTCCAATACCAGAGGACGGAACGGGAAGAGAAACGTCGAAACCTAGAAAAGAGCACAACCCCTTATGTGGAGCCAGACACTATTCCTCTGCTATCGCAAAATGGAAATAGCAATGGTACCAGTATAGCAACCAAAGATTCAGATGTAGTGCGTGCGGATAGTACCTCCTCTCGCCCCTTGAGCACGCATGGTAGTATGGCAAGTCCAGGATTGAACGACCTGTCCAGATCACCTGGGAGTCTTTCGTCAGTCGTCGGATCTGTCAGCAGCCCCGGTAACAAGTTTAAAGGTATTCGGGACTTGGAAGAGAAAGACCATAGCCAGGTCACATCAACTGAGCAAAATGGAACGCATCGCAAAGAAGGCTTATTATGGGCGCTGAGCAGACCAGGTGGTCATGTCGACCCTAGGGGCCTGAACAAGCAGGCCTGGCACAAGTACGTAACCTTAATGTCTCACCTAGCGCCCCTTAGTTTGCTAACCAAGATAGATTCTGGATAGTGCTTGACGCGGGGAAGCTCTCTGAGTACAGTAATTGGAAGCAGAGCCTCGATTTGCATATGGACCCCATCGATCTACGCCTTGCATCCGTGCGAGAGGCGCGAAATGCAGAACGCCGCTTCTGCTTCGAGGTCATTACTCCTCAGTTCAAACGTGTTTATCAAGCAACATCTGAAGAAGACATGAACTCGTGGATCATGGCTATCAACAATGCACTGCAGAGTGCGGTTGAAGGAAGAGGCATGAAGGATGCTGCCGCTCCAGCAGTCCATCCACCAGAAACACATTCGATTAGGAGGGATATTGGTTCCATATTGACGGGCAAAAGTTCGTCCCTGAACCATGGACACCAACAGTCCGTCAGTTCTAGTAATTCAGCTGCAAATAACGTGTTTCGACGCACAACAGTCGGCGCGAGACCAGCCTATAACCGTTCAAGCAGCGGGAACTATGATGAAACACCGGACAAGCTTTTGCAGTTGTTGCGGGATACGGATCAGGGAAACGCCTTGTGTGCAGATTGCAATTCTGGAACGAAGGTGGAATGGGTGTCCATCAACCTGGGGATTATCCTGTGCATTGAGTGCAGCGGTATTCATCGTTCACTGGGCACACATATCAGTAAAATCCGCTCTTTGACACTCGATATTAACTCGTTTACAACGGACATTGTGGAGCTCCTTCTCCTTGTTGGTAACCGCATCTCGAATATGGTGTGGGAAGCCAAATTGGATCAGTCAATCAAGCCAAGTCCACAAGCAACGCGTGAGCAACGGCTGAAGTTCATCACATCGAAATACGTTGACCGTGCCTACGTTGAACCGATCTCCCCGACCCTCTCGAGATATGCGACACCAGACGAGACGTTATTGGCGGCTATCAAGAAGAATGATGTCCAGCAAGTTATCTACGCGCTGGCTCTTAAGGCGAATCCTAACGTTACGGACAAGTCGAGAGGAACGCATGCTGTTTTCTTGGCGCTCGCCGCTGCTGATCCAGCGGCCCCGTCACCGATTTCTGCAACAGTGCGACAAGATACGCCTACAAAAATAGTTCCTTTCCCTATAGCAGAACTACTTGTTCAGAATGGCGCTGAAATCCCAGCAACTTTACCAGCATTTCCCCTGAGTCGCAGTGCTACTCTATACGTGGAGCAAAGGACCGCCCGGGGACAGCCTGCTACAGATACAGTAACCGCGCTGCCCATTCTGAGTGCGGCCGAGCGGCAGCAGAAGGAGCGCGAGGCCAAGCTTCAAAAACGAACTTCAGCAGGAGGACGACTGGCGAAGTCTCCAATTCCCGAACGGTGATGAGATCGGATGGATGAGATAGTGAGCATTAATGTTTTAGTTTTTGATGACTGGGAGATACCATGGGAATTCATTTGTCAGGTTCTTGCATTGCTGGCGTCGGGCCTCAGTTTCATTGTACCAAACTGGGGGATCTCTTTTTAATGATAATGCGGTTAGCAGGGCAGGGCTAGGGGTGAAGCAGTTCGGTCGGTTCCGCTACACCTCGCAAGCTTTGTCTGTGGTTGGATAGAGTAATGTCCTGAGCAGAGGGTTCCGAGTAATTGTAGGGTCATCATAAAAAAATTAATATAATGTTATAGTTCTACCTTGCCAAGACCAATGGGACAGGTCCTGTGCGGCTTCGTTTCCAGAACAGTTAGCGCGCAGCTCTGCAGCGGTGGTCGAGTGTTGTCTTGCTGTCCTGGGAAACAATGACGTAGTGATGCATTTCTTGATGGCAGCCGGATTAGCGAACTGCACCGCCCAACCCCCCAGCTCCGTTCGCAACCAAAATGTCACCGGTGATTGACAGTCAGTCCTTTGGTTCCATTTGCTAGAACAAAAGCCCCAAGGTCCCATTACGTCGTTTCAGGGTCTCAATTGCGAAGCTTGGCCCCAATTGCGGCAGCAAACACTGCTTGACACGCGGCGGTCCAGGCCCCCTTAATACCATCACACCCATCAAACTTGATTCGTTTCGAGATATTGACTGGGAAGTTATCAAATATCTATATACGAGGTACGTCATTAGGAGTTGGACCCTGAAACAACATATTGTGTAGGTCATTTTGAGGTTGGACACTATTAGAACGGCGTATGCACTAACATCCAGAGCAGTTGCTGCCAATATTCAACCACTGTGCCAGATTCGAGACCAGACGAACTTACCTGAAAGAGCTTCCATGATCAGGCTCACAGGATGGATAACGAGAAAGACACCAGCCTACAAAATGGAGATGCGGCCACCCAATCCAATACCGCCGGAAACACAGATGAGCTGAACACCACAAATGGTAACATCAACGGAAACCACGAAATGAATAAGGAAGGCCAAAACAGAAACTCTGGAAACCAGCCAAGAACTTCCAGCAGTTTTGGTGCCAAAACAGAGCAGGCCAAGAAGACGGCACATACCAGA